>JBAPLJ010001465.1:2677500-3277500 GCA_037832345.1 Rhizophora mangle
AATCAAAGAGATTAAAAGATATAAAAGGGGGAAATGCAAAGATAGTCTTAGAAGATTTTGTATTAAGGAAGCATGCTAAATTACATTTTTATTTCAAATACATGTTAAAGGATAATAATACTTTTGGTGGCCTTTATTTTTCAAATTCCAAGTCATGAGTTAATTATGCTTGCTTTGGAGATGTCTTTTGCTTTTAATGCATGTTATAAACAAAATGTATATAACAATTGCTTTGTATAAATGGTTGTTAGATCAACTGCTTTTGTGCATGTGTAATAAATTCTCTTAAGGTATTATGATGAATGGGGATAAAGTAATATGAGCTATAATTGAGAGCAAGATATTGAATAGTAAACACTGATTTTGGTTGAGGAATTCCTTGCATAAAGATTGAATATTAGAATTTATGTCTAATTTTATGCAATCTATGTATGCAAAAATTAATGAAAATGAGTTTAAAGTTAGATGGATTGAAATGCTTAATAAATATGATATCTCTAATAACATATGGATTTAAAAGTGATACAATGATCAACAACTCAAAGTTGAGTGTTATTTAAAGGGTTATCTCTTTACAAGTCTTCAAGCAACATTGCAATGTGAAGGTATGCACTTGTATATGAATGATTTCCCAAACAAAAAGTTAAATTTGCTAGACACTATGAGTCAACATTATTGGCCATTTAAGATAATAAGTTAAGAAAAGATTATGTTTCATTGATTCCTTATGATTCAACATTAATAGTTATGCTTCTCTTTTCAATAGGTGTAATAAGTTGTTGGATTTTAGTATAATTAATTTGTTCATTATTGAGATTGACACTTGGTTGAGCTCTATTATTTTGGGCAAGTTTAAATTTGCTAAACACTATAAGTAAGCATTATTGGCCATTTAAGATAATAAATTAAGAAAAGATTATGTTTCATTGATTCCTTATGATTCAACATTAATAGTTATACTTCTCTTTTTAATAGGTGTAATAAGTTGTTGGATTTTAGTAGAATTAATTTGTTCATTATTAAGATTGACACTTGGTTGAGCTTTATTATTTTGGGCAAGTTTAAATTTGCTAGACACTATAAGTAAGCATTATTGGCCATTTAAGATAATAAGTTAAGAAAAGATTATGTTTCATTGATTCCTTATGATTCAACATTAATAGTTATGCTTCTCTTTTTAATAGATGTAATAAGTTGTTGTATTTTAGCAGAATTAATTTGTTCATCGTTAAGATTGACACTTGGTTGAGCTTTATTATTTTGGGCAAGTTCTTGTGTTATATCCTATCTTTTTATAGGTTTTACAAGCCTATTTCATCCTTTTCCTTGATAATATAGTTGCACTAATCCTTGTCTACTCTCAATCCTATCTCTTCTTTTTATTTGTGGCCTTCCACAATTCCTACAAAATATCGGTGATAATATGGGTTTCTTTGTTGTTGTTGGCCACAATTTTTCTCCATTTACTTGCCATATCATGTACTAGTAAGTCTTCATTTTTTTTTTTTTTACTAGTGTGAAATGTATGTTAATGCGTCTTTATTTCTGTAGTTCATAAAGTATATGGGTAAGGAATCCTTGACAACATCTAAGCCTTACATGTATAGGTCTTGGCATCTAGTTTAACAACATATATACTTCATCTATGTCTGATTTTATATCTTTTGTTTTTCATTCCATTCTATTTCATAAACATGGCTCTCTTTAATATTTTATTTTAACTTCTTTAATTCTATATCCAATTTCACCATTCCATTTTGATATCAAATCCCTATTTTTTATTAATCTCTCAATTATGTAGATTCTAATGTCCTTAAGCATAGTAATAATTGCCTTAGCTTTGGCAAATATAAATTTTCCATTAAAGGTTTTACACAAGTTATTGTCAAATATGTCAATTTTCAAGTTAAGGTTGAAGTAGACCTTACATCATTTCTCCTTATCTATTTTTAGCATATAATCATGAATTTAAGGATGCTCTTCCTTCAATTCTTCCACCTTTGATTTAAATTTCATTTTATTTATGGTTTTTATACACTTCCAAAACAATATATGAAGTTTTAGCCCCTTATATTCTTTTCTCCAATTTACTAATAAATGTCTCCCATAACACTTATGTTCTACCTTAGGAACTTGTTTTCTAATAACATTTAACAAACCTTACAAAAGTAATAAAATATAAGTGTAAATATATAAGGATAATATATTAAAAAAATTAACAATAATATAATAATTTTGAAGTATCTTTTATTGATTAGACATTGATGTCCATCCTTTTCCATTAGTGATGCCTAAGTCCTTTTTCAATAGCTTAAGGAACCAAGTTCAAGTGTCAATCAACTTAGTTACAACTAATACCCATGTAATAGGAAATATTTGGTTATTTGTATCCCTTCTTACTATAATCAAGGATTCACCCTTCACAACCCCTTCAAAAAAATAGTTATTTATTCATATAAGACACCTACACCTAATAAAAAAAAGAAACCTTTTTTAATAACAATCAAAGGTAAATATAGATTTTGCCAAACTCTAAAATCCCTAGCTCAAATGTAAGCCTCACATTAAAAAGCTCAATTATTGTGCAAAGGTTGTTTCTCTTAATCTTAATTTTATAGTCCCAAAGATTAGCATACTTTTTTTGGTCATCTCCTTTCAAATGTTTTGCAACTAAATTCTTTGCTTTATGGCACTTACAATGGCTCACTTCTAATTGCAGTTGATTTTTAATTATCTTTTTTTATTTCATTTGATGGCATCTTAACTATTGATATCATGTCCTTGAAGAAATTTGCAATCAACTATGATGTAGAAACTCTGTTGTTTTTGAATACTTTATTGTAATAATGTGTGTTTGCTAATATCTTTACTTACACATAGTCAATTTCTTGGACATATCTTATTGTAATCTTCCATGGGCATATTGTATTCTTGTATTTCACTTTCTTATACTCTTTGCAATTCTTGGTGTACTTAAACTCAATCATTTGCTTTAAAGCATACTTGACCAAATCATCTTTAAATGCATTTATGTTTTCAAATAACATGGACAACTCCAATTTAAGTTTTTATTGACTTAGGTTATGAACTAGAAATTTTATTCTCCTTTTCATTGCATTATCATAGTCTTTAATATCACTTGTTTCAAAACAAGCATAATCACTAATGTCAAGATAGCCTACAACATACCCATCTTGATTACATTCCACATTTTCTTCGTAGTTTATGTCATTTTCATTCATGCCCTTACTTGCTTCCCCTTTTGTTCTTACATCTTCTTTATAATTATCTTCTCTATCTTTTTTGCCTTGGGTAAATTTTGTCAAATTATTCCTTGCCTCCTTTGATTCTAAATTATCATCATCAGATAACTCTTTTATCCTTATTATGCTTTTATTATATTATTTTACCTCTGTAACATTACTTTTAGAATCAAGATTTGTCTTATTGTGTTTGTTGGCATCATCATCGACCTTTTTGTTGGTGGAATTATTGGTCTCTTAATTTGTCTTACTATCTGATTTGTTTTTATTTGTAGCATTCACAATAATGTTAATGTTTTCTCAATCAATGCTAGCTAAGACCTTATCTTTAATATAATATATATTGGTTCCTTTCTGACCCTTATTACCCTGTTCAATATCATTGGGATGACCATTACTTTAAACTAATCATCTCTTAAACTGTCATTACTTTTATGGATTATTACTTTCTCCTCATTGTGAATGACATAAATCTCAACTTTCTTAAAATTCAAAATAAGATGTTCAAAGTTAATTATATCTTTATTATTATCTCTAAAACCCTTAAACTATCTTCATTTTTCTCATTCTCCCTACAAATCTTATAATAGATTTCCTTAAAACTAAGACACCCTAAATATTTTATCATAGTATTTTATATATCATAATAGCATAATATATTAACTTCAACAACAAATTTATCTACACTACCCCCTTCATAATGAATGGATGGATCCCTATGCAAAACCCCACCATGATAAATTATCATGTGACCATTGATGTCGCATATTCTACAAAAGGCAACCAACATGCAAGAAAATACATTTAAAAATCCATGCCAACTCAAAAGGAAGGTATAAACATACAAGACCTACTATTTTAAATACATATCAATTAAAAAGGAAGGCACAAACAAATAACACACCTCATTTTAAATGCATACCAACTCAGTAAAATGTAATAAGCAAACATAGTTATCTTAAAGGTAAAATGTTGTTATAAATGAATGTAGTCTAATAACTTTACTTTCTTTATTACAATTATTAAATTCTCACATTTTTCATTCAATAAACACACTTAACATGTGTTTTTGTCTACATTCAAATTAAAACAATAATAATAAAACAAGGAAAACCCTTCATTCTCATCCTAACCTTTTCTATGCAAAAAACATACAGCCCAACAAAATGGAGGAACCAAGCATACCCAAAATAAAACACATCAATCATTAAAGATTTAGTAATTTTATGCAATTAAAACATGATTCAACAAACACCCAAACAAAACACCACATCCTCAATTGACGAGAGACAAAAGAGACAAACAAAGAACTTACCTCAATGAAAGATACACTAATGTCCAAATTATCACCACCAATTTGATGGAGAAGAAGTTTGTTGGGGCATCGATCATTTTGTTTGCAAATGGTGAAGAAGAGATCAAATTACAGCTAAGGATTAGAATTTTGGTATATATTAGGACAATTTGAGATCAAAATCAATGATCGAGACTTTGGTGTGTTACGCACGTAATATGTATTTTTTAAGAAAACGTATTTTCTAAATTCATATTTTGTAAGTTTTCTTAATTTGTGTTGCTTTTTTTAATGTGGTCACGCACTAATATATTGGACTCAATTGACACGGATGAATAATGTTTGGAGTTAAATTAAAATTACCAAAATAATTAGGACTCAATTGAAAAAAATTAAAACGTTTAGGATTAACATTTTGCTTGTCCGGAAACAGAGATCAACTCTGTCACTGTAAACGGAGGTGTAGACGGAGGAGTTGAGTAAAGGAGCTATATGACCATTGTGGAAGAGATGGTTTTAGGGTTCGGAGTGATTTAAACTTGGAAGAAAAACTGAAAACTGAGGGAAGAAGAAAAGAAAAAGAGATCGTAGGCCATGGAAAGTGTCTTTGCCAGCGCCTCTGCAATAACGGACCAGAGGCAAAAGATCGAACAGTACAAGCACATTCTGTCCTCCGTTATCTCCTCCAACGACATTGTTCAGGCCAAGAAGTTCATCGATCACAGTAAGTTTCTTCTTCTCCTTCCCTCTCTCTCTCTCTCTCTCTCTCTCTCTCTCTCTCTCTCTCTCCATTTCTTGTTAGTACAATAATTATCTCGCTGGGATTTTTTTTTTCTTATAAATTTTTCTTTTCACCTAAATTATCGCAAAACGGCATGTAGTATTGTCGGACGATGTGGCGTTGGTGGTGTCGAGGCAGCTTTTGCAGACTTTTGCGCAGGAGTTGGGGAGGTTGGAGCCCGAGATGCAGAAGGAAATTGCCCATTATACCCTTGGTCAGATTCAGTCTCGTGTTGTTTCCTTCGAAGAACAGGTTAGCTTTTTAATTTGAACCATTTCGGGCTTTTTATTCACACATTATTTTTCTTCCTATGTACCACGATTGGCCTTTTATTTCACTGGTATGTTATGGCGTTTTTGCTTTTTGCTTTTTTTTTTTGGAAATTAATATTGTTCAATGTGTTTGATTCATAGGTTTTAGTAATTAGAGAGAAACTTGCAGAGCTTTATGAGTCGGAGCAGCAGTGGTCAAAGGCAGCTCAGATGCTCAGCGGCATTGATTTAGACTCTGGAATGAGGTCTGAGAGTAAGACTCCTTTGTGTTTTTCAATAAATTTGCCTATGCTGTTGATTTTCCTCTTCTTCTTGTTCTTTTAATTTTCCTCCTTGTATAATGCTAAATGGTCGGTGTCTATATCTCTGCAATTGTTCCACCAGGGTCATCGACGACACGTACAGGTTATCCAAGTGTGTCCAAATTGCTCGCCTGTATCTCGAGGTACTGACTTTCTAATGCAGGCTTAGGTTATGCATTCCAAATGATTGACGGCCATTTCCCTTGTTTGCATCCTGCTAGCAGCTGCTCACCCAGTCTACAACAATTTACCAACATACCATTATTTTGGGGAGGGGGGACTTCAGCAAATAATAGCAGATATGAGACCATTGCAATTATCTATTAGGCTGAGGACTAATTGTAATTTGACTTTTTGTAAAATCTTTTTATACTTTCAAAAGTAATTCAAATCATACTTTCAGCCAAAATTTGTGGTAACTGAGTGGAAAACGTAAGGCATTTCATTCTTTTGACTTTCACTGAGTTGCAATAGATTTTATGTATCCTCAGTTAGTATGTTCTGTACTTGCACTGCAATTACCAGCATCTGCGGTCCTAGTTAACTTTCTTGGATCTTCTTTGGGTGACGGCAGCGGTAATTTGGTAGCATACATATTAAACCTAGTGTCTAGTTGTTATAGTTTGATTTTTCCTCTGTTTTTGTAGGATGATGATGCTGTTAATGCAGAAGCTTTCATCAACAAGGCTTCCTTTTTGGTTAGCAGCAGTCAACATGAAGTACTAAACTTACAGTACAAGGTTTGGCATGACTTTATTAACTGCTAAAGAAATTCAGTATGATGCTGGAAGCAATTGTTCCTTTCTGCTAATTCGGTATGATTCTGGAAGCTTTGTTACTTTGTACAATTCTTGTTTACATTTTATTCTTTTGCTTTCAGGTTTGCTATGCAAGAATTTTGGATTTAAAGAGGAAGTTTTTGGAAGCTGCATTACGATATTATGACATATCTCAAATTGAGAAAAGACAAATAGGAGAAGAGTATGTAAAAATGAAATGTTATGTACTAGCTAGTGTGTGACTGTTCTTTCAAATTTTCTTTCCCTTTGATCTTGATTTTCTCATACTTTGGCATCCATCAATGGAATGCAATGACCTACCCCAACAAAAGCTCTCCTTCCCTGATGTTGCAACATTCTTACAGTGAAAGTGTGAAGTATCTGGGTTACATGAAAGTATGCTAGCTGGAATTTTTTATCTTGTCCCTGTTTGGACTTTTTATTTTTCGCGATGATTATTGGTTTGCTGTAAGTCTTTTGTTCTAATCCAAAACCTTACCTTATCTTGATCCCTTGTACCTGAAACTTGCTAATTTATTTTAACTCTTAAACTTTTATGTGCAATATCTTTTGGAAGACTCAATGTACCATTCCAATCACAGTATAATGCACTTTTGATTTCCTTGCCCCTGTTTGCTTGTGGACGTACATAGGTAGAAAGTTATTAACAATTTTCTGTCATTTTTCTTAAAGAACAATTGATGAGGAAGCACTGGAGCAAGCTCTTTCTGCTGCTGTAACTTGTACAATCTTGGCTGCTGCTGGCCCTCAACGTTCTCGTGTTCTAGCCACTTTATACAAGGCAATAACTCTCTCTCTCTCTTTTTTTTTTTTTAATTAGAGATGTGTGTGACATGTATTTTTGCATATGCTAATGTATTGGGACATGTTTCAGGATGAACGATGCTCAAAGCTCAAAATTTATCCCATATTGCAGAAGGTTGATTCTCTGCCTCTCTCTATCTCCCCTTTCTCTACCCTGCAAACAAGGGCATTGCTGTGTTTGTGTCATTTTCCTTATCTTTCGTGCTGCTTAATTCTTTCAAATTTTGCTTGATGAAACCTTGCATTTATCAGGTTTATTTAGAGAGAATTTTGAGAAAACCAGAAATCGATGCATTTGCTCAAGAACTGAAAGCACATCAGGTTATGAACATCTTCTTCACCTTTGTATGTATTTTCTTTTACTCGATGTCACGAGCTATAATGAAGACACTTTCCCTTATGTCACACAGAAAGCTCTTTTGCCAGACAATTTTACTGTGCTGGATCGAGCGATGATTGAGCACAACCTTCTGAGTGCAAGCAAACTGTACACCAATATAAGGTGGAGATATGATGCTTTTATATACCTTTTTGTCATGACTCTATTTTATTGGGGCTTTTGTATTAATGTAGATGTATATTTGGTTTGGTATTCTGTTGTCTTTGCTATAGTTTTGATGAGTTAGGAACCTTGCTGGGAATTCCTCCACATAAGGTACTTTTCTTTCCACTTCCCGATCATTCAAAGTAGTTATGGAGCCCTCATTAAGGTGTATATTTTACTATCACTTCAGCGTACCAGATTGGCTTCAAATCAGTGCTAAAGTTTGTTTGCTGCAGATATATAGTTCCTGATGATTCTGTCTAATTGGGCGTTGTGTCTTCTTTTGATCTCTGTCTCTGACACCATACTCTCTTGTTTGGCTTTTTCTCATCACTCAAATATATTGCTTTTTCAATTTCAGGCAGAAAAAATAGCATCAAGAATGATTTATGAAGATAGAATGAGGGGTTCAATTGACCAGGCATGACATTCTACACTCGAGCTCACCAATGTTACCTTTCTCCAACTATTACTGTTGTTTGTACATTGTGTTATAAGTTCTGGTATGCAGGCTGCATGGTTGTTTCTAAGGGCTGCTTGTGGATTCAAAACAATATAATATCACACCTCTATTACATTGATATTGAGTTTTCATTATCAGTTTGAAAATGGCTTGCCTTGTGCAGTTGTTCCTGTTTTCTCTTGTAAAATGCAATCACTTTCTTTTGCATTTGTAATTCAATTATCAATTTCATATTCAAGTGAAACTCATTCCTGGGTTGTTTCCCTACATTCATTTGTTTACATACACTCAGCCTTTGTTTTCATTATTTTTGTGTTATGCTGATCTGTATTGCCTACTGTTGAGCATGAAAACTATTTTATCATCTGCTCTCTAGCGTCAATTGAAAACTTTGCACATCATGTCAGGTGGAAGCTGTCATACACTTTGAGGACGACACTGAAGAGTTGCAACGATGGGATCAACAGGTGATTCTCTGTACATTAACAAACATGATTTGATTTTACAAAGTATTATTGTTACAGAGCACTTGTCTGAGCTCCTGGTCCATAGGACATCTGTATTTGATATCTCAGTTCACAATTGACTGTTGAAGTTTTTTTCTTTTTTTAATAGCTTATTACTTTTTCCATGCTACTGTTGCAGATTGTTGGTTTGTGTCAAGCACTGAATGATGTCTTGGATAGTATGGCGAAGAAGGGCTTGTCAATACCTGTCTGATTTTTTCGATGAAACATTAGATGATGCGAATGGATGATTTTTTGTTCACTACATATGCGAAGTACATTTTAGCTAATTGTCCATCAGTTTTACATTAAATAAAAATTTTTATTTGGTCATAGTCAGACAAAGTTCCGATGTTTACATGTTTTACAATGTCACTATCAGTGCCCAAAAGCGACCCTTTTTTTATCTAGGGACGCATCTATAGTTGGGCACCAACTCTATAAATTTTGTCACTCTAAATCACTAACTGTTAATTTGTTCAATTTGAAACTCGATCAATGTGGGTTGTATGTTAAACCTACGTGACATTTGACATGGAGATTATTGATTCCCTTGTCTCCTATCTTCTTTCTCATGTCATTCTCTCATCTCATTCTCTATCCCTTTTTGTTAATTCTCAAGTCCCGGAGTGTGGGCAAGAATCTGCCATTGAAGGCTTTTACATCCAACTTGTTACTTCCAACATAACCGTGGACCCGGCCAATTTCATTAACATTTTTAGTTTCAGGGCTATGAGACCAAGGTAACTGGTGGTGATCTTCTTGTCCTCAGATGAATTCATCTCTTCATTTGTTTCTCTGTCGCCGTTGAGATAAAACTTGAAAAGGAACCAACATAATTCTTAAACGCCAGCATGGCGATAACCCACTGACGCATTACTGGACTATTTCCTCGGTTTCTTTTGATATTTTTTCATTTGCATGGATTGACCTTTACATGGGAGTTGAAACAGCTCCCATTGGCAATTTGCCATGGTTTAGATCTTGTATTCTCTTGACCACATGAACACCAAAATCAAATGAGGAAAGTCTGCACGACAAATCTGTTGTAGAACCGAAAGGTTCCAATCCTTCTCTCTTACCCGCCGCCCGGATTTGTAGGGGTTAGGATTTTCATCTTGAAATTGGGAATTTACGAAGGGGAAATGGGAGGGGAAGGAAAGCTGAGGAGATCGAGAGCGAAGGTGGGAGACAAGGACCATGTCAACAAAGAGTGGATCCCACAAAGGATCTCTATTCGCCATGTCGGTTGCTACGTGTGTTTTGACGGTGTCTGTTAATGAGTTTTAACCAACTCACCATGATCTATTTTTAGAGTTTGTGACTCAAATTAAACAAATTGAGAATTGGTGACCTGAAGTGACAAAAATTTACTAAGTTAGTGACCCAACCATGAATTTATCATTTTTGTTTATTTTTAGTGCTTATATTTATTTTGATCCTCTCTGGTCATTATATTTGATTCCCTTTGTTTGTTTTGACATTTAGCAGCCGTCTTAATAGTTATCTGATTTCTTTTGTTTAATCTGAGAGGAGTAACGTTGCACGTCTAGCCGATGGATTTCCAACGAAAGCCTGACTGGCAAACTGGTTCCAACTGTCGTCATTATGCAGGTCCCAAAGGTGATGCAAGCTCAAATAGGCTCGACAATCGGACTGGTGAACCGGTAACCGAAAGCCAAAATTAGTCCGCGTCTCTCAAATAACTGAACAAGGAATCAAAGCAGAAAAAACCGTGTGACGCGGACTGACCTAACAACCCAAAAACCCACTGAACCGGACGATTCAAAGCTACTCGATCTGTTCTCTATAATTGTTTTGTCCCTTTGTGTATGTATGTGTGGAACACCTAAACCTAAAAGACATTATTTTCATCAGCCTTACGAATTTCATCAGATACAAACAGTCAAGCTTAACGACTCTAGAGGCGTTCAAAAGCCATTCATTCAGAAATTGACGATAGGCCTCAAGTGTTTAATAGGCTTTTATTGGTGTCTCATCCTTTCCCATCTCTGTCTCTTGCTCTCGATGAGCTCTCGTTGAAATTTAAAGGTGGGTTTTTGTTTTTCAATTCTTGTTCAATCAATCAACAATTCAGCACTAGTTAAGAGAGAGAAGGCCAGTGCGTTTTCAATTTCAATATTGATGTCATATATCGCTAAGACCATATCATTTGACTGCCTAGATCTTGTTTTTATTTCTTATAAACTTGGTTTCTTTGTGCAAACCGATCCGACTATCGGTTCATCGGTTGGACTGTTAATCCATTGTTCCGGTCTATTATCTGGGTCAATAACCGAACTCAGCTTTTAAAGCCATGCTCATGACAACTGTCCCGACAATTTCCATTTCATTGCGGAGCATGTTCGTTAAGTTGCAGCTTCACCTCCCCTAACACCCTCCCTCCAGAACAACTCAAACTCAATCCTCTTCTTAATTTTCGAACTAATTGGAATAGACCACGTGAATCTTGTTAGGCTGCAGCCATGAACTTTAACCCATAAGGCACAAGAGAGAAATTAATGACTCACTTAATTTTAGTTGATCTCATATGAACCCGTAGACGTTTGGACCCATTATTGGGTGTGCACAGAAGTCAGGCCTTGGGAACTACTAAAATTTTGCATGATGATTAAATCCCTTTTTATTTTTTTTTTTGCTAATCTCTCAAGCACCCATTTTGCTTACTGAGCTACTTCGATGGATTCAACCCCGACATTCTCTCCCAAAAAAATAATAAAAAAGTTAAAAAAAAAAAAAAAAAACTTTAAAAGAAAAAATAAAGCGCAAGATGGTTCTTTTATTCCTTTTTTTTTTTTTTTTTTTTTTTTTTTTTTTGTTGCGCTTTTTTATTTGATAGAAGTGAATGCTTCTAATTAATTATCAAACACAAATCTTCCACCGTCACCCAAATTCTTATCTTTCACAGCTGCGTGTACTGTACTTCTCCTGTGATCCATTGCAAAGTATATACATATATATATTTTCACTCCCTTCCTTATAGAACATTTCTCCATTTAAATGAAGGCAAAGCTATGAATCATACGAGAAAAAGCATAAAAATTACAGTGGATGCACCCCCCCCCCCCCCCCCTCTCATATGTACAGAGACATTTAATTTCTCCAACACAATCCTCACAAGCAAAGTAACCTTGTAAAATGCGGTTAGTCAGAAAATGCATAATTAACTACGTGCCTGGAACTCCCGAGGGAGAATTTTTCGCAGGATCCTTTCCAGAATGTAAGAGCACATCATGGTTAATGGATGCTAACTGTGACAGATTCTGCAAGGAAACCTCTAGTTCAATAAATCATGGCACGACTAGAACATTCGACAGGGTGAACTCCAACTGAGATAATAACCGTGTTACATGCTATATTCCTCTTTTTATGAGGTTGGGGGGCACATGGCAAAAATGTTGCAACATATGTCAAGGAAGGTAAAGGCTCAAGTGGTAGACATTGATGATAGCTGAGATGGTGGGCATGCTGAACTTGTATTTCATATTCTTAATGCTGTAAGTGTAAAGGCCATTCAACCCAACCCATCTGTTACCCCATGAGTTAAGACTTAAGAGCCAACTAATGAACTAAAGGAAATAACTTGGGGCCAAAAAAACATTTCAGGGTATTGATTCAAAACTGTAAGTGGAATATGCACACACACATTGCCATAGCACTCAGCTAACCACTAAAGCATACAGATGATAGGAAATAGAATTCATGATAGAAGAGTCAACTTACCTTGAAAGAAAAATTTATCAAAGAGAGATTCAGTGGAGAAGAATTAAAGTCTTCGAGGTCACCACATTCATCCATCTGAACAAAAGGTACACAATAAGAACTCAACTATAGCTTCTGAACCTCATATCAATATGTCAAACATTTGCTCTAATCCTATTCTATTCTCCCTCCTTCATTGACCTCTGGAAAGAGAGAGAGAGAGAGAGAGTTAGAGTTCATTGAAAAAAAAGTGTCAGACTCACTTCCCCCCTCCATCCCTCCGCCAATCCCACAAGGTGTCAACCTAGGTATTGCAATAGTATGCATCCAAGTGAGATTTGTGACAGTAAATAAAACGTTTTCATCCATTCTCAAGCACTTAAACCACAATTTCAATCAAAGAAAGTATGTTTCAGTCTACCATAATATATCAATAAGCAGAAGAGAAGAAAAAGGGCAGGCTCTTTGAGTGTCCTGCTTTAGATTTCTCGCAACTCAGTTAAGCAAAGTTCCCAGCAGTTAGCATCTTAGGAGGAATATAGCCACGAGATGTATTTTAATAATCACAATTTGACTGAAACATAAAACAGTTTACTTAGAGATGAATGAAGACATCTACCTCGGTTCCAGAAATTGAGGATGAGTCAGTGTCAGTGTCAGAATGGTGGCTATTATGATCATTTGGCATTGCACTAGAGATTTGAGAAAACCGTGATACAAAATAACTAGTGTCATCCACACTGTCTGGACTTGGTACAAAAGCAGCCTATGGATAAAATGCAGGGCATACAGTTAAATACAGAGAACTCTAGCAGAGAAAAAGAGCAAAAAAAGTGTGTAGCAGTTTCAAGAAGTAGCTGATATAATACAAACATATATACACTGTCACATGCTCAAAACTGCGGCAAAGAATATGATTACATTTGAGATAGGCTGTTGATAATGTCATTGTTATAAGTTTACATCAACATTCAACCATAGTCCAACCACAAGGAGATTGCATAGAAAATAGAATGTTTTCTCATTTGCAGGGTATGAGGTGCACCAACCCAGATAAGAAAATGTTCTATTCTGGTTGACATACCATTTTTGCATTATAAGTTTCACTTTCATATGATATTAATATGCCTATTAATCACTATTGGGAAACCATTCAATATCAGCTCATGAAGTGGATTCAAAGGAACTCAGTTGAAGTCATTTTATCAAAAATCACAATTTCTATTCCAATCCCAGATATTTCGGACGAGGCATTGTCACTTGATGGCAGAGGGTCAAAGGCTCAGTTAGGGCATAAGTAAGCAAATATATAACCAGGAAACAACTCTTATCTCATCAATTCTCTATTTCTGAAAATGAATTATAAAAAGTAATTTGCAAGAAGCATGAATTCAGACCTTTTGCAATGCAAGGTTGCTCCAGTCAATTCCTCTGAAAAATGGATGTGCTTTAACCTATAAGATAAACCCAAATCATCTAGAAAAACCCATCTGAAAATCATTCTCTTAAAACCCTTCAAGGGGTCCAAATATGCCTAACATATGATTATTTTAGTCAAGCTTTATACAGTGATATACCTCTACTGACCCCTTTGCTCCTAAGCGTTGATCTGGATCAAGAATAAGCAACCTATATAGAAAACGATTAACGTAAAATCTCCAAATCAAGAATAAGCAACCTCTAAAGTAAAGGATTAATTTAATACACCACATTCATTTTGGTTACTCATAAGTGGATACATCTGCCACTTCTTGAAATCTAATGCAGTGATAGGTTGAGGTGAATGATATACAAATAAATCTCATGACATGCCAAAAATTGGAATAACATATGTGTTAATGACCCAACAGGATGATGGTATTACAGACCGAAGTTCAAACATACTGGTGGGCAAAACAAATTTTTGGGGAGGAATATGAGAAATGACAACAATGTAGGAAGTCATTGATGATTTTTACAAGAGCTTTAACATCATGTATAAGGTCAGACGTATAAATGATTCATTGCCAAAAAGATTTATTTGAAGCCCTGGGCACAAATCTTCAATTTGGAAGCATTATGGAAACCTCACCAAAGATTGGAGATATAAAAAGATCATGAGAAAAAGCCACAGCATCCCTTAGATAAATAGCAGCACCAGATGCATTTTAACGTGGAACAATAACAGCTACAGGTATTAATGACAGACAGTTGGAGCATTCTGCATAGTATTAATCACAACCATCCGTCCATTTCCTTGAAAGCAGAAGAGGCTCAAAAATTATGTTCTGTAACTATAAAACCAAAAAAAAAAAAAAAAAGAGGAAGGAAAAAACAAGTCACAAACAAGTCTCCCATGCATACAGTTTAATGCCAACCTGTTGATCAAGTCTTGGGCATCAAAGGACATGTCGTCAGGAGTAGAAGGCCAGGGAATTTTTCCATTAAGAATGTTGTCAAAGATTATCTGCAACCAAGAAAAACCAAAGTGAAACCATTTGTTGTCAGCATACAGTGTCCATCTTCGGATAATTTTTCGGAAAAGAACACTACATTACATGTAGAGTGTCTTCCATGCAATAGGAATACCAATCATAATGTACAACGAGTGACAACACCCATAGAAGTTAATAACAAAAAGGTTATTATTAGAACACTATGATTTGAGAAATCAACAAGGGAGTTGAATATGAAGGATACCTCAGGGCGCTCAGCAGTAAAAGGTGGAATACCAGTTATAAATTCAAATAAGATTATTCCCACAGACCACCAATCTGCAGAATAACCTGCATGAAAACCAATGACCCAAGATGTATACTGAAGAGCCCAATAATCTTAACCCTTAAATCCACATTCAGGTTGTAACCTGACCATGTTCAGTTCCAAGAAGAATTTCTGGGGCCAGGTAGTCAGGTGTCCCAACTGCTGAGTGCCGACTGCTCTCTTCTGTTTGCTGAACATATGGGTTAAGATCGTCTACAGATGTGTTTGCATTTGTTTCAGGTACTGACAAATCAATGGTGCTGTTTATGAGGCCAATTTTTGAGAGCCCAAAGTCTGTAAGCTGGTAATATAAGCAATCATTAGTACATTGCCACTTTCATGAAATTGAGCTGATGCAGACATGAAAATTGAAAGGTGCCACAACATATGTGATGTATGATTTGTAGCCCTCTATAAGAGAAGAATACTGAAATAATGTGTCAAATGCTTGACAGACAAAGGACTCATGAACATGTTTTAAAAAGGAGCATCCTAGTGCATGAGGCTCCTATACCATGGGGTCTAGGGAAGGAACATATGCAACAGCCTCATCCTTCTTTCACAAAGAAGTTATTTCTGCGACTCAAACCTGTGGCCTCCTCTAGGTCACAATGGCATAACCCCAACATTACACCAAAAGCTCTCCCTTCACTCATAGACACCTTATACTTCCAAAATTATACACATAAAAAGACAAAGAAAATCAATAATGATTGTTTACAAGATATATATATTCTTGGGAAGATGGAAAGAGTTCATAGCTTGAAAAAACAATTTTTGACATTTTAAAGTTGATCAATCAAGAGAGAATATAGGAATGAGATCTAGGCTTCATATTAGCAGTAAGAAGATGAGAAGGATTTTTGTGCTGTTGTGTGGATGCACATGCAGCCATATACAAGCATGCAAAAGGACTCCTGGGATTTTTATTTTTTTTTTTAGCTTGTCAGCATAAGAAAATAGTAAATGGACTTTAAACATCAGACCTTGATGTGCCCATCATGTGCAATTAATATGTTGTCTGGTTTCAAATCACGATGGACAATTCCAAGGGAATGGAGATACTCTAAAGCAAGAACCTGGAACACCAAAAAAAAAAAAAAAATATATATATATATATATATTGATTAAAGAAAGAACTAATAAGCATGTATAGCACAGACTGCTTTATCCAAACAGACCAGTTCAGCAATATATATACGGGCCACATCTTCTTCAAGGCAACCAACTTTCCTTAGCAAAGAGTATAGATCACCACCATTGAGATACTCCATAACTAAATAGAGGTTATCTCTGCAGGTGAATGAATAGAAGAAGCGAACCTGTGATGACAAGACAACATCAATGTATTCAAATTCATAGCTCCTGATATTCTAGGTTGTAAACATTAGCCATAACATTGGCAGAATAATAAAGGACAATAACAAGCATGATCAAGAAGAAATAAAAAGCTTAGCATAGGGAAACTCAACCAGGAAGCAAGTATAGCACATCTTGAAGAAACAAAACAAAGAAAGTGATGTTTACTCTTTTACTTCAATGTAGGAAACTATAATGTAAAGAAATTTAGGCTTGAATGCTACCACAAAAGGGTTTCGAACTGCTATTAGTATGTTACGCTCTGCTAAGATCCGCTGAACATCATTCTTTCGCAACATATCCAACTTCTTGAGAACCTGCATCAGCAAACTGATCAACATTAGGAATATGAACCAGATCTATTTTCAGACAAAAAGTTCACAATAAGAATAATAAATTCTGAAAACAGAACTGCAAAGCTCATAACAATATTCTTGATTGTACATTCCAACAAAAGAAAGCATCATTGAAGAACAATATCAAGTAAATCTAGTTAGATAAGGACCTATGAAAATTTTCATATTCATTGATGAAGCAAGCACTAATTTTATTTAACACTGAGTTTTTCTTTCAACATTTGGCATTTATTTTCCCTTCTTTTAGCAAAGACAGTCTGAGTTAATATAATGACAGTTTCCAGCATAATGATTAATGACCATTTGGTACTGGTCATTTCAAATCAATGGGAAAATAAGATAAGAGCAATACATCACACAGTAATGTAGCCTAAAAGAACTTGACTCAGTGCAAGTGGCAGACATGATAACTATTGTCCAGCAGCCTAAAAGGAATGGCCACTAATAGATCTGAGATGTAAACTTTTAAAATATCAAGTCAACATTTTTAAGACATGGGTTAATTAACATCTTTGCGGTGATTGTGATCATCTTGTCTGCTATTGAAATTCTTGTCAAGCATCTTGATGCTTGGTCACATGAACAATCTTGCAGCTCCACTTTGCAATCAAACTAATAGATGCCCCACCGCAACAATTACAATCTGGGCAAATTTATGAATTGGCCGCCTCTGACTCCTGCTTCTGAAATCTCTGTCACAGCACTAAATCATCAAGCATGTGGTGGCCCACAGTTTCCAATCATGAAATGCACATCATATACACACAAAAACAAATGTTTTATAACTGTCCTCTGTGACCATAAAAAACTAGAGTCATGTCATCAAAATCATGGTTTTTCCTGTTCTCATTTTGACACTTCTGTCGACATATTCACTTGGCATGTACCATGCCTCACAGCTCAAGGTGAGCAAAGCCATGGTTAATCTGACCATTAACACTAGAGTAACAACATGAAAGGAAAGTGTCCATATGGTTAACTGTTTAAATGCATTTTGAAATAAAGTTATAGATAGATGACTATGTACCTTAATTGCAAATAAATCTCCTGTTGTCCGTTTGCGTGTAAGGAAGACTTTTCCAAAGGCTCCTTTGCTGATTGGTTTGATGATCTCAAAATCATCAATACTTGTCCGATCCTTATGCGATGAATGTAAAGGAGTTGATGCTCCACTACTATGAGATGTATTATCCAACTGAAGTCTAGGATTTTCAAAGGGCTTTCCATTGTTTGTCAGGTTTCTATTATCTGTTAGGTCACAAGCAAGTATATATTTTTCCCTGCAAATGTCAAAGGGAAAGATGGTATTAAAACAAAAGGTCAAAGCTGAAAGTATCAGAATATCATTTTCAGCGTTTACATACCGCAGAAGTTGATCTATCCGGCCCCCAAAAGTATCTATTACCAAAGCTTTGACCTTGCTCTGCTGTAAAACATCCTGCAAATCTTGCAAGCAAGCTAGCAAAAACTCATATGCCCCTTCCTTTGAGACATCTGTCCGTGCTACACATCGTGCTATATCTGCAAGGTCAATCATCTGGATAAAAGAAAAACAGAATGGGAATTATATTAATAGTCAAAATTATTGCAGCATCACAGACCTAACAGCAATGCAGAAACAAGAAATATTCAACAACAAACTGATCGAGCAAGTAGACAAATATTAGTAGTAAATTTTTGCAACCATAAAGCATTAAGCAAATGCTGCAGCATAGGAACTTATCTCCAGATTATATTGTTATATAAAATTTGGTTGCCAGTGATGGGCAAATAGGTTTGAAATAGAGAGAATTGACTTGAACCAAAGCATTAAGAAACCAAAAAGAAAAAGATACTCTTCCTCCATACACATCTATCTCACTAGAATAGAAAGAGTGTTTTGATGATTTCAAAACTAACATACAGCAGAAGAAAAACAAAAAAAGGCTTTTGACAACATTGGTCTAAATGTTCACACAAGTTTATCCTTTCTTCCTAACAGCATATATAGAAAGCAATGGCGACTTCAAGTCTCTTTTATAGTTAGTGATTAGAGCATCTAGGAATTATATGAAGAGATTGGTCATCCTCTTAGAATCATACTTCTGGTTCTATTTGCTCTTCTTGGGTTGAATTAAACACTATCTTAGATACTTTGCTGGATTCTTCTGCAAGAAAAAGTTTCTGAAGGCAATCTAAGGTAATTTCAAACTGTTCTAATAAAAATACACCAGTGCTATGTAGCCTTAAAATGCCACACAGAGCTGACTCTGACCAATACTATAGCTGCTGAACCAGGTTTTATAGCACAGAAACTAATCTTAACATGCTTCCATTGGTTAAAATTTAGCTGTGCAGAGTACAGAAATATAAAGTAAAACCACCCATTAGATGAGTTAAATAGGCAAAATCCAACATAAGAATCACTAACCTGTTGAACATCCTCCAGGTCAGAAGGATTGTAAAACTCTAACCAGAAGGAATCAAAATGGCTAGCCCTAGGGGTATTTGTAGATGACACTGATGTCATGCTGCCAGTAGAAGAGGGTGCACCATAGTTGCACAGCTTTGTACCCAAGCGGCCCTTTGAGCAAACAGATGGCAAAAGAGAATCTTCTATTGTGGCAGTGTCCATTTCATGTATGTCCTCAAACATTCCTTGAACACCTCTATTTCGCCATTCACTTAACATGGGAGAGTAACCTTCAGTCATGACAGAGTGTATAGTTTGAATCCTCGTGTTCTCAGGGCTCCCACATGACAACTGAAGATTCACATTACGGGACTCTACAATCTTTTCCAATATCTCGGCAAGGTTTGAAAGACGTTCATCTACGCCTAGACAATTCAAATCACACTTATCTGCGTAGGCACATATATAAGAATGTGATTCTAGATGAGAAATTGGAACAATTTCTTCACATATTCTACAGATTTCTGAACCAGATCCATCTAAAACTCTCTCCTGGTCATGAGGAGGAACATCCAAACTTTGTCCCTGCTCATGACTTGTTGAGTCATAATGGGAATTGGTTACTGAGAATTGAGCAAAACTGCCATCAGCATGATAAAACTGTTGCACTTGTGAAAAATTGCCATTTTTACATTTTTCAGCTGGCAACTTTTGTCCAAAATCCCGAGAGTTGTGTCTAAGAGTCAAGTCGCTCTGATCAGCTTGCTCTCTGGGACCACAAGAGATTGACTCTGAGAGGTGAGTAAATGCTATTTTGTCCTTGCAGCCGTTCTTTGACATAACTTTTCTGATTTACATCATAATCTGAATCAGAGTCTGCAATTCCACGATTGGCAGCCCACATCATTTCAACAGAAGGAATTCTCTCCATGCATCTTTTGAATTTCCGAAAAGACTTCTCATCAATTGGTTTGCTATCTTTTTGAAACTGCAATGATCTAGTGCAGCGTGTCAATATAAAAAGCATGCGAGTGAAAAGCCACTTCACAATTCCTATTTGACACTGTTGCCTTTTTTCAGTTAGATCTTGAACAATGACTTCACACTTGACACGGAACTGAGCACAGGTCATCTCCATACAAAGTTGGGCAAGAACCAGAAGATCCTTTGCCATTTTCTGCTCTTCTAGCAATGATGGATCAATTTCCTCAAGGACTTCCATGACATCTCTTGCAAAACTAGCTAGCTCTGAATTGACCAATTGTCTAGCAGCTTCAAATCTTGAATGTAATGAGCCCAGTAGTTCCTGATATCAGCCAACAGAAAGCAGAAAAAGAAATAAAACAAGGATGATAAATAATTCTTTTTTCCTCAAATTAGATAATCCAATAAAGTAAGTTTCTGCTTCAAACTAATTTTCTTCCACTATAAGGCATAAACATACCCACCAGAAAAAGAAGCATTCATTTGTCTCTTTCCAGAAAAAAAAATAAAAATAATAATAATAATAATAATAATATCTTCTATTTCATCTATGGCAACTGGACTCAGCTAGCCTAAAACATTAGTGAAACCTGACAAAAAATTGCATTCCACGTCTTGTGCAACTTCTATTTCACAAAGCAATTGATCATATCCCATCAAAAGAGGGCAGAGTTTATAACTGAAAACAAGAACCTTTCATCGTCTTTGCATAACACAGCCTCAGCATGGAATGCAATTCTTACTTAATTTTCTCTACCATATGCAAGATCTATCAAGAAAAAAAGTAAATGCTAATCTCTTGAAATTCTATTCAATGTCCTAAAATCTAGAAGAACCAACTAAACTTAGTGAAGCATGGAATCGTCCAAATTCAATAGAAATGACCTCATAATCTAGTACAGCATACTCCTTTGAAGTTTGTACCACAAGCAATATTTCAACCAAGTTCTACTTTACCAAACTCTTGAGGGTACCTTCAAATCACTGTAACTATGAGCCCGTGGTTCAGCTGGCTGAATGCCACCCTTTGGTTGTAACTCATGTGAGAAACTTTTTAGACTTTTTGATGGTTTACTCTGGCTAGGACTCTCTGAAGATGACTGTTTTCCATTTAAATTATTTTCTGCACAGCAAAATTTGGTTTCCTTGTGCACCCTTTTTACCAGTGACTCAGCTCCTAAGTTTGTCTCCTGCCAAATACCAGCTTGGCTTGCTAGTGATTCTAGTAAAGCACAGTATGAGCAGGAAAAAATATGGAAAATCATCATAAGCATGCTAACCAAAGTTCACCTCAATGTTTGGTGAAATGTCACCGATGGCTTGACCAGCTTGCCGGGAAAAATGTGATGCGATCCATTGAGCTATCTTCTTCCCTTTACGTTTGTCTCCTACAAATATGAACAGAAAGTACAACAAAGAAATCAGGAAGCTCTCACCAGCAATGACATGATTCTGCTTTATCTGATAATGGCACAAAAAGGGACCTAGTGTTTTTTTTATTAAAAAAAAAAAAAAAAATGAAATCTCTAAGTCTGCAATAACTTTTACTAGATAGCCTTTGCCTTGGATTGGTATGCCCAACCTCATTACTCAGAAGAAGAATCAGCATGCTGAGCAAAGAAAACAACAACTAGTTTAAACCCAAGCTAACACGCCTCATCAACTCAGGTTACAAATCAACTGACAAAATATACAGTTTCAACTTGAACCATCTGAATCAGCCAGTTAGAAACAGCACAAAAGTCAACTTCGTTCTTATTTATTACATTCTTGTTTATTTGTCATTTTGCCGGAGCTGCCTTCTGAATTACCATCTACTGCTCAAAAGCCCTTCTAAAACAATTTCAACAAAACAGACTTCAGTAAGGAAACAAGAAAAACAAATAGGGCGTAGGAGTTCGTTCTATTTCAATCATTATTCACCTTCCCGTAAAGCCACCGCGAACTAAATTGTGGATAAAACACATGACTCGCCACCAAACATAACAAAACCAAACGAGTCCCAAACATTATGAAAATAAAACGAACAAAAAGAAAAAAGATAGAAAGAAACAGAAAGGGAACATGGATGATATGATAGAGAACCACCACCTCTTTTGGAAGGAGCAGTTGCTCGACGTCCCTGAGCCATGGTGTCGTCGTCGTCGTCGTCGTTGGTTTGCTTAAGCTTTCCTTTCAGTGGAGGCCTCGAAGAAGCTGCATAACTCTTGGACTCGGTTAAGCCGTCGGGTTTTGAACTCGGTGGGGCCTTAGTAAGAGAGACTCGCCCCGTCCTAATCCGATTCAAACCGGAAGGAATACCGGTGGCGTCCGACGTTAATTCTCTTGCCTCCTTCATTACAAAGAGTCCCCGCCCTTCTCAAAGCCACTCTCAACCAATCCAATCCAAGCAAAGAAAAAAAAAAAAAAAAAAAAAAGAGGAGAAGAGCTGCAGCAGTTTCCCTTTGACTGCTTATTTTATTATTATTACTATTTTTTTCTTTGAGTTTTTTTTTTTTTTTTTCTTTTTTTGGGTAACCGTAAGAATCACAAAACGAGCAAAGAGAGCAACGGCTAGTTAGGATCAGTTTTTGAAAATCCTGCGCGATTGTAAGGGATTTTTTTCTTTTGATATTTTTGGAGGCGCCGGAAGGAAGAGGGGAGTGGGGAAGGGTGGGGGGTCCAAGTCGAGAGAATCAGTCTTTTGTGGATGCGCTGCTGGTTAGTTTCATTCAATTCAATTCGAGGAAACACAAAAGTAAGCAAACTTTTTTCCTCTTTCTTTCTTTTAATTATTTTCCGTTCGGAGTTCGCCACAGAAATGGTGACAATTTTCCGATTGCTATTTAATATTATAATAAACTAACAATATACTTCAGACTAGTCCCATCTGATTAAATTAACTATTTCATCTAACTTATCCGACTGAATTGTATGAAACTATTAAACAAGGGTATTTTTTTAAATATAATTTATTAAATAAATAAACAAATATAATAAATATTATTAAATAGATAAATAGATAGGATATATTGTGTTTGTGAGAGATGAAAAGAGGGAGAAAGAGAGGATAAAAAGGGGGGGTTATGCAGAAGTGGGAAGGAAACACCTTTCGTGACAGTCTACAATGCTAACAATGAGTGAAGCTCAAGCCAAATCTTTCTAAAGTCATGACTTCGTGCCAACTCTAAACCAGTATTTATACCCACAGCTCTGCTACAAACCTGTGCAAGAACCAACTTATATATACATAAATAACTTAAATTATACACACGGCTCCGCCTGAAAGCAACCCTTTAAAAAATAGAAAAGAAAAGAAAGCTTCGATGGCTCTACAATTCTGAGCTCTCAGGTTTGAAACTTGAGAATGGAGATTATTTGTCTTCTGAAAAAGATTTCTGAATTGAGAAAAGCAACGAATCATCCATTTTGGAACCTTCGTTTAAGTGGCAGCAGCTTTTGGGTGGTGACCGGAGTCGCCGAGAGAGCTCTCCATAGTGGACATGGGCGGAGGTAAAATGCACCGTTTGGCTCCTCTCTTTTGGGTATACTCTTTATGATTACGATCCTTGGGTAGTGAAAATTCGTTGAGACTGGCGTTCTAATGAGGATGGAGTAGGTGGACGGTTGAGATGCCGGAACGACGAGAGTAAAGACGGAGGGGAATGCGTTAGAGGAGGGGAGGACCAGCCATAGGTATAACTTATGGAACTCATTTGACCCACCAAAATCAAATGGGAAATGTTGCTGCGGTCTCTGTTCGCCGGCGAAAAGTTCAGTCGCTGACGAGTTCAATCTAACAGGATTACTTATGGTTTTTTTTTTTTTTTCTTTTTAATTTTAATTACTGCAAATAATTAAATTTTGAGTTAGTTATTTATCTTCTAATAATTAGAATGAGTTTGGACTCACGATTAGACGGCCTGACAATCAACTCAATTAATGAGTATTGTGTTATTTATAGTCCAATCATTTCCTTTTTTTTTTTTTTTTTTTCTTTTTTCATATCATTAAATGGCTCGTATCATTATGTCATGTCATTATAATTAATAAAATTTGTTATACAAAATTAATGATGTATTATTTTTATTATTAAAAATTTTTTATAAGAAATAATATATTACTTTTCAAGGGTAATGTTAGATTTGTAATAAAAATAAAATTGAAATTATTTTTTTTATATTAACTGACAAAAAAAATATCATTTGTCTGCATTATTTATTTGGTAAAATAATAATGTATATCAGTTAGCTAAGAATTAATGTTGAAATTTTAACTTCGTAAGAACAAAATGATTTTTTCGAATTCTTGGAAATTGCCCCCGTCTAATGAGCTTAAAAGCTTTAAAGGAAAAACCGAAAAGAAAAAAAAAGGAAGAAAATATAATGAGTTTCTTTTCAGAGTTGAGAGCGTGGAAGTTGCGTGGAACGCAGGAGAGAGAAACTGGGAGAGATTCCTTCGTTCGTGTGTTTGAATTAATGACAAATAAAAAGGTATACATATATACAATATACATACATACATGATATACAGATAACATGCTTGATTCTGCCGACTCTACTGAATCCAACAAAAGAAAGTCTGTGCTGTTTTAATCCGGGAGAAGGCTTGAGACCTCTTCTCATTTCTTTTTCATCATTATTTTTCGTAATTAATGGGATGACCTCAAGGAAGTCAACAAATATTGGATTATTTTTATTTGAATTATGTTGACATTGATGCTAATTTATTTAGAAACGTATGAGTCAATGATGTTTTTAATTAATAGAAATTGGTGAAAGCTTGGATTTTATCGTAAATAATAAAAATCAAGTGCAAGTCATTCTAGTGAGACTATAACGCATTACTTTTTGCTGTTTTATTCTATGAATCAAAGAAAAAAAAACCTACGAGACTATATCTAAACTAAAGGATAAAATAGAGATTATTACTAATCAAAAAATTTAATAATAGAATTAATTAAATTCTTAATAAAAAAAATTAGAATTCAAATTCTAGTCTTTATAAATAATATATATATATATATATATATATATATATAATGGAGATTTAACTTTGTTTCTCAAACTTAATGCAGAAAGCCTGCCAGTCAAATGTCCGGTGGTATGTGCATTCTGAACCGTCGGGATTGGCGTAGGACTTTGGAACATGTGGATTTAGATAAAGCCATTGACCATGTCGGCGCCGCAGCCACTGTTTTCATAAAAACAAAAAGGCTGTTTTCCTTGAAATTTTGAGATTTTGGGGTGACTATCCTTTTTTTTTTTTTTTTGAGCCTATTTCTATACAAATTCAATTCTATATTCCCTTTTTATGTTTTTTCAAGAAACCCTTCAGATTACGAACAACACAATAAAGAAAGATTTTTCTATTTTCATAAACCCTTAGTCTCATTTTAAAATTAGAATTTTAGATTTCCAAAATAAAATTATAAATCATTTGTTTTTTGTTTTTTCGCTTTTTCTTGGTTTAATTCATGATAGAAAGCTGTTAATTAACACTAACTGTTAAGTGACATTTAAAATCAATGCCCGATGAATCAATAAAATCTGATGAAAATAACTAATACTGTTTAACGAGCCGTTAATCCTCAAACTAAAACAAGTGAAAAATAATTATTCTACCAAGTCAAACTAATTAACTTCCCCTAAAGGTATGATTCCTTCTTAGTCACCTCGATGGAAGCAAACGGGCCAAAAATGATAAGCACTGTGACAGAAGCTCTGGAGGGAGATGCACTGATCTACCATGAAGGAAATCTTAAATTAAGTAACATGGAATACAATAATTCAATGTCCAGCGAACACGAGTAACAACCTAGACAGTACTCACAGTTAACGCTAGGTTCTCTCCTTAGTCTTTACAATATTCTTGTCCAATTTGAAAGCAGCATATATGGCGTCGACTTTGCCAGCCATGCCATCTTGATCGCAACGGCTAGATTGCAGAGAAGGGCACCTTAATATCTCGTGTAGGGAGGGACCAGAATTCCCTGCAGCTGCAGTTTGCGTGTTTTGTGTGCCAGATCTAATTGGTGTTTTACAGAACTTGGCTGAACCAATTTTTGTCCGTCTCCTCTCTGTCTGGATCTGCGAGGCATACCAAAAGAACAAAGCCAATAATTTAGTTGGAGGAAATTGCAAAGTAGATTAAACTCCCAGGCATGAGCTTGGTTTGAACTTTATGATCTTACCGAGTCTGAACATTCTTCTGACACAGAGATTGTGCTCCTGCTATCATCTCTTTCAAACACAAAAGAACGAACTGTGCTTGATACATGCTTGTTGTGTGATGGCAGAGAAATTTTAGAGCCCCGACTGAGGAAAGATGACTGCCATAATTTTCAACGGAAGTTACAGATGATTGCCAGTTTTCTATCAGCAAAACCTTTGCCATGATGGATGCCACTTGGTTCATTTTGTTAATTTTCTTCCACAAAGAAAAAGAACAGGATGTAGGAGATATTTCTATACACAAGATAGCTCATTAACAGCATTAATGGCTGTCAAATTTCAAGGCTAATTGTAATCTGGCGAGGTGAAAAAGTACACTCATACAAATGTGGTCAGTCTTAAAACTACTTTTGGGATAATGCTGGTTAGAATGGAGATGAAAGACAATGATTTAACAGAAATACCAAGAACAGACTGTACATGTAGAATACCGAAAGCACTTCCACGCTTAGTGCAGACTGGCTTTTTAAATTGAAATGCCCAATTGTCTATCCAAAACGATAGCATAATGTGATGTGTCTAGCTAGAGCATCAGATAATAGACTCATAGTAACAGAGCTCAACTCAACATCAACAAGTGCAGGAAGCATTTTACCTTGATGAAGTAGTCCCGCTTCCTCCAATGGATAGCATGTGGAAATGGGCTGCAGAAGAAACAATAATTCTAAGTTGTCTAGCGGCAATACAAGCCAGCATATCTATTTCGAGGGTAGAATGTGAGTGAATATTCTAGAGATCATACATGTTGCTTTGGCCTTCTTTCTTGTGTCAGGCACACCATTTAGCTTCTTTATAAGGCTAAATATTTCTTTAGAGCCTTCATCCTCTGCTGGTGACAAGAAAGTATCTTGATCTTCCTGCTTCCAGCCCATAGTATTTTTGTGAGCAACACATTCAGAAAAGAAAATAAATAAAATGAGACTAGCAATGGACATTCTAGCAGAGCAGCAGACAATGCAAACATAATTCTGGAAGATTATAAGGCAATATGTTAAGAACTCACAGGTTTCTCAGAGAGGCATTGCCTAAGATGCCTCTTTTCTGCTACCTCGTCATCAGAAGATATGTATACGTCATCTTTATCTGTGAACATTTGACAAATCATTTCCTTTGCCTTCTTGAGATTCATTCGCACAACACTTCTTGGAAAAGGAGATTCCATAGTGGCATCAAGAAGCTCTCCTTGATCTTCTTCGCTTTCATCATCATTTCTCTCATCAAGCGATGATGGTTCTCTTTGCTTAGAACCACATTTAAGTCTCTGCAAAAGATTTTCTGTTCCAGCAGCATCCTGTTGCTCAAGCCACTTCTGATGAAGTTGATTACGCATTTCATTATCAATTGGCTTTTCTTCACATTCAGTTACTATCATCTCATTAAACTCCTCTGAGTGTATGTTATCCTCATCTTCCTCATCATCTTGGAACCGACCTAGGTCATTGTCACTGTCATCTTCTTCCTCAGCCTCTTCATCGACAAAAGCTTTCACGGGATCACCTTTTGGAGATGATGGCAAGTCAACTGAACCATGCAGTTGGGGTTCAATATTCTCCTTGTCATTATCCTCTTCATCAGAGCTGCATAACAGAAATTAAAAAAAAAACAAAATCAGATTTCAGAATGATGGATGTCAGAACAGGAAACCAGTCCCTTGTAATTCCTCATTTCACCCCTGCAACTGGATTGAGAATAGCAAGGGATGAATGTGGAGAAGAAATAGACATAGATTGATTAATGGGGTCCAGAACTATAAAAAGTAGTTGACTATAAATACTTAAATGAGCAGATGAAAACTTTTTATGGAAGCATTATGCTTATAAAGTGGGGTATTTTGGGACTTACGATTCGTCAGGAGGAGCAGAGTCAAACTTTAAGTTCATTGCAAGTAAGGATGGTGCAAGGACTTCTTCGAGAGGACTACTAGGTGTCTCATCTGACAGCTCATCTTTAGAGTCACTTCTCTGGGAATCAAAAATGAGATCCTACAACATGCATTTGTGGCAAGCAATTATTTGATAATCAGAATCCATGTAAAAATCAACAGTGGCAAAACTAAGACATCAAAAGAAACCTGAGTATCATCAACAGGAGCTCGAAACTTTATCCCCGATTCCTCTGCCAAACCCTGAAACTTAACAAATGCAAACATTTAATGCTTTTCTTTCTCATGTTTTCAGCAGCAACACTGTTTGAGATTTCATGATTTGAAAATCAAGCATGGAAAATGCCAGGCGATTATAAGTTAAATAACTTTTCTCCTGCTGTAGTATATACCCATATAGCCCAACACAAAAATGAAGCAAAAATTTACTTTGCAAAGGAATCTCAAACAGCAGATTTAAGTTACTTTCTTGTTGTTGGGATGAAGTTTCAAGAAGATTTAGGTATATCAATTCCAACATGGTTACAGAAACTCAACTAAAGGAATCTGTTTATGATTTCAAACATGCAAATGTAACATTTCCTGGATGATGGGGCACGAACCATGACATTTGCTGCTTATATATGCGTAAGATTGCTATTTCTTAAACTCATAAACACACATGTCTCATAAATTACCTTCTCTGAAATTATATTTGTTTGAATATGATCTGTAGAGCCTTCAAATCTGTCTACACTTAGGGAATCTGCCGTGCTGTCAATCTCAGCCGGATGTTTGATTATTTCTAAATAATCTGTTTCTGTTTCTTCAACATGAGCACTCTCAAAGTTGAATTCAGAAGCACCCTTGTAATCAAACAAAGAGCTTCTGTTTATAGGGACCAATCTGTCCACACAAATATTTAGCAAAAAAAGAAATTAAAAAAAAAGACATAAATGAAGCTCCAAAGATTGAATCCAAAAGAACATCTCTAACCTTTTAGAGACCTCAAGCTTCCTTTTCCGGATCTTCTCCAAAACCGAGGATATGGGCTTTTGAATGACAGGGGCAGGCTTAAATGATGCACCTCTGGTTTCTAAACAGAAGCAAAGATGCAATCCAAAAATGAAGACAAGAGGTCGTAAATTGTCGGGAATTTATAACATAACTAAATCAACTATAGCTGAGTTTATAGGTAATGACAGGAAAGATGGCTATCTACGATTCAGTAATTACCTCTGAGTAATCTCTGAGATTCAACACGCAGCTGCGTGAGACGATCCCTTCTTTCCTGACCGATCAGAAGCAACAACAAATCAAGAAACTGGAAGACTGGAGCGCAATCAATCGGTACATATAGATATGATAGAAATGGATACCTTTGCTTTCATTCTTTTGTCTGAGGCAGCAGAGTACGGCTCCTCCTCATGAAAACCATCATTAGCTCTCTTCCCTCTTTTCCCTCTCTTATTATTCTTGGCATTGTCTTTCCCTTGGTCGAACCCATCCAAGTCACTTTGTTTCTCCTCAGAACCTTCATCCATCCTGAGATCCTCTCTTGCCTTATCCAATTCCATATCATAACTTAGATCCCCATCGCCTCCACGAAATTTTTCAACCACATAATCAAAATCCAAAGCTTCCTCACCGTTCAAACCATAACTAGTATCCAATGCATTTCCCCTCCAAAATCCCTCCAGGTGGGGCCCCAGATCTGGCATCCGGTTCCTCCAAACCTCCTAGGTCAAAATTGGGGGAATTGGCAGCATTCAGCGATGGAGGCTCATCGGCTTCTGACGAAACATCTGCAGGAAGATCAATCGGAGCCTTCTTGCTGTTGGCTTTCCTGAGACGTTTCAGCTTTCTCTTCGGTGCCGGAGAGGAGGGGGACGTATCGGTCTTGTCAAGGGACCGGAGAAATTTTTCTTCTTCTCCGCTATCCATTTCCATTTCCGTCGAAGTTGTTATCGCGCAGCCACTGCAGCACTGGGAGCCTCAATTAGGTGATGGTGAATTGAGTGAGTGACATTGACGCTTTGATGAGGGTTTTGGATTTATTAGGCGACAAATATTTTTCAAACTTTGGATTTGGAGGGAGGGCGCGAGCGCGCGCCATGGGAATTGTGTATCTTTTGTTTTTTTATTATTTTTTTGTTGTAGAGAATGTTGTAATTATAATTTAAAAAAATTATGTTTGTAAAAATATATTAGAACTTAAATTTATTTTTAATAAATATAATATTTTAATATAAAAAATTGTAATATAATTTTATAATTTTTGAAAACAAAAATATTTTTTAATATTTTTTTATTAATTACAATTTAACTATATATAAAAAAAAATTCTTTTTTATAATACTTCATTATTTTTTAAAAAAATTTTTGTTTTACTTTCAAAATTCTATGTAATATTATCAAACCGTTTAGCATGTTTATTTATAACATATTTTAGGATTATTAATTTTCTAACTATAACAACAAAATTTAATCATAATATTAAACAAATAAAATCACTAAAAATGCATGAAGTAGGTTAAATACCAGAAAATTCAGAAGGTTTGATATACCCCAAATAATGGGGAAAATATATGGAAATAAAGCATCACCCCATGCACAGTCAAGGGAAAAAACAGTTGGCTGCCTGAGATTTCATTCTATAACAAAAGTCAAGACTTTCCAACTGATAATACCACGTTAAGGCACTTCATAAACACGAAAACAGCTGAGGGGCATAAGCTATTAGGGAAAAGTGCGATCCCACCTTAAGCGGGTAAAGGAATCAAAACACAACAGACTTGACAATTAGTGGAGGAAAGATGACTTGCAAGAAACAAAATGTAAACATTAAGGTTAAGTTCTAGCCAGTCCACTAAACAAATGAGATGGTCATTTTGTCTCTAAGTTGCTTAACATCCTGGCGTCACCATCTACAATCTAAAGTCTCGAGTTGCATAGGTTATGGACAAGTGTCGCATCTTAGTCTCTGTATCTCTTCATTCAGACGGACGACATCCTGCAAGCAGAAGGCCCTCGAAACAAACTGCAGACCATACCAACGAAAACTTAAATCTTGGCAAGCAAAAGGAAACAACTCTTTATTGGAATTTATCTAACATTTGTCATGTCTCCAACTCATTCTAATGAAAATTATTAATTGTAATGAGATTTAAAAATCAGGACCCTGCTAGACACAGAAAAACCAAAGGTAAATTTCTAACAAACGCGTTCACCATGCTGGCAAATAAATAAAAGGGGGGGGGGGGTGTTAAAATGTATGGGAGCACAATGTCCATACAAAAGTCATCCTGTAAACAAAAATTTTGTTTTCTTTTTGAACAATGTAAACAAAAAACAAAAAGAAAAAGAAGAAGAAAGCACAATCTCCCTACAGGTGGTGCATCTGTACATCTTTGAGAATTTCTCATGCCCTATAAACACGTGTTCCATTGAGTGAATCTTAGTGAATGTTTGTCAGGTTACAATGTTTTGGCTAAAGATTACCGAGCGATCACAACTTGGGGTACTGTTCCATACCCCAGTATCAGTCCAGCCCTTTTGATATCTTTGCCACTTAGTTGATGTCCGTTGCCTTTCCACCAGTCTTTCCTATGCCAAAACTTCCTTAATCACTATAATTTTTGCTGCACTTCGTAATATAATGACACTAGTCTCTTACTTGCTTCCTGGGGCAAACAGCTTCTTACGGATGCTTTACACCCAGTCATGTTTCCATTTTTAATTCCACCAAGCTTACGTCAATTAGTGACACAAGTTGCCTGTGGCCATTTGCAATCGGCACAGATGCCCGGTAAGGCTTTCCTTATAGTCATACTATTTTGATTTAAAAATGAAATGGCAACACAAAATTGCTAGTCTAGAGAAACATTCATAATTAATCTATCCCACTAGGGGTAGTGCTACCGTAAAATGAGTTGACATCGGAAAGGTTTTTTCTTTTTATCCTTGAACTTTACAATAATAACTGGTTGTCTTTGTTAGAGTGTCTTTAACCTTCCCTCTAGGTCTGCTATTCTGTTGTTTATTGCCTCACTAGAAGGCACTTGCCATGGGTATATGAGCCAGGAAGTGTTTCAATATCAAATATTGATTTACTAACTACATGTCTCTCTCTCTTTTCCTCCTTTTGGTTTTAAGTCTTTGTTTCACTCTCCTACTATCTTTCCCCTCATCTTTCCTTCTCAAGTCTTTGTTCCCTCTTTTCCTGGGCTTTACAGTTTTGCTGTACATTGCTTGGCCATTGTTTGCTTGCTTGTCTGTTAGCATCTGTTTATTGTTCATTTTTCCATCTTCTGTGTATGCTTGCCTATATTTATTCACTTTGTTCACCATAGAAGCTTGATTTAACATTTTCAACACATGAACTTAATTCCAATCTTTTTCTATATCATTTAACTTGAGTAAGTAAACAATTGAACTCACTCACTCTGTTTCATACATGCTTAGAATGTTCCTTACCATCTGCAAACTTTGAAGAAAACTTTGCACACTACAACATAAAGTACTTATGATAGTAGTTCCATGGTGAGGGTTTTAAATGGTCGCTTACAGAATCTAAGGCTATGATTATAATTGCTGCATAAAGAATTTTGCAAAAAGTGTAGTAATAATAACCTTAAATGTAGTGGTTTCATAGTAATAGTTATAAGTTGATGCCATATGTGTTCAAAGCTAGTGGTTTGGAATGGGGCAAGTAGCGGTTCTGAACCCATGCAACCTTTAAGCAGTGGTTTTAATGTAGCGATCCAAAATCAACGTTATAGTTTATAATACACAGCGATTTGGAATAGTTTACGAAGTGGTTATGAACCCACACTACATTAAGCAAGAGTTTTAATGTAGTGATCCAATATTGACAACATATGGTTTAAAACACAGTAGTTTTGAAAAGGCTGATTAACAATTTTTAACCTATACTATTTTGAGGCAGGGGATTTAATATAGCAATCTAAAACCAACACCATATATGTCTAAATGCAGTGATTTTAAATGCTTGAGCATTAATTTTAATAAATGTTACTTTTAAGTAGTAATTTTAAGACAATAGTCTACATCAACATGATCATAAACAATGGTTTTGAAAGGTTGTAGCAGTGGTTTTTATACCAACATTTCTCAGCAGTTTTAAAAGCTTTATACAGTAGCTTTTAAACACTAAACCACTCTTCTTAAGCCTTATAGCTTTGTTATGTCTCAAATTGACTATTTTTCAACATCCTTTGAAACCTTAAAGAAACTGACCCCTAACAATTTTTAAATCCTCTCTATTTTCTTCTATATCTAACATTGTATGCTTTTCCACTAGTTAGATGATCCTCTCTTGTTCCTTTTGATTTTAGCCATAGTAAAAAAATTCTATCTTGTTCTCTTTGAATTGAGCCTAAAGAAAATGATCCACCTTAGTTTGAAACCCTAAAAAAAATTGATCCGCTTACATTTTTTGGGTGGTGTTTACTTAAAATCGTCAAAATTTTGAGTTCATTCCTACTTTTGATCTAATTTTATGCATTCTTTTGTTTGTTCCCCCCTCCTTTTTGAGGATTTTAGCTTTTGTGTTAATGGGCCAAATCATCAAATTGTGACAATTGAATTGATTTTGTATTTTGTGTTAATTAACAGCTGAGAATTTTCATTTAAAATGGGATTTAGATTGAATTGATTCTGAACTTAGGATTGTGTTACATGTCATAGGTTGGTAACTAGCATTTAGATTGAATTGATTTTGTGTTATTATTTTGTATCCAAATGAAGCAAAAAAGTTTAATGCATTATGTACCAGATTTAAGGTTAGTGCACTTTAGATTGCATTGCATGTCACTATGGAATTTTAGTTTAACTAGTGTTGCCCTTTTAGTGTAGAACTACTTAGAATTGATAGTAGTTGAACTGTTTAGCCCACTTAGTGCACGATATGGAACTGATAGCATATGATTTGGCTAGCCCTTGGAACCTTTTTATCCAATATGTCTTAGTATTAAAATGGATTGTCCACTTGTTGCATGATACAAAACTAAAGCATTCTATAATTGGTTAGCCCTTGTGACTTACTTTCATTTGTGATATTTAAACATTTTTTCTTTTGAAGAAAACATCTAGTTTTTTAATTGCAATTTGTTTTTATTTTAGTTTTTTAATTACTTTTTCTATTTTTGATTTAATTCTTGTTCATGGTTGTTCAAGCTCTTGTTTTTTAATTAACTTTGAATAATAATGTTTTTTTCCTTTTTAAGAAACTTTTACTAGATATTTTATGATTTTTGATACTTCATCCACTAACATTTATAATTTCTCACTGTGGAATAAATTGTGGTGGCAAAAACTTCTCTTTGATTTAAGTTTAGTTGATAATTATGGAAGACAAAAGTTGGAGAATTTGAATAGATTAAGTAAAGAATACTTGGACAATGTTGAAAATTTCTTGAATAGGGTTTTTACAAGGGTTATTGTTAGCAATGAAATCTATTATCCTTGTAAAAAATGTAATTTTTAGTATTAAAACTTTAGAAATATTGTCTTTGGATATTTAATTATTAAAGGCTTTAAGATAAGATATAAGGAAAAGATTTGCATATTAAAGGACTCACATCAAGAGGAGTAAATGATTATGTACTTGAAGTTGATGTGAACAATGATATTAATAGACTATTACATGAGACCTTTAAGGATGCTAGTGTGCAACCAAAGTCTAATAATGTTAAGAAGGGGTCAAATGTAGAGGCTAGAAAGTTTTATAAACTACTTAAAGAGGAACAACAAGAACTATATCCTAATTGTAAGAACTTTTTTGAACTATCTTTCATGGTTATATTGTACCTTTTTAAGTGTCTCCATGAACTTAGTAATGTAGCATTAAGAGATATTTGGAGTTAATAATGAAGGCATTCTTTGATATTAATGCACCTAATTCTTTTGATGAAGCTAAAAGCGTGGTGAAGGATCTAGGTCTTGAATACAAAAAAATTCATATATGTCTTAATGATTGCATAATATTTTGGGACAAGCATGAGAGGGCATAGGTCTATGACATTTGTAGGGCCTCTAAATGAAAAGGAATTAAGGATTTCAAAGGGAATAATGTCACTTCTTTGTCCTCAAGTGGCCACATCATTTCAACAAAAATTTTGGAATGTTTTCCTATGAAATAAAAGGCTTTAAAAATCTCTATATGCATATAAATGATTAATGATATGATTTGGCATCCAAAGCATTGACTTAAGGTTAATGATATTAGGCATCCTACTAATGGCCAAGCTTAGAAAGATTTTGATTTATTTCATCTAAAATTTGTTAAGGATAATTGTAATGTAAGATTATGTTTGGCTAATGATGGGTTTAATCCTTTTAAAACCATGAGTTCACATGACAAACGACCAATTGTTCTTATTAATTACAATCTAGCACCATGGTTATGCAAGAAACCAAAATACTTGATACTATTAATGATTATTCCAAGCCCAAACTCATGGGAAAGGATATTTATGTGTTCTTGTTGCCCTTAATTCAAGAATTGGAAGAGCTATAGGAATTTGGTTATGACACCTATTATGTATCTAGTAAGCATTCCTTCCAAATGTATGCAACCTATTATGAATTATAAGTGACTTCCCAACTTATATAATGTTATTGCAGTAAAGTATGAAAAGCAAGTTAGCATGTCCTATATGTAATTATGGTACTTGTTCTTAATATTTTTACAATAATAAGAAAAGTTGTTATGTGGACCATCGTACACTTTTAGATCTAAACCACCCTTGGAGACAAGATAGAAAGTTTTTCAATGGTCAAATAGAGTCAAGAACTGCTCTTACTCCTTTGGATGGAACAAAAATTTCATTGAAGTTGTCTAACTTTAATAATTTGTTTGAAAAATAAAATAAAAAAGTAACTTTGACAACCCATAGAAGAAATGATCTATATTCTTTTGTTTGCCATATTGGTCTAGTAATAAGTGTTGTCATAATTTAGATGTGATACACATTAAAAAGAATATGTGTGATAGTATTCTTGGGACACTATTATACATTTATGATAAAACAAAAGATCATGTAAAATCTCAATTTGATTTACTAGATATGGGTATAAGAAAGGAGTTTTAACCTATTCTCTTAAATGATTGTTAGCATATATTTCCTATCTAAAGCATCCTTTTTGATGCCACTAGAAGGTTTTAAAAGTCACCAAACTACCATAAGGCTATGCATTTAATATATCTAGATGTATCAATGATAAGGATAAGGAAAATGTTGGGTATAAGAGTTATGATGCACATTTTGTAATACATTATCTCCTTTAAGTTGTAGTTAAGAAAATAATTTTGTAGCATGTTGCTATGACATTGATGTTTAGGATCTTTTTTTAGAGTAATATGTAGCAAAATTGTAAAAACACAAGATCTTGATCATTTAGAAAAAAGTAATTAGTGAAATATTATGCTAATTAGAGATAATCTTTCCTTTAAGTTTTTTTTTTTAACATAATGGTGCATCTGCCTATTCATTTGGTTAATGAAATTAGACTTAAAGGCTTGTGAATTGTCATTGGATGTTTGAAATTGAAAGATATTTATGCAAGTTAAAAGCATACGTATGAAATAGATGTTATCTCAAAGATTCCATAGTAGAGGGGTTATTGGTTGAAGAGTGCTTGATGTTTGTTGAAGATATTTGCATGAAAGGGTAAAGACTCAATTTATAAAGTACACTAAACAATTTAAAAGTGTCAAATTTGAGTAGTTGCTACCATTTTCTTATAAAGGTTATATAATAATGGGTAAAAGGAAGAGAAAGGGTAAGGCTTTGACCATATACATTTTTTTTTTTTGGAACAAGCACATATATATGTATTATTTAATTGTAAAGATGAAGAAGTTGAGAGCAATATCGAGTGAGCTAATGTTCTAATCAAAATTTCCCTATCATTTTATTTAAATTGTCTATCTTAATATTCATATGTAAATGATTGTTGCATAAGACATACAAAATTGATAAGTGGATGACAAAGAAATCAATGAGTAAGAGCACAAAATCACAGTCAAAATTTTACAATTTTGATTCAAAATGAAGTTAGAAATAAGTAAGTTCTTGCTTATATTAGGTAATTATCTAATAGTCCTATTTTAATAGTCACACGTTATACAAAATATTCTATAAATGGGCATATATTCCACACTAGGGAATGTGATGCAAGGTGTAAAATATAAAACAATAGTGTGACATTGAATGCTCTAACAAATAGTTTTACAAGTTCTAAAAACCAAAATCCTATAATGGGAAATGTTACCTAATATAAGGTAATCATAAAAATTATAAAATTAGACTATTAGGGTCAATTCAATATTGTTTTGGTTATATGTGATTGGTTTCATTTGGAGGATAATGATTAAGGACTTATATGTGTCAACTCAACCAAATTATATTATCTAAATGATCCCTTTATACTGGCTTCCCTAATTCATTAATTTTTTTTTTTTTTGTGTCAAGGATCTAAGAAAGACATTTATCATGTGATGAAATATATTCCTTGAGATTTATTTAATATCGTTGAAAAAGATAGTGAAAATTTATAAGATATATTTTAGGGAAAACCTTTGAATTTGGGTAGAATGTAAGATATCATATGAGTAACAAACAAAATACTTGGATAAGAGAAGGCATGCCAAGTACTAAACTTGACATGCAAACAAATGTCATATAATCTAAAAAGGTGATCAATTTAGTGAAGGTTCAGATTTTGATGGAATGCTTTAGGCTTGGATGGATGCAATTGATTAAAGGTATAAGCAAATTTTCAATTTATTGAGATGTTACTATTTAATTTGTCAATTTTTTATTTTTATATTTAGTAAATATTCACCTTTTTTTTTTTATGAAACTAACATTTTTAGTTTTTCATTTAATAGGAAAATAACATGAATGGATTCAAAACCTACAAGAAACAAAAAGGGAGATCTAATTTTATTTGTTTTAGCAACCTAAATTTTAAACATTTTGAAAAGAAGATGACAATTAAGTGAATATAAAAGTGTTAAGGAGGAAATGAGTTTGAGTATAAGAAATGGACATCAAAAAGAAATTAAAATCCCATCTATTGCAAATGGCCAAACTACACCAAGTCAAGGGTTCGAATAGTTAGAGATTTTAGTTTTTATTGATAATATACATAAAAATTACTCTTAGGTCACTTATTGTATATTAATAGAATCAAATAATATATTTGTTTCTTACATTTATTTGTCATAATTTGGCAAAGTTGTAATTTGCTTTTTTTTTCTATTAAATGGTCAAATTCTTTTAGAATTAAGCAAGATTCTATGTCTAAGAGATAAACCTTGTCTACTTTAAAAGAGCAATAACTAATGCAATAAGGGAATAATAAAGGCATTAAAGTAGTTGGATTCAACATATTTTACATTCAATTAATTTTATTGCTTATTGCTCTTATTTTTCAATGTATTTACATCATTTCAAGGCATAAAAAGAGGTGAGAACCTATAACAATAAGAGAGGTGTAACAACAAGTTTATAAGAGTGTAAACCTATATTTTTGAATATAAATAACCAGCTCATTGGTCTTAATGAGAAAACTTTAAATGAATTCAATAAGTTTCTCGGTACTTTGGTCAAAAATCCCAATAGGGTGCCATTAAATTTTATGAATTAGCATAAGGTGCCAATTAACTTGAAGGATAAATTATGAAAGTTTATTCAAGTAATATCATAAAGATATTTTTTTTCTAACACAAGTTGTCATTTTATATTTATATATATATATATATATATATATATATATATATATCTTTGGTTCCTTAAGAAGGAAGAAAATTGGTATTACAAACAATTGAGGCAAGTTAAAGAGCTTATAGGTGTACATAATGGGTTAGAAGAGTTTTGTTAGAATTCGAGAGCAAATGATAAGAATAAACATGTTATTGGTAAGAATAGACATTATTTTTCTAAAATTTATTTGCTAGAAAATTTTAGTTTATTGTGGTTTGTGGTCATGGCTATTTTAGGTAGTTGATTTTGGTTGAATTGTTTATGATGAGGGGTGTTTGATCCTGCAATAGTCCAATGTGATGATTATCATTTTTACTTATTAATAAAGAAATGAAAATTGTAATACGGAGCTACCTCCTAAAATAGGCAATTTTGAGGCTAATTACAAAAAGAAAAACCAAACATAATGTATAAGTGACTAAATGAGACTACAAGTCAAAATATTGTATAAGTAAAGTTCTTGCCTTGATGAATTAAATAAGAATTTATGGAGAATGACTAAATAATCAAGTGAAAATTGAAAAAATTTTATGGATTTTCACACCGTGGTACAAACATATCATGTTTATAATCAAAGAAACATATTATTTGTCTCAAATGTTAGTTTAAGTACTAACAGGCATATTATAATCTCATAAATAGCACATGAATAGGAAGCTGATTGAAAAGTTAGTAGACTAAGCACTCCAAATTCAAGCTCTTACAAAAAAAGATCAAAGTGATCAATTAAAGTAAAAGAAAGGTTCCTCTCATGATAAAAGACAATGATATGGACGTGGTGGTTATTACTACAACAATAGAGATAAAAAAAAAAGTCATTACAACAATTATGAAGATAAGGATAGCCAATATAATGACCAAAGAAGGTCATACTAGATGTATAAAGGTCCAGGTTGAGCAAAAGAAGATGCTATGGTAGAGGGAGGTATGATAAATCTATTGTTGAGTGTTACTCATGGCATAAGCATAATTATCATGCCAGTGAATGTAGATTTAAAGAGAATAATCAAACAACTCATTATGCATAAGAGGTAGATATAAAAGATGAAAATTAAACAAGATAGTTACTACAATTGTTGAAACATTGAATTATAATACTTGGTTCCTTAACACTTGGTGTACTAATCATATGTACAAAAAAAACAACTTTTTGTTGATTTTGATGAGTTAATTCACTCTCTAATCAAGTTTGCTAATAATAATAGTGTTTTAGTTATGGTAGAGGGGTGAATTCTATTAAGTTGAAGATGAAGATTATAATTATATCTCAAATGTGTTTTATGTTCTAGACATAAAAAGTAACCTACTTAGTTTTGGTCAATTGTTGAAAAAGGGATATAATATACAATTACATGATAAGTATCCCTCAATTCTTGAAGAGAAAGTTACACTCATTCTTAATTCCCCTTTAACAAAAAATTGAATGTTTTAAGTTGATATTATCACTAATGTTTATATTTGTTTTAGTGCAATTATAAAAGATAAGCCTTGATTATGACATCTTCATTTGGCCATTTGAATTTTTGTAGTTAAAAGCTGCTTGTATAAGGAAACATGGTGATAAACTTGCCTAGGATACACTATCTTAAGTAGATTTGTGAAATATGTATTCTTGCAAAATAAAGCAAACAACCTTTTATGATAAGGAATTGATGTATAAGGTAATCATTTCAACTTACCCACTTTGATATTTGTAACCTAATAAGTATTCATCAAAAGGCAACAACAAGTTTTTTTTCTCAACTTTATTGATGATTTTTTACAAGAAAGATATAGGTTTATTACATGCAAAGGAAGTTTGAGGTGTTTAATATTTTAAAAAGTTTAGACTTAAGTTGAAAAACATAATGGTTACTATATTAAAATTCTAAGAATTGATGGAGGTGGTGAGTGTATGTCTAATGAGTTTAAAGAATATTGTGAAATATAAAGAATCAAGTATGAGGTCACAATTTTGTACACCCCACAACATAATGGAGTTAATGAAAGGAATAATAAATTAATCATAAATATGATAAGAAGTTTGTTAGAGGCTAAGGGAGTTCTTAATCCCTTTTGGTTAAAAGTTATTTTATGTTTTATTGTTCTTATTGAATAAATCTTTAATAATAAATATTTAAAATGTCACACCTAAAGATGCATTGGTGATTTCAAGCCTCATGCAAGGCACCTCAAAGTGTTTGGTTGTATTGTTTATACTTATATTTCAATAAAGATAAGGACAAAGTTAGATAATCAAGAAGTGAAGATAATCTTTCTTGGCTACATAAATAGAAGATATAAATTACTCAATCCTATGATAAAAAAAGTGATTATAAGTAGATATGTGACCTTTGTTAGAGATAAAGCTTGCAATTGTGATGTTGAGGAGCAAAATAACTCTTAAAGATGTCTAATTGTAATTTTAGGAGAAAAGGAAACTCAAGTTACAATCCCACTATAACTATGGAAGTTTTATCAATTGCTTTGCAAAATCCTATGTAATAAGCTCTATAAAATAATGGAAGACCAAGGAAAATTTACCAATAATCAATTAAATTACAAGATGATGAGGTAATCCTTGATAATGTTATTGATAATGAAGGGGATTTTGTGCTTTTTGCTATGTTTGTCGATTATGAACCAATGTCATTTGAAGAGGCAATTCAAGATACAAAATAGGTGAATGTCATGAATGAAGAAATCAATGTAATTGTAAACAAGGGAGCTTACTACTATTTTATAAGGTTATAAAGCTATTCATGTGAAGTAGGTCTTCAAGATTAAAAAGAAATCAAATAAGCAAGTAGAGAGATATGAAACAAGATTGATTGCAAAATGAGTTGAATAGTGACTTTACCATAACTATCAGTATTCTCCCCTATTGCTCAAATGGAGATTATTAGACCTATAATTACTTTGATTGTGTAGAATTATCGAAAAATCCATTAAATGAATGTTAAGTTAGCTTTTCTCAATGGTCTTCTTAAATAGGAAGTTTTTTTTTCAAGCAATCATTAGGTTTTATGAAGAAAGGAAATAAAGAGAAGGTATATAAGTTGAAGAAAAAACTATATGGCCTATTGAGAATATTTATATATTGGAAAAGGTATGCTACTAAGCTTTTAAAGAGGCTCTGAATGCATAATTGCAATTTTATGAGAAATCTTATAGAAAATGACATTAGATTGTCTAAATACAACAATGAGTAACCTATTGATTCTATACTTTTCAAGCAAATTGTTAAAAATTTGATATATATGACATGCACAAGGCCTTATATATCATATAAAGGTGGTTTGATTGGCAAGTTTTTAGAATCTCCCTAATAATCTTATATGCAAGTTACCAAAAAGATTATATGAAAGGGACTTTAAAACACGACCTACTTTATTCTTCATCTAAATTTATGCTCTTTGAGGTTATTTTAACAATAATGAGGTGGAGATATAAATGATCGTAAAAGTACTTCTAATTGTTGTTTCAACTTTAGAGTTACTATTTATTTGTGGTCATCTAAGAAACAATTTATTATTACACTTTCAACTTATAAAATATAGTGTGTAGCTACAACTTTAAGTGTTAGTCAAGTTATTTGATTGTGTAATTTGTTGAGTCAAATGTTCTAATTGAAAGTCCTATTATCATTTTATTGATAATGTTTTTACAATCAATTTGACTAATAATTTAATAACACATGGAAGGAGTAAACACATTGATACTCAATTTCATTTTTTATAAGATCAAGTAGATAAAAGGGAGATTTAATTAGTTCATTACAGGTATAAAGATCATATGGCTAACATTCTCATGAAGTAGTCAAAGTATGAAGCATTTGTCAAGTTGAGGCAGATGTTGAAATTAAGAGTATTATCATATCAAGATTAAGAAGGATGTTGATGTTAATCCATGTTAGGAGTTATTAAAATTATAGTAGAAGTTAGTTTAGTTAAGTTTAATTTGATTTTTACTTTTTAGTAGATTTAGATGTCTATGATTATATAAAAGTTATACATTTTGTAGGTTATTCTAACATTAATTGGGTGGAAATATAAATGATTATAGAAGTACTTCTTGTTACTTTTTTAACTTTAGAACTATTACTTATTTTTGGTCATCCAAGAGACAATCTACTTTGGAATTGTTACTTTATTTTTCATCTATAGGTTATACTCTTGAAAGTTATTCTAACAATAGTTAAGAGAAGATATAAATGATCATAGAAGTACTTTTAGTTATTGTTTCAACTTAGAAACTACTGTTTGTTTATGGTCATATAAGAAATTATTTATTGTTGCACTTTCAACTTATGAAGTAGAGTATGTAGTTATAGTTTCAAGTGCTTGTTAAGTTATTTGGTTGCATAATTTGTTGAGTGAAATTAATCTTCCAATTAAAGATCCTGCTAAGATATTTATGGATAATGTTTTTGCAATTAATTCGACTAAGAATCTAGTAACATATTAAAAGAGTCAACACATTGATACTTATTTTCATTTTTTTGGAGATCAAGTTGATAAAAAAAAAATTAAATTGGTTTATTATAAGTCTAAAGATCAAGTGGTTGACATTCTCATGAAACCATTAATGTATGAAGGATTTTTTAAGTTAAAGCAAATGTTAGGATTGATAGTATCATCAAATCAAGATTAAAAAAGAAGTTAATATTAATCCAAGTTAAAAGTTTATTAAAATTATAGTAAAAATTAGTTTGGTTGAGTTTAATTTAATTTTTACTTTTGAGTAGATTTAGATATTTATGATTATATAAATATGTATTATCTATATTATTGTATATGTACTTTTCAATTATTATGTAATTTTTTATTAGTTTAATAAAATTATAGTGTTTTTTTGTATAATTATCTAATAAGGAGAATATTTATAAGAAAGAATCAAGTAAAGCAAACAAAATTGTAGAAGCCATAAACACTTGACTCTTGTGAGACAAGTAAGCATTTTAAATTGTTAAAATATCATATAACAATCTTATGAATTTCACTAATCATTGATTAACTAGATAATACTAGCTAAAGGCTTAATCTCTTGGAACTCACATTCTTCATTGATTAATATAATAAGGCACTAAGGAAAAGAATTGTAATAAACGAAAGTAAAAGGCCCTAGACGTCAATAAGATGATTGGTGATAAGTTATTTAATATGTGAAAAACCTTTATCATTACTAAGCTCTAAAGCATAAGTTGCCAAGGGCTCTATAATTAACTTCGTATGATGTTTTTTAACAAGTGATGCACTTTTTTGTCATGCTTTTTTGTTATAGGTGTGATCTTCATTCTTTTTATTCCTTATGAAAATGTGATTGATTGATAGTTCATTTTCCAATTTTCAAAGAAAAACATTATTTTCCAAGGTATTTCGTATGGGAATCCATTCTTAAAATTTGCCAAAAATATTCAATTTATATTTTATCATATTCCTTTTAACATGGGCAAAGAATTCTCCTAAAAAGTTTATATATAAGTTTCAACAATAATGGAGCCATAAGAAGTCAATAGTAAACCAAAATTATTTGCATTTAAATTTAAGGTGATGAAATGAAATATAACAATTATAGCACAAAAAAATCCAATAATTACAAATAAGTACCTAAAGAAGAAAATTGACACTTATGATGACACTAACCATTTCATCTTTCATGTCAAAAGTAATGTCAAGCTTGTCTTTAAAAGATCATAATATTTGTAAGCTCCACCATTAGTGAGTTGCTAGAGTAAATGGTTTGTATACCAAAAATTTAGGCAATATTTTGAGAGCCCAATAACATACAAACACTTAATGATCTAGTATGACCATACGCAAATAGCAAAATGACATTACTCCTAAATCTCAATGTAAATTTGTAACATTAGTCATAATAGAGACATGAATTTGACACATTGTTAACATAACACTATTTGAATATGAAAAGGTGAAAAAAAATAGTATAAGTGAAAAGAGTTGCATGTTACTAGTTTAGAAGTTAATATAAAATAATAAATAAATACTTCAATCTATAAGTAGAAATTAATTTGGTGATATGCCACTTGTCAAATTTTTAATATCATTATAAAAGTTATAAAAAAATTTAAGGAGACATATGTCAACTTCTCACTAATCATAACTTGCTTAGTTTTGTCTTAAAGCTTTCATTTTTTTTTCCCAAAAAAAGTCAACGGAGTAGACATGTCTCATGTTTGAACATTTATGGAAATGCAAGAGGTCAATAATAAGGGAAAATCTAATAAAAGTTTAAGCAAATTTAAAATTTTAATATCACATCTTCACTAAAAAATTTTAGGCATTAGATTTATGAGTCCTTTCCACTTATATATTCCTTGAATACACTAAAAGCTCATTATCACTTTCATCAAGCCCATTTGTGAGTCAAACTTACATTGCTTAATTCGAAAGCATGCATCTGCCAACAATCCAAGAGCCATGCTTGGGTGCATATGTGTTACCACTCTTTTTAGAAGCCATGCCTTATTTTGCCTAATTTTAGGATGTACATCAACCAATGCTCTAAGAATCATGTGCATATGCATATGTGTTACCACTCTTCTTCTGAAGCCATGTGTTATAACTTCATTTGGGCTTACTACAAATTTAAAATTTTAAAATATTCAATTTATAGGGCATTCTTATTTATATGTTACTTACTTTTCTCTCTCACTTATAATGTGAATTTTCTTAATTACACAATTCACATTTAAAATCTTGACATGAACTTACTAATAAGATGTAAAATAGGATTATAAAATAATACCTAATGCTTATTTTATACCAAAATTAAAAAAAAAATTCAAAAAAATCTCATACCACATAACAATTTACTTTATTCATTTTCACCAAAAGATAACAAGAAAATTTGATCATTAAATGATCAAGCAATGTAACCTCAATTAGCAAAACTTTTAGCTAGATAAATCATAAATCAACAAGAATTTATAAGGAATTAATGTCAAACTGAAATGAATAAGAAATCAATCTAATTCTAAGTTGATAGTGAACTACAAAAGGTAAAGGCCTACAACTATAAAATGACCATTAGAATCTTTTAGACCTCAATCCAATATTGTTTGATTTTGGTATACAGTCTTGTATAAAGTTTAGGTCCATTATACAAATATATCCCAATCATAGCAAGGATATAAATGAATCTCTTTTGATATGATTTAGTGAATATCTCATTAATTTTTCCTGATATTTTTTTCCTATTTTGCATAACTCCTCTTATATAAATAGTTGTAGCCTTTTACAATTCAAGATACATAAAAATTATTCTCTTATTCTTCCTTTTTCATTATATCATAACTTCTCTTATAGCTTTTATCATGGTATCAAAGTTATGCTCTTGCTTTTTCAATTTAAGAGAAGAAACTTTTCTTTTGGAGCGATTAAAACAGTTCATTATCAAATTCCATCTCTTACATCATTTATCTTTCATTATTATCATCAATTTTCAGTCTTTTAAATTTGTTTTTATTGCCATCATCAATTTTTTAGTGCACTAAGTGTTAGCCAAGTCATTTCCACTTGTTGAATACATCATTTTCATGTGTTAGCCACATCATTAACATATGTTTGGCATGTCATCATTTGACTACAACATTATCATCTATTAATTAAACTAATTCATACCTTTTACCATTTAATTCAACCATTATTGGACTAGTTCTTAACTAAACCTATTTTGGTATGTCTTATACCTGACTTCACATATTTTTTTATCACTATTTGACATTATATTTCTTATTAATATGGAGAAATATGAAGTTTTCATGTTTATAAGCACTATTTTAAATGAGTCAAATTAATTTCTTTTGTCCTAAGAGATGTACAACTTTCTTATGGGGCATAAACTCAATGTCATGCTAGTAGAGACATTCTAAAACAAGTTGTAGTAAAAGAAGAATCATCTAAGAAATTGGCTAACCAAATTGATGACTAGTGAGCAACAGTTATAAAATTCTTATATGGTTTTGTAATACATATGTTTTAATTATCAAGTTTTAATTTGGTCAACAAGGCACAATAAACAACAAATGGGATATGTTAGCCTTACAATATTCTACTTGTGATGTTACACATCAATATTAGCTACTTAGTGATTTTTATTGTTTGAAACAATAACCAAATTTGTCCATTAATGCCTTTCTTTCTCAAATGCATCTTATATCAAACCAACTGGCACTTCCTAAACTTGTATAAGATTATCCTTCTAATGCTATTGAGTCCTTATAATATAGAGATAGAATGAGGATTATGCAATTTCTTATGGCTTTTAATGATAATTATGAACCCGTGTGGCCCTCTTTCCTTCTAATGAAAGTTTGGTTACTAAATTACTTTCTGAGGATATTCATTTGGCCATCATTGGGCTTATCTCCCTATAATGCCTACAAATACTATCTTATTCACCTTTTCTCCTAAAGGAGGGTAGCATAAGGTAAATTGTTAATATTGTCACAAATTAGGCCATTATATCTTAGAACATCATAAATTATAAGTCAAGCAATAATTTGGCTCCATTAAACAATAATCTAGATCATTTAGTCTCAATTAGAAAACCAATTTTGAAGGAAAGTTTCAAAAGGCTACTACTACAATTATTAACACTAAGGGTTTGTTCATTGACCTAAAGGTTCCTTAAACCAAATTAACTTTGACACCCTTAAACAAACATTAATTAAATATAATACTTCCTCTTTTGCCATATCAGTTCTAGGAAAACCTCTGATCATATGACCTTTGATCACACAAAAAAAGTGACTCCTTATACACCACTTATTCATACTATTGATGATACCCTAATGGATGTTAGTCACATTAGCCATATTTCTACTTTTAATTTGACTATATCTGATAGCTTATTAGTTCTAAATATTACCTTAAATCTTATCTCTATGGGTCAATTATGTGATCTTAGTCTTGACTTACACTTCTTTTCCACTAATTGTCATGTACAAGATCCATAAATGGGTTAAATACTTAGGACCAGCCATACATTTGGATGCTTGTTTGAACTTGTCCTCTTTAAACTTCCTAACTAGTCATTTACTCATTATGCTATGTTAGTTTATTTGCACTTCGACATTCTTAACTTGATCATGTTTTTCACTATAAATTAAGTCCTTAAATCTCTAAAGGTCTTTTATGTTCTGTTAAAGATGTTGAGATTGATTATGTTTCATATCAATTTACTAGACATTATGCTTTAGCTTTTAATAAGAGTGATTTTATTTCCTTTAAACCCTTTGAATTGCCTCATTTTGGCATTTAGAGACCCTTTCCTATTAATACTATGGATGGATCACAATACTTTGTGATATTTTTGAATGATTACTTATGTTATACATGGTTTTAGAGCCTTATCTTATGAAAAATTGTTTTTAGCTATTCAATATTTATTCTCAATTTACTATTATGATCAAAACTCAATTTTCTTAAATGATAAAATTATTTTATACTGATAATACTATGAATTACAAAGATTTAAAATTTTTACTAATTCTTTCCCATATGGTACTATTCTACAATGTTCATATCCTTATATCTCATAACAAAATGGGTGAATTAAATGAAAACATTACCATAATATAAATACAATTCAAAAATTTCTTATTTTTGCTTCTTGCACTAAGCATTTTTTAAGATAAGCTATTCTTACTATTCTATACACCATCAATCATATTACATCCTAAGTCGTTAAAAATATCTCTTTTTGAGTGACTTTATGATACACTACCCATATAATAATCTCTTTGAGTTTTTGGTTGTGCTTGCTTTGTTCTTTTGCAACCTAATGAATAAACCAAGTTAGACCCTCATACATGTTTATGTTACTTTCTTGGTTATGGAATTAAACACAAAGACCATTGATGTTGGGATACTTTATACAAACATTTTTTAGTTTCTCATCATATTGTTTTTTAGGAATATAAGATGTTTTCTTCTCTTTCCTCCTTTTAGTTAAATGTTGCCTCATAATCTTTTTTCCATTAATCCTTTTATTAAATTGATGTTAGACATTGTGCATTATAGAGTTTCATTATAATCTCCTCCCATAGATCATTTTCCTTTTAGCTTGGATATAAGTTTAATAGGAACACCATTAGTTAATCCCTAAATACCTTCCTCATCTATGGATTCAATGTCTCCTTTCAAGTCTCCCTCTGAGCCTCCACCTATATGTTGATCTTTTTGAGTAAGTAAGTTACCCTTTTACTTTTAAAGATTTTGTTGTTTACTCAACCATTACCTCTTTATATAAACATCAAACTTATCAAAAAGCCAGTACTGACCTTCTCTAGTAGTAATCAATGGTAGAAGAATTATAGACCTTATCAAAAACTCACATTCAAGATTTGGTTATGCTACCCCTTGGTAAATTTGTCATTAGGTGCAATTGGGTCTACAAGATTAAGATAAGATCAAATGCATCTATCAAGTGGTATAAAGCTTGATTGGTAACCAAAGGCTTTACTCAAGAGTTATGTGATTAACTATAAGGAGACCTTTGATCCTGTGGCCTAGAACACTTCAATTAAGAGTCTATTGGTAGTTGCTAGAGTTCAACACTAAAAGCTCTTTCAAATGGAAGTTAAGTATGCTTTTCTTAAGGAGGCTTACATGCACCTTCCACCTAGATATGACCGTCCACCCAATAAAGTATGTCATCACCACCAAGTACTACATTGCCTTAAATAGGCACCCCAAGCATAATTTGCAAAATTTAGTACCATTGTTAACTAGTTTGGTTTTTCTTTAAGTTTTTATGATACTACCTTGTTTGCTTACAAAGGTGTTAAATGAATCATTTTGATTTTGCTTTGCATTGATGAAATGGTTATCACAGGAGATGATTTATAAAGTAATAATATTCTTAAGAAGTGTCTTAATCAATAATTTAAAATAAAAGATCTCAGTGGACTTAATTATGTTTTGGGAATAAAAGTTTCTTTTAATAATACTGGATACTAATTTTCTCTAGCCTTACAAAATTTATTCTACTCCTTTCAAGTACAATGCCAAATTTTCTCCTATTGATGACACACTATTGAAAGATCTTACTCTTTTTCGACAATTAGATGAGAGTTTGGTATATCTTACTATTACTCAACTAGACATTACTTATGCTATATATATGGTCAGTCAGCTAATGGTAGCACCTTAATTTACTCACTTTGCTATAATTCTTTGTATTCTTCTATATGTTAAGGGAATTATGCTTCATTGGCTCTATTTATCTCCTCAATCATTAGTTGAGTTGTAGACCTCTTCTAATGTTGGTTAGGTAAAAGATCTTACAAACATTCTATAATAGGATATTGTTTCTTCTTAGAGAATTCACTCATTTCTTAATTTAACAAGAAACAAACAATTAGTACTTGATCTAGTACTAAAGCTAAATATCAAGCTTTCATAGACATTGTGTCTAAATTGTTGTGGCTATGATGGATCTTGTAGGGTATGGATATTACACACTCCTCTACCACACATATTCATTGTGAAAATCATAATGTCATTCAAATTGCTCACAATGATGTCTTTCATTAGTGAACTAAGCACATTGAGAATGATTATTATTTTATTCATCAACACATTATATAAGATACTATTTGTTTGGTTTTTATTACTTCTACTGATCAAACTACTGATATTTTCACAAAAAATTATTCACCCAAGTGGTTTTTTAATCTAGCTTCCAAACTGAAGTTGGCCACATTACAATCTTAAGTTTGAAAGAGAGTGTTAGAATCCTATAGATTTTAATACAATATTGTTAATTATCATATATAATTTTGTCTAAACTCTAAGTTTATTATACAAATATATTTTAATTATATTTTAATTATATTAAAAATATATATAAATTTTTTTTAATATAATTTGATAAATATTTTATTAATTTTTTTATACCCTTTTCCTATTTTGTACATCTTTATCTATATAAATAGGTGTAACCTCTTATACTCCAAAACACATAGAAATTATTCTCTCATTCTTCTTCTCTTACAACTTATAACTTTTATCTTAACCTTTTTCATAGCTTTTTTAGAGTAGGTAAACAATTATAATTAAAGAGTCATTTACATCAGCGAAGGGATCTGAGCTTTTATTTTTGAGAAATCACATAGCAGACTAAAGACAAACACAAGTCCATTGGGGCATTTAATCATTAGAGGTTCATAACATATACAATGACATCAAAGATAATAGACAGAAAGGTGGAGAGAAAAGATGGATTACAAGCAAAAACATGGTGCACCACCACAAGAGAATGATGACTACATAGAGGAAAAGCAAGAAGCTCCAAGACAAACTGATGAAGCTCACATAAGCCTACCATGAGTTGCAAAGTCAACAAATGTGATGATTATCATAAAGTCATAGAATATCTGACAAAGACTTGAGTAGTCTGAAAAAAGCAACGATGACATAACTTCTCAATTGAGAAAAGCCAACAAAAGAATGAAGGAAATTGAAGGCACCAACAGGTAGATAGTCACTTGCTGAGTCCACCAATGTCAGTGTCATGTGGTGATGGTATTTAGAAGTGGCACGTATATGGGGCGGAGAAGGCAGCGACATCTAACTTCGAGGCAATAGTCGTTGCCTTTCTACTCTTTGTTCATTGCATTGAGCGCACCGTTGGACGTATCAGTGTCCAACACGTCAAACAATGTCAGTTTCAGGTCAAAACGGTGTTAGGCAATGGCGCATGTGGTAATGGTGCTGCGGCTAGCCTCAAGTTATTTGTCAATTCATGCGTTCCCGACCCCTTTTGGTGCACGACCTTCGATGATGCATTACTCAGCACGAGGAGACTCCATGGGTAGTGTCCATGGTGTTTTCCGACGGCAGCACCGACAAGTCTCCAACGAGCCTTTTGGTGGTAGAATACTCGCCTCGGGGACTTTCTTCATTTCTTTAGTCGCTTTTGTGCTTTTTTGTTGATATTTTTTTTTTTTTTTTTTTTTTTTAGCTCATCAGTGTGTGTTTGTGCATTATAAAAAAGAATTGAAAAAATCCCAATGTGCTAACTTTATACCTTTTCTTGTGTAAGCGTCTCTGATTGGTTTTCTTTGGATGGATAAGAGCCACCAGCACTCAAGATAAGTGCTCTATTGGTCAATTTTTGGTTATTGAGTGTATGATTGTGTCTTTAATGCGCTGGGTTCTTTCGTCTATGGGTGATTTTGCTTTATGCTCGTTGATTGTAGCATTTTGTTGTGCCAAATTACTTGAGGCCACTTACTTAGTGACCACTTATGCTCTTTTAATGGGTGGAAATATGCATTTGATTGGATGTTTGACCATTAATGTTAGATTTTAATTTTATTCCTTACTTTGATTGTAGTTTTGAGCTTAATTTGTATCATTTATGTGTGATTATATCTTTAAAAATGTGCAATAAAAATGGAAAGAAGAATTAAAAGATCTCCCAGTCGAGTTGACTATCTTATATGCAGACCATTGGCTTCACAAATGACCCAGTTTGTCTTCAACTTTAATTAATTGTATTACATGAAAACATAGGTTTTATGAAGGATCCAGCTTGTTGTTAACTATAATTAACTATCTTGTATGGAAATTATAGGCTTCATGAAGGACCCAGCTTGTTGTTAACTTTAATTAATTGTCTTGTATAAGAAACCATAGGTTTCATGAAAAACTCAGTTTGTTTTTAACTTTTATCAATTGTCTTATATGGAAACCATAGACTTCATGAATGGCCTAGCTTGTTGTTAACTTTTAATTAATTATATTGTACGGAAATTATTGACTTCACGAACGGAAGAAAGGATTAAAAGGATTTTATAGTTCTGTTGTGAGTACTTTTATTTTCACCATAGTTGGTTGGTTTAAGGAAACTATTTCTCCTCTTGGGTTGTTGCTTAGAGACATTCTTCGAGTGTTTTATGATTCTGCCTCTTTTATTTATTTTTCTTTTTGCCTCTCTCTTGGCTACCTTAAATGCTTTCGCTATTGTTCTCTCTTGTTGGTCTTCTTGCACCAAAGTATCTATCACTCTTTTATCTCTCAATTGGCATTAATGCTCTTTCTTGTGGCGTTACATGATGGTTTACGATTGTGGTTTTTTTTTTTTTTTTTTTTTTGTTATTGCTCTTCTCTCTCTCTCTCTCCTCCTAATTAATGCTAGCTCTCTTTTATAATGAATTTTTTTTTTTTTTATCTCAGTTTTTAATCATTAGTTGCTTTTAGTTAAACGATTCAAATTGACTTCTAAATGTCTGAAATTAATTCTTCTTTTTTTTTTTAATGACTAAGATATTTCTACATAAATTTAATATTTTGTAGATCTCTAATTTGCAAGATTTATATTTAGATTAAATTACTAGGCCTTGAAGACAAGGCTACTGAACTAATATTATTAAACTTAGATACTTGATCTGGATCTTTGAAAAAATGGGGATCCCCTTTCTGTGATGTGATTTGATAATGTCATTTATACTCAAAAACAATATTTTCAATTTTAAATTTAGTCTAAGAACTAAAAATATTATCGACTGCTTCTCTCAATATATGTATACCTTATATACCATATATTAGATTTTGTAAATTAATTTGTAGTAATATAATTTTTTTTTTTTTTTTTTTACATTTGTAAGTTTATTTTTTCTTTTTCACTTTCAAATATAAATTTAAATAAAAATATATTTTTGCTTACAAATTAATCCTACCCAGATCCAATAATAGAGAGTAAACGAGTGTTAAATCCTTCACAATTAGAATAAATAAAATAGAGGTACAATATCACACTCAAACTGAAATAATATAGTTCCATAACTAAGGCAAAGAAGCATAAACTTAACTTGTAGTGACATGTGTCATATCCTTCTTTCTAACATTATTCCTAGCTCCGCTCCCTATGCTTTTGTTTTCGGTGCCTAAGAAAACTGTGTAATATAGGTATAAGTTACGTACAACCTGATTGGAAATCATGTTTCCTTGTATATTTTGCAAATAGATATTCATATTTCTGCATGTTTTTGATGCCACATACAGGATCAGTCACACATATTTGACTTGGACAAGCATATTCTTAATGTGCAGGTCAAAATTGCACTTCAGAGAGCAACAAGGGATTGAAGAGAGTGCTAGGAAATGACTGTATATCATAGCAAGGGACCCAACCATTTTCGTAAAATCACGGCAAGTTTCACCTGTATCACTCCTGGATCTGGGCGGCAGGCCAAAACAGGAACTAATGCTTCTTTGCTTATTGAGTACAGGGCGAAGGATTTACCTATTGTTTTTCAAATAAAAGTAACTTTTATGGCATTTAAATTCCGGGTGTCATGCTTCTACGAATTGATTAAACGCGTGTGGAGTTGAAAGTTAAAAAGGCCTGATTTTGCAAAGCGAAGCTCCACTAGCTGCAATAATCCTAGAAAAATAGTGGTACCAAGAAGAAAAATTATCCATTTACCATATAAAATTTAAAAACGTTAAAAAGTACCAAAAAAAAAAAAAAAAAGATCTTTACAACTCTTTCTTTACTCCATCTCTTTTACCATCCTCAAACACTTGCTCATATAATCAACAACTTCAAGCTTTGAAGTCTCCAAAAGTTACAGAAGCTAGTTTCTTTACCGGAGAATCCTGGAACAATATCTCCCATATCTCTGAGAACGCCTCCACAATGACCCTGTGATATTGCTTCTTATTCAAAGACAGAAAACACTGCAAAAGTTCCTCTAGATCCTTGTCCTCAAACATCTGTCTCTCTAATATCATTTCCAGCATGGACCTCTTGAAGTCCTCATAAGGGTTCTGCGAGTTCTTCACCACCGGGACACTCTCCCTCATCTTGCTGCCATTCATGGATAACCACGCTGTCCCAGGAGAAAGAATCTCCGCCGGAGATGACAAATTCCTTGTTTTTGGCATCCTTGCTGATCCATTAATACTGTTATTCCAGTTGCCCGAAACCTGTCGTTTGATTTTAAAGATTGTCTTGACGTTAATTGCTTTTTGGTCTTTTGGGTTGGATTCCTTATTATCTGGATTCTCCGTTGTGCTCTCCACAGAACGAGTGAACCCATGGGATGAGTCGTAGGAGAAGCTTTTCGAAGAAAAGAGCAGGGCTTCTGTCTCTTCTTTAACATTTTCTTCGATTTGTCCTTTTTCCTCGCTAAAACTGCCACTATTAGTCGATATATAACTCCCCCTTCCGTCCATTTTACTCTCTCTTTTTATGCCATTCTTGTTTGGAGTTAGTATAACAGGTGAAAGGTGGCCGTCATTACTATCTCCGGAAAATGATGCACATTGGATGTTCAGGTAAGCATTGAGCGGCAATTTCGCTCCATTTTTTCTTGCAAATCCCAGCGACTCATCAATGCTGAAATCGGATTGCTGGCACATGAAACGAGGCAGCTGATGTGGGGTTGATGGGGGCGAGGCCGGGAGGCACCGGCCGACGTCAAGTTCTTCTTCGGGGCTGCAAGAAGACGACGGGCCCTGGCGGGTTTCCTGGATGGATTTTATTACGGAAGTCTCAAGATTTTGGGAGCGACAGAGTTGAAGAGACGTTAAGACACGAGATAGCTGGAACTTTGGACGCTTGGGCTTCATGTTGTGTTTTGCGCTATTTGGTGTGGGGGATGCTGATTTGCTCTGCAACTGGCTGATCATTATTTTGCTGTAATATACAACACAGGCAAGAAAAGGAGAAGGCCGGCCTTGGAGATGCCGGACCCACCCAGCCTGTATCGCGTAAATAAATAAATAATTGGCAAGGAAGCGTTCGGCTGCTTGATTGGAAAGACCAAATCCAATTTAAATGTTGACGATGATTGATGCGTGAGGTTGAAGACATGAAAGTTGAGTAAAATCCCTCGCAAGTGCATGTATGGGGTCACCCAAAATGTCATTGGCCAGGTGGTTCAATCACTTACAAATCTTGAAATAGAGCCTTGTCTCACCATACGTCGTGTTTCGAAAAGTGTTGCATCGTCGAGGTTTATCACGTTTAACCATATGTGTGTCTCAATTTTCTGTCACCGACGCTGCAATAAATGTGAGAAAGAAGCCGACAACGAGACGCTCAAAGCCCCGAGCCAAAACGGTGGCGAGTTGGAATCAAAATTCTTGGTCCTAGACGGTATAGTTATGATGACCTTACTAACCCTCTGGAATCGTCCGTCGTCAATTTCACCTCCCAGCTGCAGTTATCTATACGGAAAGTCTTGATATGGAGACCAGGGACTTAGCCATGGCTTTTCACCTACAGAGAAATGATGGCTAACCATGAATTTTCTACTTTTATTTTTATTTTTATGTACATATTCAACTGATCGCTAGCCTGGAGAGCCTGGCCTTTCTTTGACCCATTCCACCGGAAAGCCCCGAACCACTAGATGACTAGCCAGTCTGGTTCTTAGCACTCCCTTCCTCTTCAAGCATTTTAATACTCCTAGCTAGTTTTGTATTTTTTTTCACGGTACATATATATATAAAGATAAAATCGAATCGAATTGTGCAACCTACACATCAGTTTTACTACGTTTATGATTTTAAAAAAAAAAAAAATTTATGTATTTAAGTGTGTCTAATTCTTTTATGTGTGAATCTTTTTCAAAGCTTGTTTCCGGCCAGTTTCGCTCTAATCTGAGATATTGAGACGTGCAAAACGACAAAGTCATGTGGGGATCCCTAGACCCATGTACGTGATTCTATTGAGCACATGTGCGAGGATACAAGCAGAATAGGACAAATTGGAAAAATGGAGAATGCTGGTAGCCAGGAAGAGAGGAATACATAGAAGAGATAAAACTAAGTTGGTGTGTGATCCTAGACATTAAGAAACAACTTTTTCTGTTTTGAAATTTAAAGATTTTCACCTAAAAATGCATGATGTGCGATAATGATAATAGAATGTACAACAAGAATAATAGGATATGTAACAATTAAAAATATATTTTGTCTTGTTATACCTTGTGTCATGTGTATTACAGACTCAACTATTCTTATTGCATATCATTTGAATTTTAGTAAAAAAAATCGTTTTTTTTTCTTTGTCTAGAGCAAAAATTTCAAAAATAATTATTTTTTTAATAGATGACAAAATGAACAGTACAATCCTTGAGTATGCCTTTCAACATTTTACTCAAGGCATAAGCTATTCTCTACATTTTGGGAACAAAAAGAAGGAAGAAAAGGAAAAGAAGAGCCCTACATTCACAGTTTGGTTAATCAATCCAACCGTAAATTAAAAAACTGAAGTCATCTGAAATTTTTAATTGGCTTATTTCAGATTTTGAAATTAAGCTGAATTTTTAATTAATTAAATATAATTTAATTAAAATTTTTAATTAGTTAATCAATTAAAAATTAATTTAACAAGAAAATTTTTAAAATTCTCTAACCCAAATATATTTAATATATTTTTAAAAATTTATAATTATTATTATATGTATAAAATAAATAAATAAATATTTTAAATATAATAATACTGTAATAATATTTATTCAATATATGTAGTAGTCTTAAGAATGATTTTAATATTATTAGAATGAAAAATAATGATAGATACCATGCTAAAATGTTATATATATATATATATCGATTTGGTTAACTAGTTATAAATCTAATTGATTAATTAAAATTTAAATTTTATTCAATTTAGTTTTAATGAGTCCAACGAAATAGAGATATTTAAGGGCAAACTTTCCCTGTTACCATCACCTTATTAAGAGTTCTCAAGAATGGAAATGGCCTCAACTAAACATCTTTGGTAAAGTTTCCAATCAAGTTTTTGAATATTTTTGTGTGCAAGAATTCCTCATGTTCAATTTAAATAGAAATAATCAACTTTAATTTGAACAAAAATAATTTTTTGTAAGTAGTAGTATATCAACATTAGTTAAAATAGCTACTTGATTGATTAAGTTGATTGTAGGACAAAATTGGCCTTTACATGGACCCAATAATAGGTTTTGCTCCATTTTGACTATTTGATAGGCCATTTAAAACAATGATATGAAGTATACCTAGACTTCCCCAAAATGTTTTGTATATAGGTCCTACTTCATAAGGGTTCAATATAGCAACCATGTCAAGATCACTCAGAAGTCGAGGTTATAACCAAGGTAGAGCCTACAAACCCAACCTAAACTAAAACTTAGTTATGGCCTCCCTAGTGTATAAGTTTTTAACATGAAAACAAGATGGTAAAAACTTGTCTTTTAGAATTTTATATTGCATCTTTCCAAGTGCTTTGGCCTTGTGAAAGCCTTTTTGGTTCTTATGAAAATTTGATAAATTTTTGTTATTTTTGTAATTGTCTAGAGTATGTGAAGAAAGACTACAAAATGCTCTTGGATGAAGTAAATAATGGTAATGCCAAGATTGATCCAACTCCAAGCTACTGAGATAACTTATAGGCCTCACTAAGAAAAACTAGCTATCTTAAAATACATTTTAGGTGAAACTAAAAAGTTGTGATGAGAAACTAAGGATTGAAAATAAGAAAGTTACTAGAACAAAAAAAAATTAAAAGATTGATCTCTTTGAAAAAATCAAAAGCCAATGATCACTTTAAAGAAATCAAACTCCAATAAGATAAAAACTTTGTTATATTACTCACCAAGTGTGGTCCTTTTTTTGTGAAGTTGGTCATATACTTGCTTACCTTTATATGCATTTCTGAGATAGAAAAATTTGTGAAAAGAGAAATGTGTAAAAACCAAAGTTGTTCTTTCTACTTCTATGTGTGTTTTTAATTTCTATGTTTATTAGGAAAGGGTAGAAGTACAACAAGAATACTACATGAAAGAGGAAAGAAATATAATATAAAGTTGAGTTCCTTGTTTCTAAATGTTGATACCTAGTAGCTATTATATAAGTATCTTGGTCACTTTTAAAAGCAATTGGTCCTTTCTTGTTTCTAGGTATATGCTTGCTTACTTTTAAATGCATATAGATAAAAATTGTTATCCTTATTAGTATCTTCTAATTAATACTAGAAGATTCTAACAATATTAGGAAGACAATGAATGTACATGCTATGAAGTTTTACAAGCTAGTAAAAGAAGGATAATAAGAGCTATATCATAACTAGAAGAACTTTTCTAGACTTTTTTCCATAATTTGATTATATCTTCTAATGTGTCTCAATGGCCTTAATAATGTAATATTTAGAGATTTTTTAGACTTAATTAAGGAGGCATTCCTTAATGTAAAAGTACTTACCCTATTTAATAAAGTTAAAAATATGGTGAAACATCTAGGATTTGACTACAAAGAGATTTATGTGGAACCTAATGATTGTATGCTTTTTTAGGATGGGCTTAAGAAGTCAAAGATCTATCATGTTTATATGGCTTCAAGGTGGAAAAGTCTTGAAGGCATTGAAGGGGATGATGTCTCTCATGTGTCCTCAAGGGTTCATTAGGTTCTAGCCAAATTTTTAAGTTATTTTTCTTTAAAGTCTAGTCTTTAAAGACTATTCATATGCTTAAAAACGACCGATGATATAGTTTGACATGTAAAGCATTAACCTAAGGATGGTGATATAAGACATCTTATTAATGGTCAAACTTGAATAGATTTTGATTTTTTTCATCCAAATTTTGTGAAGAATCCTCACAATGTGAGATTAGGTTTAATCAGTGATGGATTCAATCCTTTTTTAATTATGAATATTGCATGTAGCACATGGCTGAAAGTCTTCATTAATTACAACTTGGAATTATTATTGTGTATGAAACCATAATATATGCTACTATCGATGATTATTCTAAGTCCTATTTCATCTAAAAGAGAGATAGACTTTTTTTTTTTATAGCTATTAATTCAAAAATTGAAAGAGTTATATGAGTTTAGACTAATGACATATGATGCATTAAATAAGTTTTTTTTTTTTTCCCAAATGCATGTAATCTTATTACAAACTTTTAGTGACTCGTCAACTTAAGCAATGTTGTCAAAGCAGAGCATAAAGGAGAAGTTGGCATGTCTTACTTGTAATTATAATATTTACTCTTAATATTTATATCATATTGAGAAAACTTCTTATATAGACCATTTTAGGTTCTTTCGTGCAAACCACCCTTACAAACTAGATAGAAAGTCTTTTAATGGTCATATAAAGTTAAGAATTGCTCTAACTCCTTGAAAAAAAAAATTTGAAATTGTATTATAATTGTTTAACTTTGATAATCAATCTAGAATGAAGCAAAAGAAAATCATTGACAACCCATTAAAGAAACAATCTATATTTTTTGTTAGTTGTATTAGAAAAGTTATAAATGTTGTCATAATTTAGATGTGATGCATATAGAGAAGAATATTTGTGATAATATCCTTGAGACACTTATAGACCTTTCCAACAAAATAAAGGATTATGTAAAAACTTATTTTGATTTAAAAGATATGGATAGGAGGAAAGAGCTTTAGCATATATTTCTAAAAGTATGTTTTTAATGACTCTTGAAGAGAAAATCATGTTTTGTATTATAATAAAAAGTGCAAAATTGCCTCAAAGTTATGCTTTTAATATATCCAAATATGTGAATAAAAAGAGAAGAATATTGTTAGGTATAAGAGTCATAATGCATATTTCTTAATGTAGTATCTTCTTCAAGTTGTAGTTAGGAAAACAATACTAAAGCATGTAGCTATGGCCTTAATAAGATTAAGAGCTTTTTTCAAAACTCTATGTAGTAAAGTTGTAAAAGCATAATATGTAGATTATTTACAAAATTAAATTAATGAGATGGTATGTAAGTTAAAGATTTCCTCCTTTTTTTTTTTTTTGTAATATAATTGGAAACCAAATTTTAGAAATCCATAAATCTTAAAAACTCAAATTTCATTAACTCTAAACTTATACATACAAACCTTAATTTAGAGCATTATCTTAAATATACCTTCACTCATCTTAAATATAACCCTAATCTTTTAAGAGGGCTTAAATCGTGTTATCAAGTTGGATCAATTTTTGACACTTTTATTCATCATTCTTTGTGATCATTGATGATCTTATTATGTTTCTAAATTAATTTAAGAACCATTTCTTAATCTTAGGTTATCTTATTGATATGATTGTTACTTACATCATTTATACTATGTATTAGAGACAAAATATCCTAAACAAAATGAAAATTGCCCTCATTAGATCTATCCCATGTTATCTTATCCCCAGGAATCAAATGAGTTAAAAGGTCATCTTCAAAATTCTTTCATGTGATATTAAGGACATGAAAGAGGCTTATGTTTATGGCCTCGCATATTTAAACAAGACTCATAAGAAATAAGGAATCCTTTGCTAAGAGTTCTTTTCTTTCTTTGCATTCCTCTTGAGTTATTGGCATTCCCACTTCATATGTCTCAAATTTTTACATGAATAGTAAATAATATGCTCCTTATTGCTTTGTTCCAATTTCATTAATTTCTTCTTAAATGGTCTTTTATGTCATACTTCTTCAAGAATACACTCAACTTCTTTATCGCCTTGGCAAATTCTTCATCACTATCATTACTCTCGTCATCACCACTTGGCATTTGTGAGGTAGTCCAATTAAAGTTTGATCTCATATGTCTTAAGTGAACCAAGTAGCTCATTAAGTTAAGCATGATGAAATGTTTGCATTTATAATTATCCTAACTTTTGGTTTTTATGTCTTTAAAAGACACTTGAGAACTTTTCTCATAAGTTCATCATTAGTATATGGTTCACCCAATTGTTTTAAAGCATTAATGAAATCAATGACTATAATGAACATTTCACTAATCAACTCATATGATATCATTCTAAAAATTTCATATTCATGAACTAACATATTTATCTTAAATTCCTTAACTTAGTTTGTCCACTCATAAGTCACTTCTAATTTCTCATGTCTCTTTTTGAAGAACATGGCACCCCTACTTTCCTATCGCAAGCTAACCTTAAACCTCAATTAACTAACTTTCCTACCAAGCATCAATTAATAGTTATGGCAGTTGAGGAGTCTTTTTGCAAAAACTCCCTAGCAAATCATTCCAAGTATTTTTTTTATATTAATGTGTTTAATTCAAATTTGAAGTGTTTTTAATTTAAACTAATGTATATTTATGTAACTTTGCGTTTAAATTCAAAGTATGAAATTTAAATTTGTAACAAGTTTATTTTTGTAAATTTTTTGGTATATATTGAAGAAGGAGGTATGAAGCTGATGCTATTTTGCAATCCTACCTTGATCCTTCTCTTTACTTCCCCTTTTTTTTTCTTTTGCCTTAAGTAATCAATGATCACTTAGAATCATATCCAGTAAACCAACATTCTAGGATCAAAATAGGCTACATCCAAGAGTCATGAAAACTAGCAATCAAGAAGGAAAAAAAGGTGAAAAACCAGCCAACTATTGTTTAAGGAGTAAAACACTAAGAGAACCCTATAAAAAACTAAATCCACTTGCTGCAAAATGGCTTTTTCCATCTCTTCACCACTCTCATCTCCAAAGTTCAATAGGGAAAACTATCCTCAATGGACAATAATGATAAGAGCCTACCTTATAGTATTTGATTTGTAGGAAGCCACTGAAAAAGGTATAGATCCACTCCAGTTGCTTACTAATCCTTCTCTTGCATAACTTAAACTATATAGTAAGCAGACAGTAAAACAATATAAGGCACTAAATTGTATCCATTTAATTGTTTCAGAGACCATCTTTAATAGAATCATGACTTATGAAATAGCTAATGATGCATGGAAAAGGTAAAGGAGGAGTTTTCTTGTAATGAGAAAACCATAAACATGCAACTTCTTAACCTCAAAAAAGAATTTAAACTTTTAAGGATGAAAGAAGCAAACACCATCAAGCAATATAAGGATACATTTCTCAAGTTACCTAACCAAGTTAAAGTCTTGGTAGAGGGCTTCCTTAATAGGCATATTATGCAAAAGGTTTTGGTAAGCAGGTTTAAGACAAAAATCTCCCCCTTAAAAGACTCAAAAGATCTTAACTCCATAAGTCTACCAAAATTGATTAATTCCCTTAAAGCTCAAGAATAGAATAGGCTTCTAAGGTAGGAAGAGAAAACTAAAAGAGCTTTTCCCATGAAGAAACAATATAAATCTCAAGCAAAGAAAGGTAGCAAGGAAAATAAGATAAAAGGTCATAGGATCATACCAAGTCTAACACAATATCCACCATATGATTATTGTAAGAAGACTAATCATATGTCTAGATACTATTGGAAGAGGCCAAATCTTTATGCAAAATTTGCAGCAAGAAAGGACACGCTAAAAGGATTTATTAACACAAAGGGAAGCAACAGCAACAGCAATAGTCAGCATAGAAATCTCAAAATGCATAGGTAACAAATGAAGGTCAAATACTATATGAGTAATTATTTGTTGCAACAGCTAACTTCACCAACAAGTGTAGCAACATTTGCATGTTGATAGTGGTTGCACAAACCACATGTTATTAGATTTATAACTCTTTAAAAAACTTGATAGATCTTTTACAACTAAGGTGAAAATTGGCAATGGTGAGCTGATCTAAGTAGAAGGAAGAGGCCATGCAACCATCTATATAAGTATAGGTATCAAGTTTATACCTCATGTCTTATATATGCCTAAAGTAAGTTATAACTTGCTTAGTGCATGATAGTTGCTAGAAAGAAGTTATAAAGTAGTCTTTAAAGATAAGGCTTGTATCATCTCAAATCCCATAAAGGTACCTTTTTGATCAAGGTACCTATGCTTTGCAAAACCATCCAATTGGAAGTAAGCAAGGTATAACACCTTGCATTGCCTTTAGAAGCATAAGATACTATGCTTTGGCATAAGAGGCTAGGTAATATCAATTTTTTTAATTTTAAAAAGATGCAAAGGAAGGAACTAATGCATGGTTTGCCTAAAGTTACAAAACTCAAGTCCATTTGTAAGACTTGCTAACTCGATAAACAAACCAATCTACCATTCTCATCTAGAACATCATCTAAAGTGAAGGAGATATTGCAGCTCCTTCGCAATGATCTTTATGGTCCTATGGATCATAAGCTTTTGAAACAAAGTAGGTACTATTTCATCTTTATAGATGACTTAATTAGATTTACCTAGATTTTCTTCCTCAATCAAAGGTCTAGAGTGTCAAGTATCTTTCACCAATATAAAGCTTGGATTGAGAAGCAATATAGCTTCTAAATCAAGGCCATCAGGTCAAACAATGGCTCCAAATACACATCTAAGTCATTCAAGCAAATTTGTAGGAATGTAGGACTTCAACAATAGCATATTATACCCTAGTAACCCTAATAAAATAAGCTGAATGAGAGGAAGAATAGATCCATTGTAGCCATGACCAAACACTTGCTAATAGAAAAGGATCTTCCCAAATCTTTTTGGTCAAAGGTAATAGCTACCTCAGTGTACATATTGAACAAGCTAACTACCAAAGCTCTTGCTAATTCCACACCATATGATTATTGGTTTGACATGAAGCCTTCCTTGACACATCTTAAGGTGTTTGGAAGTTTGTGTCATATTTAAGTGCCTTAAGTAAGGAGAAGTAAGTTGAATCCTAGAGCTTTAGTAAATGTATTTGTTAGTTACACAAATACAACACATACATGTAAGGTGTATGACCCTATCATTAATAAAGTCTTAGTAAGTAGAGACTTGAGGTTTGATGAAGCATTAAGATCAAATTGGAAAAAGGCAGCTACTAAGGCTGATGAGACCTTAACCTTAATATCTAGTTAACCTATGCAATCTATACACCAGGAGTCTAACTCCTCAGAAAAAGACAATGTTGACAACTCACCTATTAAAGGCACTAGGTCTCTTATTGACATCTATAAAAGATGCAATGCAACCCTCTAATAACCAACATGCTATGATGAAGCATTAAAGCTCCTTAGTTGGAAAGTTGTAATATAGGAGAAGTTCCAAGCTTCAGAAAAAAATTAGTACTTAGACTTTTATACTAAGGCTTAAAGATAGGAAAGTCATAGGAGTTAAATGGTAAAGATGAATACAAATGAAAGCTTGCACAAGCTTAAGGCCAGACTAATTACTAAAGGTTTCTCATAGCACACAGGAGTTGATTATATAGATATCTTTGCTCCTATGGCAATGATGGACACCTTCAAGCTTCTCTTGGCTATTATAGCTCACAATTAATGGGTGGTGTATCAAATGGATGTTAAGTCTACTTCTTGAATGATGCGTTGCAAAAAGAAATCTTTCTTGAACAACCACCTAGTTTCATCATTCCTAAAGAAGATAATAAAGTATACTTACTTAAAAAAAACTCTTTATAGGCTAAAGTAGGCTCTTAGAGTTAGGTATAATAGGATGCATAACTACCTACTCAACCTTAGCTTCACAAGAAGTGTCTCAAAAGCAACCTTGTATATGAAAATAAAAGCAGTATATGTTTTTTACATTTCTCTCTATGTGGATGATTTTATGAACATTGGAGACAATTGCACCCTTGTTCATCATGTCAAAGCATAATTGAAGAAACAATTTGATATGATAAACTTGGGAAGGATGAAATACTTTCTAGGTCTACAATTTTATTAATCCCAAAAAGGCATTTTTGTCACTTAAACAAAATATGCAATGCATATTCTACAAAAATTTCATATGCAAAACTATAAAGAGTACTTCACTCACACTAGGAATGAAGCTCGTGAAAGAAGATGGTTTGCCAAACACTAATGCAAAGGAAATCAAAAGCCTTATTGAATGCTTGCTCTATCTCTCAAATTTTAAACCTAATATTATGTTTTCTGTAAACATGCTATCTACATTTATGTAAAATCCCTCTAAATTACATCATAAAGCACAAAAAGAGCGTTGAGGTACATCAAAGGCATAATTAACTTTGAAATTATGTTCAAAAGCACAGGAGACATCAAGCTAGAGGGTTATACTGATAGTGACTAGGCTAGATCAAGTAAGGATATGAAATGCACTTTAAGACATGCTTTTACTCTTGGTTTAGCTATTTTTTGTTAGTTTTCAAATAAACAAACTATAGTGGCTCAATCCATAGTTGAAGTAAAGTACATAGTTGTTGCCTCAACTATAAATCAAGCCCTGTGGATTAGAAATATCATAGCAAACTTGAAGCTACAACAAATGGAGGCTAGCATCATCAATTATCATAATGAAGTAGCCATTACTATTTCAAGGAATCCGATAATACATGGAAGAACCAAGCATTTCAACATAAAGCTTCATTTTGTGAGGGAAATGCAAGAGAATCAAGAAGTGGAACTAAGATTTTGTCCCTCCAAGGATCAACTTGTAAGCATCCCAACTAAAGAATTACATAAAGATAGGTTTGCTTAGTTAAGGAAGAAATTAGGGATGCAAAATAATAGCACCAAAGAGGAGTGAAGATCACGGTGTCCTTGCTTTGCTGCAGCAAGTTGACCTTAAACCCTAAGTAACTAATTTTCCTACCAAGCATCAATTGACAGTTATGATAGTTCTGGCAGTTAAGGAGACTTGTTGCAGAAGCTTCCCAATAAATCATTCCAAGCATTTTTTTATATTGATGTGCTCAATTCATATTTGAAGTATTTTAAATGTAAACTAATATATAATTATGTAATTTTATATTTAAATTCAAATTATGAAATTTAAATTTATAATAAATCTATTTTTGTAAAGTTTTTGGTATAGATTAAAGAAGGGGGCATGAAGCTGAAGCTCTTTTGCACAAAACCAACGATCTATCATGCTGCCTTGAGCTTTCTCTTTACTTCCCCTTCTTTTTCTTCTGCCTTAAGTAATCAGTCATCCCCAACAATCACATCCAGCAGACCAACACTTTTGCCAACTCACATGTGGATCACCTATTGAATTCATTTACATTTAACGCACATCATAAAGTGTTCGGCCTTGGCATTGATTTGAACAAACCACGTGCCATTCTTATCTCACTCGCTCTCTCACTTATCAACTTGCTTATTCTTTATGATCTTTTTTGGGCACATGTGGACCATTCGCACTGTCCATCCACATGTCATAACAACTAGCTTGAAGGGCAAGGCACCTTGTTGATAACATCCATACATGATGGGCTGGGGCTACTCCGAGCGAATTTGCAGCGGTCGGGCAAGAAAAGGAACAGAAGCTGAAGCTATTCCTTCAATGAGACATTGTCCTTAACATTTTGCCCCTTTTTTTTCAAAAAAAAAAAAAAAAAAAAAAAAGACTTAATGCTTTCAAGGATGACAGTTTTTTACAGTAAAATTGGACTCATTGCTAACGTAGTCAAAGTAGACAAGTTAGTAAATTTCATAAATAAATTTTATATATTAGAAATTATAGATTTTTCCATGTAATAATAAATATACAAGTGCATTTAATATGTATTAATTGTATGTATATGTATTTCTAATTGATGAGAATTAACATTATTTATGTTCCACTAAAAAAGAATCTGCATTAACCTGTTTGGTCTACCCTGATTACTAGGGCCAGCAAGCTAGGACGTTGCGCCCTTTCTTTTTAATTTTTGTTGGATATTCTTTTTTTTTTTTTTTGGGCGGGGGGAGGCAGTGTTAAATTTGTTGGACTCTTCTTTCATGTAGATTTTGTTCTCTCTATCGTCAACCTGCATGTCTTTTGTCCCTGGTTTATTGCAGTCATATGTCACTCCTACTAAACATTGGCTGCTGTTTCTTTGCCAAGGGGTCAATGCAGCCATATGCTACAAATGGTTAAAAATCGATCAATGAAAGATTTTAAAACGACCTTTGACTCCAGTGTGTATAGATGATAATGGCTTTCCAAAGGGAGTTCCGTAATTAAACAGAACTAAGCCGCTAAAATCGTGGACGCACGACACCTCCGCGCAACGCAAGGAGCACCCCAGACAAAACCATGACTCTCATTTTGTCAATCACTAATATTCCACATTTCTTCACCTAATCAAAATCTGGCAATCCCATCCACCACCACCACCCAATTTAGAGGGAAAGAGAGGGAGTTAATTGCTTTCCTCTCCGTCCCATCATTTCCAGTTAGTTTATTTTATTGATATTGATATCTTTCTCTCTGTTTCCTTTTTTTTTTTTTTTTTGTTTTTTTGGAGGCTGTCAAGGATCGATATATCAATTTTGTATATTTCGAGATATAAGTATGAGGAAGCTGTGTCCGAATTATGATAAGGAAGATGGCCTGGAGACGGTCCTGGAGGTGCCTATACCTGAGGAGATGTTTGCCAGCATGGGCAGCAATGCGGCATCTCGATGGCACAACATGCGCGCGTTGATGAGAGCTCAGGCTGCTGAGAAATCTTCCTGGCAATCGCATCTCCAAGCTAAATCGGACAGCGAATTCATGGCGTTGCTAAAGCTCGTTGGCTCTCCTCTTATACCTTTCCAAACCCAGCCGGACCAGCCTCTCACTCGCCCCATTCAGAATTGCTCCATTGTATGTATGAGTCTAATTCCATTCTCTTATTCCAAATGCAAGAGTATTGCAATATCTAGAAATACTTTGATACAATTTCATACCCTGGGAAAGACAATCTCAATTCCCTTGTTGATTCGATGAAAATGGGAATGCGGAATGATATTTTGATAAAGCCAGAAAGTAACCAAATGTTGACTCCATGAGAATTTCTTCGTGAAAATTAGTTGACGGCCGTTTGTTCCCGTTCAAAACAGAAAATAAAATGAATTAAGTAAAATTTCTGTCAGAATAGTAGGAGTGAATAAATGCTGAAGAACGGAAAGCTTAAGAATTTAACACAATTTTAAATGTAAGCATCTTTCTTACAATATTAACAGGAAGCTTCTATTGCGAAATACATAGTGCAACAATATGTGGCGGCAACCGGAGGACCAGTAGCCCTGAATTCAGTACAGAGCATGTACGCAGTGGGGCAGGTGAAGATGGCTGGTTCAGAAATGATGCAGGGTGATGACAGCATGCGAACAAGTAGCAAGTCTGAGGTGGGTGGGTTTGTGCTGTGGCAAAAGAACCCGGATTTATGGTACCTTGAATTGGTCGTTTCCGGTTTTAAGGTCAGTGCAGGCAGTGACGGCAATGTTGCGTGGAACCAGTCCTCTTCTCAACCTGGCCATGCCAATAGAGGCCCTCCACGGCCCTTGCGGCGGTTCTTCCAGGTAACCTACTTCCGCTGGTTCCGCCTTTGACCTGGTAATATGTGCTGTGCACGGTCCACTTTACTTGAACATCATCATAAGGAACAATATGGCATTCAGATAGAAATGGTTACTGGTAATTACCGATGGATTTGTTTTGTTAGTTTTTCGTACTACGTCAATGGAGCTTAGGTATGTATCAGAGTATAAATGGCGGAAATTACCAAATGTGATAACCTCATCGACCCTATAATTTGTAGGTATTCACACATCACGGTGCACATCATTTACTTGACATCGGTTTATATTAATAGCCAAAAGTTGCTTTTTTTTTTTTTTTTTTTTTTTTTTTTTTTTTAGGACAATAGGTAAAAGAAACCGAAAATACAAGGAAACCCGCCGAATCCACAACTGGTGGCTAAACGCCATTGTGCAATGTAATTTTTAGCATCAATATTTTATGTATTCAGTCCATCTTGTGATATGCAACATATGAATACCAATTGCTAGTTCTACCAACAACCACGGAATTCAAAATAAAAATTGTGTCACGTTCCATCGCAACGTGTGTCCAAACCTTGCACCATTTAATAGCGTTTTTTTTTTTTTTTTTCCAACAGGGATTGGACCCCAGGTGCACGGCCAACTTGTTCTTAGAAGCAGAGTGCATTGGAGACAAGAGCGTCAATAATGAGGACTGTTTTGTACTCAAGCTGGACACCGATCCATATGTTCTCAAATCACAAGGTTCATCCAACACCGAAATCATCAGCCATTCAATATGGGGCTACTTCAGCCAGAGAACTGGACTGCTTGTCAAATTTGAGGATACAAAGGTAGTGAAGATGAAGCCAATTAAAGGCAATGATAGTGTTTTTTGGGAGACAAATATAGAGTCCGTTATTGAAGATTATAAATACATTGAAGGCATCAATATAGCACATCATGGGAAGACCATCGCAACATTATACAGATATGGGGAGTCGCATAAAAACAAGCGGAAGATTGAGGAAACATGGAGCATTGAAGAAGTTGATTTCAATATATGCGGGTTGTCTATGGATTGCTTTCTGCCTCCTGCTGACCTCAAGAGAGAGCAGGAAGGAGCAGAGCAATGACCAATGACCAATGCTTCAGGTTATTCCTTTTTGTTTCTTTCCCTTTTTCCCTTTTCAGTGGGAAAATTGGAACTTAAGCAAATTCCCTGTACATATATGTTCTTCCTGAAGAAAATAAGAATGAGAAGACAGATAGAAATCACTTGTGGTATAGAAAAGTGTCAAGAGGCATAATTTTGAAACACAAACTCAAAGAAAGAAACACAAAATCTGAGACAAGTTGTGGATCCTAACATCTTGCACACATTCTTTCATAAACAATGCTTTCTAATATAGAAAGCTTACAAACATCAAATGATTACATATAAAGCATGCTTAATTTGCATGTTGGTTGCTTTAAGTGATTGCCCAACCTTGCTGACAGAAAATATAAATTTCCAAGTTTAGTTTTCAACTCTTCAAGCAAACTAAAACAGAAAATTTATAAGTAAAATGAAACCTAAACATATATAGCTGCTGCAAATACTGCTTTGAATCACAACAAAACAGTCTGGATTGCTTCTAAATTTGATTTTCTAATCTCTGACACTCTAGATTAATCAAAACTTTAGCTAACTTTGGAATCTTTGGGGGGAAGTTTGATTTCTTGATGATGAACAACATTGAACTTGAAGGAGTAGTGTCAAGACTTAATTTCCAACACCCGTCCTTGACGTTTGAACTATGAACTTGACTTGATTCAACTTCAGTGTCGATTGTAGGTAGAAGATATTGATTTGGTCTTCTTTGTTTTGCTCTATAGAGGGCAAATTGATTTTTGATCCAAGTGTGTTGCATGTGCAACTTGAGGGCAAATTGATTTTTTATATTTTGCTTAGACCTTTTAAAAGTAGATAATTAAAGAAGAAAGTATTAATTGATAAAAATTAAGTATGGATCAAAAAATTTTTAGAGAGAAAAAAAAAAAAAAAAAAACCTCATTGAAAATATTCCTTCGAAAAATATGAACTATTTATGCAATCAGAGTTTTTTTAAAAAAAAAAAAAAAAAAGTATTTATAAATTTTAAGAGGCGACTGGCTCCCAAAAGACGTATGTATACACCTACATTTTTATTGTCTTTTTTAACAGATGGAAAGAAGAAAAAAAGAAAAAAAATTCATCTGCTCTCCTCCATTAAAGAATCACCTAAAACAAACTCATTAGTTGTGTTTCTTTTATTTTGGGTGTATGTATCACCAAAAAATTAAAAGGGTCTAGGCTTAAAGGTTCCATATCCTTTTTTAGCGGGATATTTTGGAAAACAAATAAATAAATAAATAATAAATTTAAAAAAAAAATAATAAAAATAAAAAAGCAAGGCAAAGATTTGAAGAAGGAAACTGTCCAAATGGAGATTGGGCATTAGAACCAAAATTTGGGCTTTGTTGTGGTCCATTTAAGGGACTCAAATGGGTGGCCTCCCAAGTCTAAAACAGAGGGCGAGCCAGGGGCGTCGCGTGGCAAAACCCTAGTTCATGTAAACCCCCTATTTAACACTTCCATCCCCATCACGCATTCTACGTTGTTTCTTCCTGCACCTCACCGCCGCTGCTATTGTTATTATGAATTTTTTTTGTCAAATCGTAATCGTTCTCATATATTGCAAATATTAGTTTCCGATTTATCGATTTGCATATGTCTGAGTACGAATATATTTGTAGAGTGATTGAAGTTTGCATCTGTTTACCCGCTCCCGAAATGCCAAATTTCAATGCTCGAGGAGATAAAACGGGTGCAGAGAGCCCGATCGGTTGGCTTACCAGCCCATCGCATCTGTTTCTTGTTGCCTTGGCGTCAAATGGACTTACCGATATTCTCCACGTCTTCAATACTTCGTGCTCTTTTATTATTATTATTATTATTATTATTATTATTATAACCGCATGATACAGTCTAGTTATTATCACCAAGCCATATACGCACGTAAACCCAGATGGAATTACATTACTTAGATTTGGATTTGATGTTTTTGTTTTTCGTTTTTGAAAGTGGCAAGTGATGATTTATGTTCTTATCCTACACACTGAACACTCAGTGTTGACCTTACAACTCCGCTTATTATCTGATGCCGCTTCCCTTGTTTCTGTTCTAATTCGTGTTATACTTTTAGTTGCTGTTTGTCCGTGTTGTGTCATAAAAGTTCGTGGGAATTGTGGTTTAAAGCTTCTGTTGGTCTGATTTTTTCCTCTTTTTTTGGGTGGGGGGTTGTGAGTTTTAGAAATTGGCTTGTAATACCTTATTTTTGGGTTGCAATTTTAAATCTGTGTAGATGTAGGAAAGAGCTTGCAGTTTCGGCTGGAGCAATTAAGAAAATACGAGACTACTCTGATTGTGTGATTTTTATCTGATTTCTCTGAATGAATGAAGGAATAAATGAACTATGCGATTATGTGAGCCTTCAAAATCTAGTCTAGTACTTTAAATTACTGTCAATGATGAGAGAAAGCAGACGGGCGGTCAGAAACTGATGCCATGTTGATTGTCTGCAATTCCTCCTTGTGGAACATCTCTGAGGTGTAAGGCAAATAATTTATTTGTTTTAGAACTGTTATTTTTAATTTTCCATCTAATTTGTTTGCATTTTGAAATTCTGCAATATATTGATCTTGGAATGAGCAATAATTTACTTGACTAAAAAAGAAAAGGCAATAGTTTCTTAGTGTTACTTTGTTGGACTTCTATCAAGATTATTCATTTGAATTTCATAGACACTTCGTGCTTTTCATGTAATTCTTTTCGTCCTTGGCCTGCCAGCAATGATGAAGTTGCTCAATTATGTCTGGACATATGATTTATGCATATGATATGATATGCACCTTCTGAGCCTACTGAAGAATTTGTGTTGCTGAATAAAAAGCCAGTATTTCTACCTATTCAACAAATTTGCTAAACTGTAAGAATGTGGAAGCTTTATGGGGCTTGAGTTGATTGTTGACATGCTAGTAGATTTTACCCCCGAGTTTTTCTGTTTGCGCACTTGCCTTCTTACATGTGATATTTTTGGGGGACATTATCATAGGCTAGGTCATTTAAGTTTAGGCATTTTGCACGTGGTCAGTCTGATGAATTGAGGACTAACTGCCTTCATTTACTTGGTCTGGATGTTTGGGGTCTCTGTGATTGACCAATGAAATAGTTTGCCAGGCTTCTTAGGAAAATGCATTATGTTCATCTCGTTATTTTATTCTGACTCTCAGATTGGTCACATGTGCATGAAGTAATCGTACAGGTCTTGCAAAGGAAGTGTAACCCCTAGATTTTGCACCTGCAGCACCGGAAATTAGCATTTTCCAAAATTAGGTGACAATTTGTTTCTGTTGCTGCTGCTGGGTTTTTGTGCTGGAGCTTGAGAGTGATTATGCAATCGCTGTTTAGATAATCCTTAATTGTTCTGGTTATTGTAATTGTATTGGATATAACTAATGGTCGTGCTACTAATCACTTTAAATAGTTAAGTAATAATACCCTGGAACCAGACAATTATGTTGAGCTGTGATGGACCCTATAATTCGTAAATCCACGCTACCTTGATACTTAATCTTATCCTGACATGCTACCTATGTATGCTGCCATAGTAGAAGAAAAGATGTATGGAGATTCTTCTATCTGACAAATTAACAAGGGTGTTGTCACTAAAATTAGTTGCTTGTTCAAGTGTTGGTGATGGATCGACTCATTTTTGTTGTCCAAGAAAAATAATTTTCTTAGTACTTAAAAAATAGATATTTCATATCTTAATTGTACATGTATGTTTTGTTCTAATTGATAATGTAACATTCATTCGATGGCTTTATAGACTGTGCTATCAAAAAAAAAAAAAGTGAAAATAATAATGGTAATTATTTAAATATTATTTTATTTGTTATATTAATTTTTATAATTATTTTATTAACTACACAATAAACTTGCCCCATATCCTTGGCCCCCAAAGTCTTTGCCTGCTTCTTGGTGGATCGAGGGTTTTGATTTATTGCTGGTTTGCATAATCTCATAGATTTGTTGGCTCTTGATTGAGTTTATTAGCTAAAAATGGCCTTTCTTGTAATTTAGCGGCAATTGTTTTCCAAAAGGTAGTTTTACATGCTTTGCTCACATTTACAACTTCTGACTCCCATTAAAGAAGCAAAGTCGTTACCTACTTCCCTTTGTTATCATTGCATTCTCCTGCTTACCCAAATTAAGGGGATGTTTGGTTTTGTGCTACCAAGTGGCTATTGATGTTCAATTCTAAGAGGTTATGGTGTCTGGTTTTTTATAACAGGTGCTATTTTCTGATGGATGTTTTGGAAAGTAACTAATAAAAAATGCAATGCTATGCTATTTTTTTAATATTCAACACCTTATTTATGATTTATTATTAAACCACCCTTATTAATTGACTCCAATTTCTTGTTATTAGAACTATATACATCGATTTTTTTTTTTTTTTGAATATATATATAGATCAGGGATGTTGTCCACGAATTAATTATTGAAGATGTAGATGAAACATAGGATGCAACTATTTATGTAGTTGTTTATCCAAAAAAAATCCTTGCATAAATTCATTGCGGGTAAATAAAAAAAGAGGTTTTTAAGTAAATTCAAATGAATAAAGTCACTTTAATTGGCACTTGTCGTTGCTTGAAGACAAATTAGAGATGCCTCTATACATAAAGTAGAATGTCGATTTTGGATAAGGCGGACATACCTCTATACATTTTTGGCTCTAGGAGCTTCAAATGGGCAAGTACAATAACGGGTTTCAATACTTGGGTAAGATAGTCGTAGTTATCATAAAGTAATGACAGTAATGCTGAGATTTTCAATTGATGCAATTCAATCCAAAGATTCATCTTTTGATACCAGGTCATCAAAAATTTTTATATATCTATTGTGAATTTTAGTTGATCTTGTTTAATGAGGATTGTATTGGAAACTCATATTCAAATATGATTAATCGGTATAAAAGGAATTTCAACACAAAATATCATGACTGCATGTAGTTCTTATGTTCAATTCAGTAACTCATGATGAACGACTTTCTTAATATACTTCAAAAAAAAAAAAAAAAACAAAGTGAACTTTGCTAAACCATATCCTCTTCCGTGAAAATTTTTCATTCAAATGATAATGGATATTTAATATATATAATATTTCCGTGTAACTTTAATTTGTTTTTTTAATTTGACAGGGAAATACTAACTAGTAGATGCTGGATCTTCTCAAATGTAAAGATTTCTAGGATCATATAGAAGAACGAGATATCATTTTCAATAATTTCAGCGTGGTAGCAAACCCAAGGAACTTAAAATAAACTTTTAATTGTTGGTATTTGTCACTTTAAAGATCATTTGGTGTTTGGAAAGCCAGACAGAAAATATTACGGACAATTTGTCAATACTATTAGTTTTGTTTTGTGGCATCTCTTTTAGAAACCTGAAATGAACTAATTGCTAAGTTTAACGTTTTGATATCTTGAATTTTTATACTCTCTTAAAAATATATAGAAAGTTACAAATTTAATGAATTTGTATTTATAAATATATAAGATAGATTTTACCAGACTAATTTAAATTAACTAGATTTATACAGGTTTTTACTTTATTTGACTATGCTGCCTCCTGCTCACCCCTACATTTAGACCTTACAAGCAATCTTCATATGACCAAATGGAAACAAAATATCCCAAATAGTCATTTTACTGTTTTAACAGCAACAATAAGTATTAACCTACCTAAACACTAGAATCTCATTTTATTCAATAGCAACAACAATCAGCAACAGTGACAAAAAAAATCAGTAGTAATTAGTAATCAGCAAAAGCAACAGGTAAAACAAACATGGCTGAAACATTGGATTCGCTTTGGGTTCCCTTCTCTGGTTTCCTTAATTGTGGCAGGATTGTAAAAACATATGTCAGCCACTTCTTTTTGTTCAACTAGAGCAGGAATTTATTGATCACTGGACCGCTTTAAAGAAAGGGCATAGACAAAAAGTTAGAGGCCATGTGCCACTGGAAAGACGACAGAGAATGACTGGAACGTTTGTTTTATGCTCAAAATGCTCGCCAGGCCAATGTTGATGTTGATGCCTAACTCCATGTTGACACTTCTGATTGTGGCCCATCTCGTAGTTCATGCAATGGAGGATCTGTAGTATCACCTTACTCTAATAATATTTATGAAGCCAATAAAGTACTCTTTGTTTATTTGGAACTTTGTACTTTCTGTGTTCGGCATTCACAGTACCATGCAATGGAGTTGGTTTAACGGATCACAGGTAGCAAGAAGACAGAACCAAGCTAGCAGATATACCTGAACTTTCTTGAATGTTCCCCCCCTTCCCTCTTATACCGCTTCAAGATTCTGGCAATACCGCTTCATACTGATAGAAGAGAATGAATTGTCTGGACATTCCTAGTCCCCTTCTCTATTATCATCTTGCCATATTGTCACCTTTTCCCTTGGAAATTAAAAATGAAAAAAAAAGAAAAGAAAATTCAGTTAATTAGACTGTAACCATCTTTTTTCATGGTGATAACGGTAAAGTTTAAGCAAATGTTTAGTGGATGTTTGCTAGTCCGTTGGCATGATTCTAAATTTCAATCTTTGTTGCCAATTATGCAGCACAATGACCATCCATATAAGCCCTTGAGCAGAACACATGTAACAGAAGAAGAGCTCACACGAACATCATCCTCTTGAAGACTTGGATTAAAATATAAGACCATGCACGAGCATGTACAAGGAAAAACCAGGATCTAGAATCCACGATTTCCTGCCAGTTGACCCAATTTTTGCCACCTCCTCAGATTCAGGAGAACTTGGAAGAAATCCAAAAACTTTGACATCCTAATAAATAAGACTCCCATGCTACAAAGTCTAACGAAAAGTTGGATACAGACAATGTTAACTCGGTTTTATAGATGTTAATTTTTGTCTCTCTGTGAGAATTGATCATGACAACCGCTGGAAGTACACAAAATTGCTTGAGCAGATAGAATTAGAACTGCTGCTGCTGCTGCTGCTGCTACTGCGGCAGTTGCTTCCCCACGAAGGAAAGTAACAAAAGTCCTAAAGAGTAAAACATTTACATACAGTTCAGCTAAATGTATTTACAAGAGCCCCTCGGTACTTTTCTAATCCTCCACTGTCTGTATCTCACCCATCATGATACGATTACTGACAACATTAAATCCCAAAACAGTAGGGCTAACTTTTTTCCCTTTCTTTGGCTTCTTCTTGTTTCCCGACTTTGAGGACCCATCCATCCTGCCTGCTATATTATGCTCAAAGTCGTCATTGCCTGCATTGTCGAAATTCATGTCTCTGGCACTAATTTGGGTGGCCTTCTGATCACTCCGACTCTGAAAAGCAATTTCAAGTACGTCTGCAGGCAACAATTCTTTGTAGTTTAGGAACTTGTCAATGAACTCATGATCGGGATCAAATAATCCAAGGTTCTCCACCAGAAGTGCCTCAGCCTCTGACCTGGATTGCTTCAAGCAGAATTCCAGGAAACTTGTATCTACAATGCAAAAAGCATATAATTGTGTAAAATAAAGCTTTAGCATTAATATACAAAGCTAAAAAGCCATACTAGTACACTTTAAAATTGGATTTGCGTATTTTGAAACTAGGCCACAGCGAGCAGAATAGGAAATGACCAATCAAATTCCATGGCACATATATTTTGAGCCTTTTGGCAGGAGAATAACAAACTTGTAGGACATTATTCATATGCAAACTTGTAACATGCCTCTTTAAGTGATGAGTATATAATATGTTAGGCATTTCCTTGTTTCCTATTACTTCTACATTTTGTAGAATCAAAATCCCAAGAAATAAAAGACAAAACAGAGTGAAGCAAATGATACCTTTTGTCCCAACAAGTCTAAAGCACTCACTCTCGCACCAATCTTGGAAGTCCATGGCCTCTGCAGAAGAATACAAACATGAAGGATCAACAGATATATTTACAAGAAAATATGAACACTATGACAGCTCCTTACCTGAATGTTTGTTAATTGAATCTCTCTTCCCCTTAAGAGATGACAGAGCAGAGGCAGGAGAGGATGATAGAGAACGATCAGCAGGCCTGCCACCCATAGACTTCTGTCTGCCTAATGATCCACTAGAAGCTGCTTTCAGAGGAACTTTTTTTATTCCCCAACTGCCCTGGTTTGCAGGAAGAGGGAATTCTGACCTGCTTAAGAAAATTTGAAGAATTTAACTTTTTATGCTTCTATTCATTGATGGTAACTGAAGCCAATCACATCAGTAAGTAGCAGAATAAACAAAGCACTAAAAGAAAAATGAAAGAAAACATCCACTATAATGCCTACAAAAATGCTAATGGACAACTGCTAAACAATAAATGTTTAACAATTTCAAGAAGCAAGCAATAGAGAATTATTAAATTAAAAAATAAAAAAAGAGAGCAATAGACAACCAACTACAGGCAACACAAACAAATGCAAATATCATACTGCTTAGTCTCTTGCGTGAATTGATCAATTGGACCCCAAAATAGATCACCATCTCCTTTATATTTTGATTGAGAAGCAGCCTGGGAATTTATCTGGATGGGAGATGTTGCCTTTGCTGGAGAAGTAGAGAGTGTCTGTGAAGGACCACTTCCTTGTATGGCTTGATTCGACGGGACCCTTTGAGGAGCTGGTATTTGATTTTGAGGGTGGACTGAAGCAGCCTTCTTTTCCTGCTCCTTCTGTATGTCCCTTAATGATGTGAGTTTAGGGAATTTCTTGGAGTCAGTGGACCATGCTGGTGAAGGAGAATGGTTTGCTGACTCCCCTTTCCAAGGAACAAAATCTCCCAAAGAAGGGCCTGAGGGAATTGCAGGTAATACCTCCTTATCCTGTTGAAGAGGACGTGAGTTTTTTCCTCTTTCACTGGGACTTGAACTAATAAGTACATCAATAGTACTTGTGGACACTACTGTGACCTTAGCACCAGCACCCTTTGCTTTTGCAGACTTTCTGCGACTCTTCTTCGTGTCTTTAGCCTCAATGAAGTTGCCATCATCTATTGATTCCACATTTGTGTTTGTAATTTGTTGAATTAGCAAGTTAGATAAACTACCAGGTACCTCCATCTCTTTATTGTCAGACTTCGCCAGAACTTCTTCTGCTAACAGGTCATGTAACTGGCTTTTCTTACTATTTGAATTTGGTGAAATTTCTGGTTTACTCACATTTAGTTCAGTTGTATCTCTCTGGTTTTCTCTGGATATGTTCGGGTCTGAACTGGCCACAACCCCAGCCCAAGCTGTTGACAAGCTCATGGAGCTGACAGATGCGATGATCTCAGAAACTGCCACTTCCTCCTGTGTCTTCCTCTGTTCCTCCAGCTGAATTTCCAGCAAAGGCTTTGGTTTGAAACCAGGAGCAGGTTTCCAAGCTCTTTGACCATGCTGTAACTGCATGTTTTGTTGTGAGGCAGACCCAACCATCTTTAAATCACCATTAGCTTCTACAGTTTCAACATCATTTCCTGGAATGCTTGAAGCCAATATGCTTTTAACTCCTGGGGAATCAGCAATTTCAGCACAAGTCATAGATTCTGTTGCCTTTGCTGGAAATGTTCCATAGGGAGCTTCCATTTCTGCATCATTTGTTTCTAAGTTGACACCACCAACATTTGAGCTTTCTTTTCCTGACTGCTTTGATTGCTGCAAAGTGGATGCCTTTGACACTCCCTTGGACTGGTCAGACGAGACAATTGACTTGGCTGATTTTTGCCTCCTGGATTTCTTGTCAGCAGTTTTTCTTGTCTCACGAACTTCATTTTTCACTTCTGCCACCACAGATGGCTCATCATTTGACCTTTCACTTTCAATCTGCTGCTCAGCATGACATTTATCTACTTCTACTTCCAGACCAATGGCATGTTCAGGGTTTGCCTTGTCCCAACTTCCTGAAGGTACACTGACAGTGACTGTGCAGGACTCTAGGTGACCAGAGTAAGCAATAGCCTCAGATACTGCAACAGTAGAGACTTCTTCACTTCTTAAATTGTCATCTGATGTCTCCTCTAGTGAAACAGGAGCATTGTAACCAGAAACAAGGAGAGGTTCATTGTCATGCACACGAGAAAGCTCCTCCATAGTTCTATTTTTCACCCCCCCAAAGGGTGAGCTTTCCACCATGGATGATTCCGGTACAGATTCCTTGTGATGGATGTCCTCAATTTGTTCAGGAAGAATACCCCAACCTTTTGGATGACCAGTGCTCCCAAACATTTCATGTGGAATATGAGAAGATAAAGCATTGGACTTCACATTGTGCATATCATGATGACCTTTGGAATCAACACTATACAAATCATGAGGAAGATGACGGAAAGATGCCCTGGAACCATTATAGTTGACATCCTGGGCAACCTGTGAAGGAAAATTCATGAAACTAGTAGTTTGTGCATCTTGGACACTTGAAACGGGCATCTGTGAACCAATCTGAAAAATTTCTTTTAATGATTGAAGCTGAGAAGGATCCACAGATGCATTTCCTGCAGCTGTAGCAGCCTGTACATGCCCATAAGATGGCTCCCCAACTCTCTGGTGAGAATGATGTTCTGACAGAGCCTGTGAAAGCAACTGTTGTTGCCACAACAACTGTTGATGCTCCTCCTGTTTCTGCTGTTGCTTAAGTAACAAAAGCCTGTCTAACACTGACAGCTGCTGTGTTGTAACAGAAGCTTGAGAATGTAGCTGCAATAAGTACTCCTGTTGCAGAATATTCAACAATTGCGGATCTTGAGATAAATCTGGAACAAGCGACTTTTCAGGTGTCAAAATGCCAGATGGATTATCTATAGCTTGACCAAGAAGACTTGCTAAAGAGGGTTGTGAATTCTGTGGCTGCAGCCTCTGTTGTTGCCCAAAGTGAACCTGCGGAGGAAAATTCTGAGCTTTATGCAAGTCCATCTTATCCTTTAGTGGATCCAAGCTACCTTGGACTGGAAAATTTGACCAACCAATAACATCACTATTCATTCCAGAGGCAGATCTGTCAGATAAACCCTGAAGGATGGACATCAATTCAGCATTTTGAGAATTAGGTTGATAAGGATTGTCAGTCAATGAGGAAAGGACTTTGGAATGTGGGATTGAGGAGTCTGGGAGAATCTCTGCCTTTGAAGCAATGGGTACAGCATCTCTGCCAGGCCAATATTGATAAGGAGCATGTAGCGACCTTTGCCGTTCAAGCGTCATTCTCTTTGCCAAAAGAGAGAGATCATTTCCACCATCAACTCCTGATGAGGCCAGACCACCAGTACCATTACCAACAAATTCAGGCAAACCTATAATTTCAGCAAATCCATACACATTAATGTAACAGCTACAGTATCATAAAAAATAGTAAAAAGAATTAGGTGAAGATTATAAATAATATATTGTAAAAGTACCATCCCAAAATTTAAGTGTAACACATGACAACAAGAGAAAGAACAAGAGTGAGAGTGGGCACTTTTTTTTGGGGGCGGGGGTGTGGAGGGGCAATGGAGAAGAAAAGAGACCAACCTTGGGATGAGTTGCTCAAATTTCCAGACATTAGTGACTCCAAGAATCTATTTTCAGCCTCCGTTGTTGAACCAGGTTTATGCCTTGATTCATTTCTTGTCACATCAAGCTCACTGAAACCTGAGTGCACATTGCCTAAGGCACTAAGGTTTGGCCTGTTAGATCTATCAGGGAATTCACTCTGCTTTGGCACACCAAAGCCAGGTGGTGGTCTAGCCTTAGCTCGTAAGTGAGGCATAACATCGCCAAGTAACACAAAGGGTGACTCATTTGATGCACTTGCAAGGCGGACCTGCAAGTCTATGCCAAAATATCCAGCTTCAAACCATCCAATAATATCACTACCAGAAAAGGGACCTTGAACTTCACCCTGAGGATCTTTGTAGTAAAGAACAAGGCTTTCTGGAGAGGTTTGCACAAAAGTCTTGGCTTCCTGTTCGTTGTCCACAATTCTAGATGGTTGCCTTTTAATAATGTGATCCTCACTAGTTTGCCATTTTCCTTCATCCTTTGATGATGGTATTTTGACCAAAGGAGTTTCACACTGATTATCCAGATCCTTTTGGGGGGCAGTCCAGTCCATATCAGCAGTTTTTGACCTAGCATCACTCAGTATCTCTCTCCAATCAACTACCTGTTCTTTGAGAGATGGCACTCGCCATGGAGTGCCAGGATGCACTAATTTATTTGCCTGCATGGCTGATTCCCCACTGGTAGGAGCCTCATCAACCCCTTGGAAAACAACAGTATCTTCCCTAAGAGCTGCAGATAAAAAGCAATAATCATATAATTGCATTTTAGAATTGAATGACCAAACTCCTACAAAAAGTGGAGACATGATGTGGATGTGCGGGCAGGGGACACAAATCATAGCAGGGAAAAAAAAGACAGATATTCTACCATTTAGTCTGTAACTAGAGACAGAAACATTTATAAAACTATATTAATTCTCCTGCCCAATAATTTCAATGACCGTATCACCTAACAAAATCACAGGCAAAATCAAGTTTCCATGCATAGGTTATATGTTACCTACCTTCTACTTTGAACTGGTTCTCAGCACATGCCTTTTGATCCTGCAAAACTTCCAACCTTGAGTTGGACCTGCAATTTTGCGTCCCTCTTTCATATGAAGATACTGCAGTGTGATCTCCATGACCCCATTTTGTATTGTCAGCCCTTTCATTGTTAGAATCATCAGGAAAATCAACTCTGCTCCCTGCTCAGACACATCAACAAACACAAGAAAAAACCCCCTGCCTATAATATGCATCAATATAGAATAAATGGAAACTTTGACAAGTTCAATACCAAGCTTGGCTCGTCTTGGATGTGTTGAGTCCAGTGTGTTCCGGACTAGAGATCCATCTTTGGATATCTGTTGTGCACCGCTACTCACTATTTCCCCTTTATCAATTCCTTCCAAGACAGCCTACTCAAGCAATGAAAAAGTTGAATCAGCTGCCAGTATTGGCATTTATTTTTATGTTAATATGCGTATCCAAATTACCATTTCCTCCTCAGAATTAGGAGCACAAAGAGCAAGTGGTTCCAGAGGTTCTTTCAGAGTAAGGGAAAGCACTTGTACAAACCCACCAAGTGGTTCATGGCATGATTTCACGTCAATCATCCTGTAAACATCGAGCAATTTTGTCCTACTATATCGTAAAGGGCCACTTTCACCTCTGTCTGATATGGCTCTTAAAGGTTGAGGCTGAGTACATATACTGTTGATAGAATTTCCACCAGAATTAAGCCTTCCGCAACCAACAGAAAAGGTTGGATTAGTCTCTGCATGTCCCTGCCCATAGCAAAACATAGGAACCTGTTTGTTTGGCGTTAGAGTTTGGTGCTGATGAGTCTCTCCTCTTCCTCTACCTTGCAATGAGTTGGACCTCCATGGTTTACTGTGATCACCATCCTTTTCATCTTTTCTGTGAATAGGATGGTGGCCCACCACCTTCTCAAAAGGAATGTCACCATCTTTGCCAAATTCCATTCGATTCTCGCGTGAAGATTGTGTCTCCCTATGATCAGGACCCCAGCGTGTGTTCCATTTGCTCTCACGCCGCTGATCATAATTAGTCTCCCTGTTGCCTAAATCATTTCGGCGCTCAGATGGGCCATGACGTGCTTCATAATGCCTAGTGGATGAATTCTCTGTCCAACGATCCATTCGCCGGTTATCACCAAGCTCTTTATTAGTATCCCTCCAGCAATCTTTGCACATGGAGGAATTGGTGTCTCTTTCTTCATCACGCCAGCGATCACAGCGACTAGCTTCTATGTTAACCAAAGAGGGACGGAAAACATCCTTCTTTTTCAGGGTTTCAGGCACCTCCTCACCATTTCCAGAAGATTTTCTGCCACCTGACCGATTTCCATAAATTGAGTATGGGCTGAAATGGCTCTCCTGTGTAAAAATACCCAGCCAAAAGAAGAAGAAGAAGAAGAAGAGAACCACAAGCACACAGAGAAGAGAAGGGAGGAAAATGACATCAATTTCATTAACTGATAACATAATCAATCAAAACAAGAAGCATGGATTCACAATGATGATAAAAAGAAAAATAACCAAATGCATGCAGACGAGAAGGGATTTTTTTTGGGGGGTTGAGGTGTGGGGGGAATGAAATTGACTTGCATTACTTGAAGAAGTTATCAAATCAAACAAACAAGAGTTGATAAATGTTGGTAACAGTGGGTCAATCTAATAACCGGATATGAGTGTTGTCTTGCATTATTGACAAATTTTCACACTAAAGAGAAATTAGATCATCAGAAAATCAGGAGAAAAAGATTACATACCACACTCACTGCTCCAGGCTTAATCTCACCAGGCTTTGACAGAAGCCATTGTGGTGAAAGGGGAATAGAATTGTCAGATCCAGGAACATCTGCATAACACACACAAGCATAAATAGGAATTTCATTGATTTATTTATTTCTTCAATTAAAAAGCTTTGAATCTGTGATCCAACCACAAAAATTGTCTACTACAATAAGCACTGATTCTGTGACTGAAGAAAAAAAAGACTTTTTCACAAGAAACAGCATGCAGACAAATTATGGATTTATACAGAGACTTTTTTTCATCTTTGGAGTTCTACAATTAAACCAAAAAAGAGAAGTTCTGCAGAAACAATTTAACAAAATAGCTAACTTAAAAACAAACTGCCCAAAGCAACCAAGGAACTAGAAGGAAGATGACCATGCACAATACGACAACTTGAATGAGTATCAATCGGATATATCAGCAACCAAAACTCGAACCAAAGTTCTTTCTTCTTTCATTTTTGGATTACAATCCGTCCTAGCCTATAGAGCCATAGCCCAGCCATTAAGCAGCAAATTAACCTAATGAATGAGCGGTATCTGTGTAACTGGACAAGCTAGTTGTGAATATATGTCAAAATGTGATTTTTCACGGCCATGGAAATGTAAAGACGAATAGGGATTACCAGCTCCCGGGAGCCTATACATATAAATCAGTAATTGAAATAGATGAAGGTCAATGCAAGACCCCGTGGCATGGTTAATGGAGTCCTGTGAGCAAAAACTGAAGCCCCCTAATTGCAGACAGCGCAGTTACCATGACATTGATATCACACTCAAATAATAAAAGTTAAAAAAGAATACAGTGTCTTTCAAATTTAAGAAAAACAATAACGCTAAATAAGACGAAAGCCAGAATCACTATCAGACAATAAATTTTCTCCGGGATTTTTATTGATAAAAGAAGAAAAAAAATGAGACTCAAATTTAAACAATTAAATGTATAGGCCTGGCTGTAAATTAAAGAAAGAACGATAAAAACATAGCACAGTTGGAAACACAATACCACGGAACCGCAAGGTATTGTAACGAGACTGGAGAAAAGAGTAGGGGCGAGGACGAATCCAAGTTAGGGTTTAGGACCCAAAAACACTAAGGAAGCGAAGATTTGGAGAAGAGAGGAGACAGAATTTTCGAAACAAAATTGAGAGGATGCTTTTTAATTAACCTTTGGAGATTTCGTGAGGAGGCACGACAGAGAGACCGTGACGCGAATCAGAGCTCGAGCTGCTGGCCATGGCTGATTAATCGGTCAGGAAAAATGAAAATGGAGCGCGAGCGCTCGAGTGGGAGAGAGCCTAGAAAACCCTTTCTTTACTTTGTTGTGTTGCTTCAGCATAGGCCGAGTTCAGGGTAAAACGGAAATATATATAGGCGTGTAAATGATCAAAGTTTTCGGGTAGAGAATATGCAATTTTTGAGGCTGGTTGGTGCGTAGGTTAGTCAGCCGACGCCGTGTCATTTAGCGGCTCATTTTAGCATACCATGAATTGGGGGGACCTTCTAATCTTATTTATTTATTACTAAATAAATGATTAAACTGTCATAAAAAAAATAAAAAATTTAAAAAAAAAAAAAGAAAAGAAAAGAAAAAACGAGAGTTCGAACCTTTATTCTTATCCCTAGAGTAGAGGCACCAAACTTTGATCATTACGACAAGTCACGTCTTCGGGGCCTTCCAAATTAACTGCTAGACGAAGTCTTTATGATAAACCTGCCGTCTTATCTTTAAGCGCTGCTGACCCTCCAAACTGGGACGCAATCACCCCCACTTTTATTCAGGCGCGACTTTTGGACGGAATGGACTCCCCTCGTCGGTTACCCTGTGTTTGCTTTGGAATTGGTAAAAGGGGGACGGAGTGAAGTTTGGGATGCGTACATGTGCCGCGGGCGCAAGAAGCTTTACCTGATCTACGATCAACTTTGCCATATTGCTCCTCAAGAAGATGCAGTGCGTTAAAAAAAAAATCTAAAAATTTGGTTAATCAACAAAAACAAACCGATATAAATCAAATCAAATTTTATAATTAACTAATTAGAATAATAGATATAAACTGATTTTTCAGTATAGTTATAATTTTAAATTTTAAATTTTAAAATACTGTAATTAACGTACCAAAATGAATTGATGTATTATTCTAATAATATTGAAGATTATTAATAATAAAGTTAAGTATAACAAATAAACATTATTAAAATATTATCATATCTTAAATAATCTTTTATTTACTTTATATTTGATGATATTTATAAAACTTTTTTAATAATACATCAATGCCATTTTCTTTTACATTTAAATTTTAAAAATTTGAAATTTCTTTTGTTAAAATTTATCTTCAATCCGTCCGCTTCACTTCCTTTTTCCTAAGATTTAATGAAAGCTTAAAAAATCAATCCGAAATTTTCTATTGATCATGATTTTTGAAATAATCAAGTAAAAAAATTGTTTCAATTTGATTTTAATGTTTACGGTTCAATTAACCGAATTGTAAACACTTCTAATTTTGTTTTTGAAAAAATAGAAAAAATAAGCCCTACTTCTAAGTTTGAGGCCACAAATAGACAACTCAGATTAGGAAAAAAATTAGTTAATCAATTATTTAAGAATTATAATTGTATTTATCTTTTTTCATTTTTTAATTATATAGTAAACAATGAATTTTGTCATAAACCATTAACTGAATTATGTGCATTCTTTTCTTTTTATTATCTAATTTTCATTCACTTAATATTCGATAGTATATTTGATAGTTGAGGGAGAATTTTCTCTTAACTTTCCCATATTTGTAGCAAATTTTAATGAGGCAAATATCTACAAAATTAATGCAAAATCAATTACAATAACTAATATTCCATACAATTGAAACAATTACCATAAATGTTTATAAAAAATAAAACGCATATAAGAAAGTTAATGATTAACGCCAAAATTCATTGTCTGTATGATTTGAAAATAAAAAATAAAAACAAATGCAATTAAAATGAGCCGTGAGTGTGGAATGAAAATTTTTTTGGCAGTCAACTATAATTATAATTAGAAGGATAAATGCATCGATTCTTTCCTCAATTTGATTCTTTCCCTTAATTCTAGCAAACACATTATTATTTTGCATATTATAATTTAAATAAAAAATTATATTACTCCTCATTTATTTATGCAAAAAATTTAGTGAAATTTCCGTTAAGTAATGAGAGGCAGACTATTTTGTTAACCTCGCTTGCCTTTTGGATTAAGGTTTTTTTTTGTTTAATTTAAAGGAACTGTATGCAAAATGCTCTTTTTTTTTTTTGTTGGGGGTGTTCTCTTTTTAGCTTTCAATAATAATTGCTTATGGTTCTGTAATTAACGGCCTTTAAATCAATTTCTAGTCAATTGCTTTTTATTTTTCGGGTCTCTTTATTTTGCTTTTAAACTATAGAGTTGGTTCTACTCCTGTCGTATTGAGAAAATTCCTCAAATGTAAGAACTCAAAAGAGTATATTTTCTCTAGATTTGACAGTACTACTTTAATTTTAACATTTTCTGTTTATTTGTATCTCGAATATCTTTATGCATGACCGTAAATTATAAATTTGAATTTTTAATTTTTAATATTATACAACAATTATAGATCACAAATTATGTTAGTCTACACCAATTCAGTCAAAATGTTTCCAAATATTAAATATCGGTCCATACTGGATTTTATATTCATGATTCTGCCGTTTAATTACGTGCAGAAAATAAATGTGAGTAAGGATTAGGAGATTAAAATATTCCCAAATTTTGAGAATATCAACTAAAATAAGTATTATTAGGGGAGAATTAGGCTAAAAATTAGTTAGTTATAGAATTGGGTAGCCAATCAAGTCATTTAACTTTCCTTTTAGGTTGATTTCGTGGTACATCCCCCTTTTTTTTTTTTTTCTCAAATTTTCAATATATTATCTTTCATGGAATTTGGCTTTATATATATATAATTATTTATCTATTCAGTTTCATGTTTTCACAATTGACTGACTAACTAGTCTTAGTCAGAGTCACAAACTAATATTAGTGAGGAGGATGTTGATATGATTAATGTCGGACGGAGCCAAAGGGCTCGGGGCTCAGGGACTTGGGCATTCGCTCCAGCACACGGTTGGAGGTGGGACCATACTATTTCACTTGCTCGCCTCACATCGAGCTGCCAAGTCACTAGGACGTGGGTGCCCACATCGGGTAAGACAACACTATCGTGTACCCAAGCCGGCGCCGCTGCACTACTCCCCTAATAATGACCAAGAGAAATGGCTAATATAACAGCTCTGCCCAGACACTCCATGCCAATTAACAGCAGTTCATTTCGGACCCTATAAATTCTCATAAAAATTATTTAAATTTGAGAAAGGGTGTGAAAAAAAAAAATTATGAGAATGAAAATGAAGAGAAAAAAATAATTTTACAGTTAATTATTCAAATATATTAAAAATAAATGAGAAAAAAATTAATATAAAGTGTATTATTTTTATTTGAATGTAACAAAAAAATATTTTAAAAAAATTGATATTTATAAAATAACATTTTTATCAATTTTAATATATATATTTTTAAGTAACCTTCGAAGTGAAATATATTTATAAACTTTTCATTTTACTCTATTAAAGATATCATTTGAAAACTACTAAACAAAACAAACTAAAATCATGTGGAAAATTCAAAACATAGTACAGGGATTGGTGTTAATCGATAATTTTTTTTTCTTTTGGGAAAAAAATGAGGCTTCGGGTTTGTTTGTTTGTGAGAAAATATGTTGTTTTTGAAAAATATTTATTGGATAAATTTTTTCCAAATTTTTTTCTTACTATTTGTTTGTGATATTTAAATAAATTTCTTATATAATATATATATATATATTATTTATCAAGTGTAACCTTAGAGATAAAAATATCAAACAAATAGTTTGCATTATTATTACTAAACAAATATTTCATTTTGATCTAATAAAACATTTTAGTCTTCGTTTTGGCAACCATGTTTGCTAGCCTTTTTGTTATCGTAACAAGGAAGCTAATCATAAAAAGGAAAACTAATCAACATAAAAAAAAAAGATAAAAAAAACTTAAATTGGTCACTTTATTTATCATAATATTCGTAGATTAAATAAAATAAATATGTATCATCATAGAAAATCAAATTTGCAAAGGTAAGACTAAAACATACACACAAATTATGAAAATCAATTATCCTTCACGAAAGCCAAGTTCGAAGAAAGAAGTGTGAGAAATTGATTTTTTAGTATGATAGGTGATGGGTATAATTTTGGGAATTAGAGTTTTGTCGAGATTATGGTGTTGGTTAGTTTACTTGCAACGAGAATGAGTGATCTAAATCCTAAGAGACATAGTTTAGGGATTTAATATGTATAAAAAATTAAATAAAAATTTTAAAAAATTAGATTGGATTTCAATCATATAAGTTTTAAACTTAATATTCAAAGAAATATGAATTAAAGGTATAAAAAAATAATATAAATGTTACATTCTAAAATATAATGAATTTAATAATAATAAAAATAAATAAATGGCATAATAAGAGTTAGTTATTGATAAAATTTTTTTATTATTTTAAAAAATTTAAATGAGAAAATTTTTACTTTTTATTTCTCATATTGTTCTACCTCTTTTAACAATAAAATTAAACTTATTTATAAATTAAATTAACAATGTTATAGATAAAAATAAACTATTTAAATGGATTAACAATAAATTTATTTATATTTTTGAGAAGTTATTGTAAAAACTCAAACAATTATTTAACATAAACTTATTTAGCATAACTATACAATTAATAAAGTTTCAATTCATATTAAAATATAATTTGTTGGCTTGTAAACTTGAATTAACATTTTTGATTCAAACTTTTTCAATCACTTTGTTAAGTACCTCTTTTATTTTTTTTGCTCTTGAGTATGTCATTAGTTTTTCTTAAATGCTGAATAGACCTTTAGAAGTTCTCTATGCATTAGCTCCTCCATTTATCTTGTCATTTCCCTTTTCTTAAAATGATTTGTTTTCCAATCATCACCTACATTAAAAAGAAAAAGATTAAAAAAAATTAAATTTTACATTCACATTGTTCTTATTAGGAAGGTCCAACTTATAAGTATTTTCATTAATTTGTATTATTACTTGAAATGGATGATCTTCTTTAAGTTATACCTTCGAATGTCTTTGAGTTAAAAACCTTTTCTTGCACATATGCATCTAAATCCAATCACCAAGTTCAAACACTCCCTATTTTTTTCATCTTTTATTATAATGGAATGCATATTACTTAGTTCATTTTTCAATTTGTTGTCATACTTTCTCATGCAACTTCTTCACCATTTTGACTTTATGTTCACTAAATTAGTTATTATACTTATCAATAGGCAAAGACATCAAATTCAAAGTAGTTAAAAAATTAAAATTATACACAATTTTAAATAAAAAGTAACTAGTAGAATAATTACTTCTATTATTTGCAAACTTTATATGCGGTAAATAATCTTCCTATATTTTCAAATAACACAAAATAAAAAGAGTTTAATTAATTACCTTGATTTTCTCATTTGTTTGTAGATGACAAGTATTTGAAAATAATAATTTAGTACTTAATTTTCCCTATAAAGTCTTCCAGAAGTAGTTTAAAAATTTTGTATCCTATTTTGAAATAATGTTTCAAAACATTTTTTTTGTAAATGTGTTACCTCTATAAAAATTAATTTAGTTACATTATTTATCATTAATTTTATGACATGGGATGAAGTGTGTCATCTTTGAAAACCTATTAACAACAACAAATATAAAATCCTTACCCTTATTTAACTATAACAATCTTAGCAAAAAGTTCATACATAAATCAATTTAAAGTTGGCTAGGTATGAGTAAATAAGTGTATGAGTTATGAGTAAAACTCTAAATTTAGCCTGTTTATATGTTATATACTTCTCACACATCCTCTCAACATCTTGTTTCATGTGTAGCCAAAAGAAATGCTTAGTTAAGACATCTAAGGTTTTCCAAACTCCAAAATGACCCATTAAATTAGCCTTATGTGTTTCTCTCACAACCAAAGGAACTCATAGGCACAAATAAATGATTTTTCTTAAAAAAAAGAAATTGTTGTGCTTATAAAATTTCTCAGAGGTCAACTTCTCACATGTCATATATATATTAGAAAGTCAAGATTTTTCACATATAAATCTTTAATATATTTATATCCTAACAATTTTGTACTAAGTGGAGAGATAAGGGTATACTTGTGAGATAATGCATTAGTTATTACATTCTCCTTACCTTATTTATATTTGATGACATAGGATAAGTTCTTAATGAATTTGACCTACTTGGCATATCTTTTATTCAACTTCCCTTATCCCTTTAAGTACTTTAAAGATTTATGGTTAGTATGGATGATGAACTCTTTATGCCAAAGGTAGTGTTGCTAAATCTCTAAAACCTATGCTAATGTATATACCTCCTTATCATAAGTGTGATGATTATAGGTTGTTTCACTTAGTTTTTCACTAAAAATAGGTAATTGGTCACATTTCTTGCATAAAAAAAAAGCTTTAATATCAATACTTGAAACATTAAACTCAATCTCAAAAGTTTTAGCAAAGTTAAGTAAAAAGAGTAAAGGTGCAAAAACTTAATTTTTAATCAATTAAATTAAAAGTTTTGTTTTGACCACTACCCCACTTAAAACTCGTGTTTTTTTATTAACTTTAGTTAATTGTATAGTAATGGAGCTAAATTCCTTAATAAAGCATTTGTAGAAATTAGCTACACCATAAAAACTACATATATCACTAATTGACTTAAGTGTAGGCTGGTCATGAATTGCCTTAACTTTTTCTTTATCAACCTTAATACCCTTAACACATACAATATAACAAATTAATATGATCTGATCAATGTAAAAGGAATTTTTTTTTTGAAGTTATTATATAATAATTTCTTAAAATATAAAATACTTAGAATAGAATGTAAATAATTAAGACATTAATCTAAATTTTTACTATAAAATAAAATATCATTAAAGTATATAACCACAAATTTACTAATGCATGCATGAAAAATATGATTCATTAATCCTATAAAAGTACTTGGTGCATTAATGAGATCAAATGACATAACAAGTCATTCATACAAATCATTCTTAGTTTTGAAAGTTATTTTTCACTTGTCTCCCTCTTTCATTCTTATTTAATAATATTACTTTTCAAATCAATTTTTAAAAAGACATATAAACCATGCACTTCATTTAATATGTCATCTAATTTAGGTACAAGATGATGATATTTTATAATAATTTTATTAGTTTCCTAACAATCAATGCATGTCTTCCAAGTCTTATTTTCTTAGGCACAAGAAATACTAGCTCTCCCTCATACATCCCTTTGCCATAAGCTCTTTAACTTGCATTTAAATTTTTGGTGTTTCCTCAAGATTACTTCAATATGTCAATTGGTTTATAATTTGTTACAATAAGGATGAATTTAATTTGATGTTCTATTCCCTTAAAAAATGACAAACCATTTAGTTCTTTAGGGAAAAATATTATTAAATTCTTAAAAAAAAAATAATACTAAGAAAATAAGAGTTAACCTTGTTAATACTAAAATAAGTCTTTTCTTATAAAAGTACAATTATAGGCTTTTTCAAAAATAACACTCTCTTAACATAACTCTCTTTTACATTTAAATTTTTAAATTTTCTCTTTTATGAGTTTCCTTTTTTTTTTTTTCTCTTTATCTCATCTCATTTCTTTCCCTTTTTTCTCATCTCAACCTTAATTTCTTTTTTTTCTCTCACTCTCTTTTTTAATCTTATTTTTAAATCCATCATGCATTACAAGTTGATCAAATTTTCATAGTCTTCATGATAAAATATGTCCAACATATATGAGTATAACATTATATAAGACTTTATTGGTATATCTCTCAATAGTAAATAATTCTAACACATACTTATTTACCTTAATTTCCTCACATTCATTTAACCATCGTTTTATGGTTGGTAAATTACGTTTTTCAACCAAAGTAGTGCTAACTATATTTATACAACTACTCCCATGAATATCATACTATATGTCTTATCTTTGATGTGACTTTATTTATATAAGATATTATCTCTCTACACTTCATCATCTCCTTTGATTTATGCATTTAATGCTCATCTAGCCACTAATATATCTCCTTCAATTAGGTACTCTCCATCACTTGCATCTTTTAATGGTGGCATGAAGTCATTATCAAACTCACTTTTAGTTTTATTATAGCCTTGTAACACTATGGTATGCTTATTTGGATACTAAGATGCAATATTTCCCCTTCCCAAACACTTCATATCTCTATTTTTATTGGGTTAGGAATTAAAATTACCTTTCTCATTATTAGGATTCACTTCTTTACTCTTGTAAGATTTGGCCTTGAGCTTATAATCAACCATTTCCTCCGTTGTGGTTCCATTTGACTTCCAAGAAGAAGTGGAACTTGAATTTTGTTTAAAACATATGTAACCCTTTCATTCAAGTCACCTTCAACTTTTATTGTCATGTGTACCATGTACTCTAACTTTATATAATGTTGTACTTCAACTATGATAATGATGTCTCTATTCTGTCATTTTAAGAACTGAATAATAATTGTTTCTTTATCCTTATTCATATCAGCCAAAGTCATGGTAATCTCCATATCTTGTGGTAGTCCTCGATACTTTTGGTGCTTTAATAAGCCTTTGTAGTATTTGGTACAAATCCCTATAATAGTGATTAGGGATGAACCTCTTCCTTATGATAGCTTTTATCTCCATCCATGTATTAATAAGTCTCTTATGATTCTTTCTTCTAATTAAAATCAATTGATCTCTTTAAAAGGATAGTATAATCAATAAACTTAACTACAATAGGTTCTACCTTTTTCTTTTCAAAGTAGTTATGGTAGTAAAAACTAATTCAACTTTTTTTTTTTTTTGCATTCTAGATAGACTTCAAGATCATTTTCCCTTTCAAGCGAAAATATTTTCATTTGAATGCTACTCTAGTCACAATCATAGGTGTCATATCTCTTAAAATCTCTTTGACCATTTCTATTATTGGCAATTTTGACCAAAGCAGATGGATCACCAAATTCATCATCTTTGACATTATCTTTATGGCCATAATCTCATCACTCTTGCCTTCATGTATTAAGAACCTCACAACCCTCATATCTTATTTGTAACTCCACTATTATATTACTTTGCTCATTCTTCAAATATGGTATCCATATGCTCAAATTATTGTTGTAAGCATTGATCATAAACAACAAATCACTACCTCTTTCCTTAGTTACACCTTTGTCTTTGGAAGATAAAGTGTTAATTTTGCACAAAATGACTAGGATACCTCACATAATATTTCCTTACGTGTTTCACTCAAAATGGTGTCACATATCCTTGTATTTACATTCTTTAAATTTTTTTTTCTCAATATGTGCCTATATTCTTACCATTTACCACTTAAATTTCCTATTTTACCTTTTTAAAGGATTAAATAAGAAAAATTAAGAAGATTACTATTGAACAAACAAAAATTGCAAAATAAAGTAAATGAGGTATAATTGAACTATTGGAAAATAATAAGTTAGAAAATGAAAAAGAGATATTTAAAAAACAAATTTAATGAATTAGACTTAAAGAAGATAAGTTAAAAAGTTAAACTTAAAGGATAAACTTGGATGACTATATAAGAAAATAGATTGCAAAATTAGAATTGAGCTAGAAAATTAGGTTTTTACTGTGACCAATTAGACCAAATCATTTAGCTTCTACCTTAGTTCTCATCCCTAAGGGCTATGAGAACTAAGGTGTCTAAACCTTCCTTATATAGGGGCTTGATGTTTGAAGAAGGCCAAAGCGAAGAAAATCGTATTTTTTTTAGGTGTTGCTTACTATAGGCTTGAGATAAGAACTTTATAGTTTCAAAGGAGCTTGATTAAGGCATAAGATATGTGTTCAAACAAATGATTAAAGCAAGAAAGATTGTAGATGGGCAAAATAACACATTTAAATGGTAATACACTAAATAAATTAACTAAATATGAAATAAATAAAACTTAATACAACAAATAAAAAAATAATTGATCCAACCTGATTTAAGGCCAAGCTCTGATACTAACTGATGTAAACCTCAAAAGATTTGGCTTTGGGACGCAATACATATAAGGATTTGAATAAAAACTTAAGAAAGTTAAATTAGATTTTAACTACAAAAGACTTAAACTCAATTTTTAAAGGAATACAAACTAAAAATATAAAGAAGGATATGAATGTCACACTTTAGAAAAAAAAAATAGATTTATGACTGATAAGTTAAATTAAATGTCATAAGAAGAGTTAATTCTTGATAAATTCTTTAGTTTTTGAAAGAATTGAATGAGAAAATTCTAACTTTTTATTTTACCTATTCTTTTACTATTTTAATAGTGAAATTAAGTTTATTTATAACCTAAATTAACTATCATAATGATAAGGACAAACTTCTTTAATAAATTGACAACAAATCTACTCATATTTATTAAAAGTTGTTGTAGGAAAACTAATAGTTAGTGACTGGCAATATAGTGACCAATAATTGGTGACATCGATCATAAAGCAACCAGGTAACAACAACCCTCTCTTTACCTTGTGCATTCTCTTAACGTCTTAAGTTTACTTTATTATAGTTTCAAAAAATGACTAAAACTCATTACAAATTGAAGTTATTTTTCATTGACTTATAAAATATTTTTTATTAGACTTTAATTTTTTGTCATACCAAACAAAAGAAAAAGACTAAAAAAATATTTAAGAAAATATTTTTCAACAAATAAATGAACACTTAATACAAAATCTTAATAGTGACATTATCAGGATTCTCAATTTCATTTATAACCTTAATAGTATTTATATTGACTCTAAACCAGTAACAAACTCCAAGGTATCTCTATTATCAGCCATATAACAACTGATCAGGTAATTCCAAAACAACTTAAATACCTACAAAACAACTTTAGTGACACACTAGCAGCATTTTATACTCTTTCTCATGATATTAGGCAATAAAGCAAGCCCATCATAGGCATTAATCATAATTCCATGCACATTTCTCATTGAATTTCACTATATAAGTAGTGTTAGTAAAGTAAATTGTGTCTATAGATAAACAAAAGCATTTCTTGATGAATATAAAGCCATGGTTGTTGCCTAAAACAATCCCATCTTGACTCAATGCATCAAATATTCACCATGTAATCAAGGGTAATGTGGTAATTTCATATATTATATTAGTTGTATTAACTTTCTCCCCAAATTCTTAAATGTCATAAAAAAATTATATTAGTATCTTTTATTATTTTCTTTTTTTTTATTTTCTATGTTAAAATCAAATAAAAGAAAATATACTTTTCATAGAATTTTTTTTCTTATGATTTTCTTTTCCCTCTTTTTTACACAATCCAAATATGCTAATAGTTATCATATATTTATGGTAATATTTGATGTCTAAGTTACTTTTCTCTTATACTAATTTAGACATCAAAATGTCAAAATTGAATGACCATTTAACACCTAACTTTTTTAGCATCTTATAAGTAATCGATCTTGACCTACTTTAACCCAAGCTCAACATTTATCAACCTAACTTTGATTTAAAATTAGACTTTTACACTTAATGTAAAAGAACAAATATTCTCTATTATTAATGGTCAAAATATGAGAAATAAAACATAAGCTAATTTTTAAAATTTTTTTAATTAAAAATTGTCAAAAGAAAATCAAGTAATTAATCTTATACTACATGATTAACATTAATTTACAGATAAAATAATGATTTAAAAAATTAAAATAGTTAAAAAACAATATCTTAAATTATTAAGAGAAATTAATCTAAAGATTATCAATTTTCATTCTTATATATCAATCACTTATCATATGATTATTTGTGTTTATATCTTATAATGTATATTTTCAATATTTAGTTAAAAGCTAAAGTTATAAATTTAATACTTGACTTTAAAGAAATATTATTTAATAATATAACTAAAAAAAACATTGAAATTGATGTATTTTTAGGAATATAACCTATTATAAGGTACCAACCTAACTTGTCATTTAAATATTATATTGGTTTCATTAACTTATTTTTTTTAAAAAATAAATATGCATAGTGTGATGATGAAATATGCTTTTAAATATTTTTTAAAAATTTTTTATTAATACAAAATAAATACTTAATTTTAAAAATTATAATAAGTTTGAATTGACTTTCAAAATGTAATAATTTTAAAGTTATATATATATAATAAATTTATTTCATCATAAAAAAATTATTAATAAGTTTTGACAATCAAATATATATGTTATAAAAAAAATTTATAAAAAAAATTATTATATTTTAAAAATGAAGTTAGATTTGTTATAATCATAAAATTTATAATTTATTTATATATAGGGTTTTTTTTTTCTATTGGTGTTCATGGGTTTTTCTTGTATATTTGTATTTGTAAGTATATATTTTGGGAATCAAGTGCTTATTACATTTGCAAACTTTAAATTTACAAAATTACAACAAAATTTACAATTCAAAAATGTTATGATAAAGTTTAAATTTTTATTAGTTTGACGTATAATAATATTTTAAAAAGCTAACACCAATTAGTTAGAAGACTTAATGTATGAAAAAAATTTACTTAAGATATAACATGCTCAAATAATAGGTCTCATAAAATTATTTAAATAAAAAAATCTGATTTTAATTTTTAAATATAATAATTAATATATTTATAATATTCTGTTTTTAATTTTAAAAAGAGCTAATGTATGAGCCTCATACTGAATCCTACGAATCGAGTATGGCATGGAGTCGATGATCTACGGTACACCCCGAAAATGGATGGCGGCAACATTCGCGCTAGTCCCAATTCAAAAGCATTTGGCTGGGGCACGCGGGCTTATTTCTCAATTTAACCCACCCCAATCCTCAAACGCCCGTCTCCCCGCAAATCCATCGGTTTTCTCGATCCCGTTTGTCACGCTCCCAGTTCCAATCTATCTCTCTCCTGTTCTCAGGTCAAGATGGTCCAATCACAACCAGCGGAACCTGAAAACAACGGCAGCAGTCTTGAGATCAAGGAGCCGTCTCCAAAGATCCCCAAGCTTTACGAGAACGGCGTTCACGGAGTCTCCCAATTGCCCACGTCTCTCTTCAGAGTGAAGAGACTCTCTGAGAAGGCTGTTCTGCCCTCTCGAGCCTCTCCTCTCTCTGCGGGCTATGATCTCTCCAGTGCGGCAGGGACTAAGGTGCCGGCTCGAGGCAAAGCACTCATCCCCACAGATTTGAGCATCGCTATATCCCAGGGAACATATGCTCGTATTGGTAAGTCTCATTCCATTCCTGTATGGTTAGATCTCGTTGGCTTCTATCTTCTAAAACGCGGTTTAATCTTTTTTTTTTTTAATTTGTTTCTTCCCTTTGCTATGCTTTGCTTAAGCCCCGAGATCGGGACTCGCATGGAAGCACTCGATTGATGTGGGTGCCGGCGTGATAGATGCGGATTACAGGGGGCCAGTTGGGGTTATCTTGTTTAATCATTCTGACGTCGATTTCGAAGTCGAAGTTGGGGACCGGATTGCACAGCTGATCATTGAGAAGATCGTGACTCCTGAAGTTATTGAAGTCCAGGATTTGGATGCTACCATTAGAGGTGATGGCGGGTTTGGATCTACTGGCGTCTAAGATTGTAGTTACTTGTTGCTTCGTGTCCATCAACAGTATTGTTTTCCTCTGCAAAATGTGATCAATCAGCAAGGCAAAGGTTGCTTAGTACCTTTGGCAAACACATGGTGGGCTTTTTATGTTTTGGTAATCGAGTTAAATTGCTCTTTCTCCAGAAAGAAAGCGGAAATTCAAGTGGGCCTTCTTGGATTTTGATTCTTAATCGCTTTTCATTGGGCTCCAAAGTTTTTCTGAACTGTCCTGTCTAAACTAAAATCCAGAATGAATGAATGAACGGACGAATGAGTGTACCTATGCTAAGCTGTACTGCAGTGAAATGGCAACATTCGGCCATTAATGGGTCCCAAACTGAACACGCTTTCATGAATCAATAATAACTTCCATCTCGTCTCGAAAAAGAAAAGAAAACAAAAATTGTTGTCACCGTCTCCAAGGAAAGCATTTAATTTCATAAAAACTAAAGGCCCATAACTCGAGACCTTTAAGGCGGGCCTGTTACTTTGCTACCCTTACAAGGTTACCAATTCCACGACTTCGGCTTGGATGTGTAAGTAGAGACAAATTGAAACGTTACGCCGGAGAAGGCTTGGAGAATCTAAAGCGGAAGAAGCCAAGTCGTAGAGGATAAGCAAATCGATCAATTAAGATTCGCGGTTGAGATTCATAACTACATGCACGATTCTAACATTCTCAGGCAGGCAATTAGACAACGTCCAATTGGTCTGTGATAATTTATGAAGATGGGGAAGCGACAATTTGGACAGGCTACTGGTCTAGACAGCCTGCATGGAATACATGATTGCAAGCTAGAAAACTCCCTGCATGGCTCTCCTCTCCTCTCTGGAAATGCTCCTCCATGCATATTGCACAGAACACAAGGCATTTGTGTCTGATCCATGTTCAAACCAAGGAATTGGATCTATCTCTTCGTGGCACAAGCCTGATGAGCCACATTGCATCTCTAAAGGGCGGTTGTGCTCAGATTGACCACTACAATAATCAATCACAAGGAAGGAGGCAGCAACGTATACATCAATGTAAGCGCAGAAACACCCACAACAGGGAAAAGAAAAGGGAGGAAAAGGTGGTTGGATGCACCCGGGGAGGAGACGCACAAGAGTGCATAGTTTAAAGATAAACTGAACAAAGGCTCAGGCACGATAGAGCTCAGAATTCCTTTTCTCTAGCCATCGACTCGCAAAAGGTAAAGCCTACTTTGCACTCAAAAAATTCAAATGCCTTCTACTTGTTAAGCTAAGCGAAAAAGGGGCCAACATCTTATTCTTCTATGACCGACCTTGTTGCTCTGCTACAGTTTCCTTTGTCTACAATTTCCCCGCACGTTTCCGATCGATTTGACGTTGGCTTTGGCCAATAAAACAAATTCTAGAATAGGAGTTAAAAGGTTGCTCAAAAGTAATTTACTGCAATAAGTACGATTATATTTTTATATTACATATAAAATATTATATCTTATATTAATATTTTATATATAATATAAAAATTAATTATATTACTTTCAAGTTTATTTAATCATAACCATATTGTTGGTTCTCTCTGCGGCCTGGCCACTTCGACGGATTCCAACCCACGGATGGAGGACTCCTGCAGAGTGGAAGAGTGGAACCCGCCATCCTCTTCCGGCGAGCACTACGAAAATCTTGTCTGTCAATTTACTTTTTATTTTTGGTATTCAGTTCAACATTCTAAATTTGGCAATTAAGGGATTCTTTTATGTCGAGATGTTTTCCAAATTATATTCACAATATATATTTTTTAAAAATATTAATTTCCCACATAAAATTGGACTATTTTTTCGTTAATTTATTATGATATCTACACGACATAACATGTCAACTGCTTAATACTAATTTACAATTAATGATGTGATTTTTTCTGATATAAAAAAGAAAAAATTGTAAAAAAATTTTAAAAAGCATAAAGGTATTCATAAATTCAAAAATATCCATAGAGCTTAAAACCATCAAAATATTCAAAATAAAATCTCCAAATATTTTTAAACAATCTGAGAGTTTTACCAAAATTAAGAATTCAGTTTATTTTTTGAAAATTTTTACGATTTTTTTTCATTTTTTTAATCAATGCTGTTTAATTAAAAAAATTGATGATTTGACATCCAAATTATTATCTAGAGACTGACCTGACACATCATTTGGTACATTTAACAGCAAACTAACAAAATATAACCAAAATTAATTAATGATAGAAAAAACATAAGCGGCCAATTTAGAAAAAAAAAAAAAAAAAGAAAATAATTTAAATTAAAAAGTATCCAAGCTGGGGCTTTTTGCCTTCTAACTCAGAGAATAAGTGTTTAAACAGAAAACTAATAACCCAGACCTCAGATGATCAAAAGAAAGTAGAGTTGCAAAGAGCTCGGCAATAATGGAGGACATTATTATGATACATGGGTCCTTTTCCTCGTCTAAACCCAATTATTGGATACCGTTTCAGCTTTGCTCTCGATGGCCTTGTTCATCCCAAGCAGGACATTTCAGCATTTTTATACCAAAAACAATAATTGAAAACATAAAACGAACAAAAACCCCGATCTTTAGCAGTTAAATATCTCGATCATCAGTGGGTTAAGTTAATGTGTTACGAGTTGGGGAGTGACTCCGAAACATGTTCATGAGATAGAGAGCAAAACTGTCCATAAATTCGAGCTTAGATCCGAGGCACGAGAGTCTGAGGGTTAGCTGGGACATCAGATGTTTCCTGCAAGTGAACCAAGTCAACTTCAGTCTCAATAAAATCACAGCCAAAGCATCGATGATTTCCTCTCTGCTTTATAGTCCCATGGCTTTGCCCAACCAAACCCTCCCAAATTCAAGTTATACGGGTTCTAAATGAAGCCACTATAGCTAGAATAGAAAAACTTTTCTAACTTTTTTTTTTTTTTTTCTTTTAGGTGAGATGATACTCTGGCATACCTCCAGGTATCTTGTCAGCATTGTCGTTGTGCCGAAATTAAAGCCCTCGATTGGTTCTCCCTTTGTACGAGATGCATGAAGTTGCTTTCTGACTTGAGTAGCCAGAGACTATAAACACAAAGAAACACAGTCATGAATATGAAAACTGAAAAAAGCTAGAAAGGAAAAGGGAATGCAGGGAGCAGAAGTGAGCATAGTTGGAACAGCATGCTTGCAACTTGCAAGGTCAGAAATCAATCCATAGTTCTTTGACAGCAACTTGTACCTTTCCTAACTCAACTCCCCACTGGTCAAAAGAATTGATGCCCCATACAAAGCCTTGCACAGCAACTCTGTGTTCATAGATCGCCAACAACTAAAAATAGACAAATTTTTTTATGGATTAGGCCATCTATACCATGGACTCACGGAGGAGTAATAGAAGGCATGCATGCATGAAGTGCATCGTGAAAAGGTCAAAATACTGATATGCATTGTTGAATGTGGAACAAGAGATGCCCACTCATCAGCAGTCATTCATCAAAAGCCCATTTCACTTTAGAAAACCCACTCATTGAGATCCATGCACCTTTCACATATTATTGGATAAAGCAACAAATGCATATAAAATATTCAGATTACCAGAAAAACAAAACTTTTAAAGTATATGTAGAATTTTAGGCATGAACCAAATGCCTCATCCAAGATCAAGTGACCATTTACCTGTCCAATCTTGTATGCATCCAATGATGTGAGCATGATGCTGAGAGAAGGCCTATTGCCAGGGAAGGTCTGACAAATATAATTTGATGGTTAAAAATAGTACACATCATTAAAGCAATTCTGTGATCAAGAAGGTGTAGACATTTACCTTGTGAGGAACGAGATACAGAGGAACATTCTCCTTTTGCAACTGCTCTGGTGTCTAAAGAACAGCAATAATTAATCAGTTATCATGATAGGTTGTTTCTTCATGATGAAGTAAATGAATTAATTATGCATATTGTCCACTAGCATTCGGTTCTTTTTTTTTTTTTTTCAATCATTTCATTTTCAAATCAGATGAACCATTATGATATTCAATGAGCTATCTCAAAAAGAGAACTCTAATCTGATGAATTGTAAACACAAGAGTGTAAACAACTGTCAAATGAATTTGGAACACACAAACTGCATCTCTATAATGAAAGATTCAACGTAGAGAATATCTATAAGGGAGACCATAAAACCTACCTTCCCATAGGCAAGGGCATCTGGCTGTGCAAAAAGTTGGACATGAGTTCATCATGGTTACTCACAACCTCTCCTGTCAATCAAATTAAAACAAGTTAAATAAGAACACAGAAAAAATGCAAGAGACTATCCTATTCTTAATCTTCACAATACCTTCCAGGTATACAGGCTGCTGACTCTTTGCAACACCAATAAAATCACATGGAACCACACGACCCTGAGGATTATAAGAAGATTAGTTGAAGAATATAGCTGCCACATGTTATCAAGAATCTTAGATTGGGAGAATATAGTTTAAAGTTCACAGTTCAATTAGGAAACATATAAACTTTGATATTCAGCTTTAAATTGCATCATGCTAATTGGACCTACAGTGTACATTCACTGATGACAAACCATTCAGAATACACGCATATCATGAGCAAAGAAATTGTAAATTTTAGCAATACACACAGACAGCTCCGCTAATATATCGGCAGACTGCAAACGATTGCCTCAGGAGTTGTCCATGTCCCTAAATTTTGTCTCTTAACTGTGCTTTCATATTGATATGTCATCTGATGCCTTGCAGCTGTTATTATAAATACCATTACTCACGTTATTTTTTGTGTTGGAACAATATCACTGTTATAAATATTAGTGGTGTTGTTGTTGTTAATGCTCTCATTATTATGGGCCAAAGATGGAGCAAAAGAACCCAAGCTGGTGAAAAGTACACCACAAAATTTGAAGGCATAGATGCCACACATACAACTGATCAACAAAGATGATATGCCCAAATTTCAAGCCCTTCAGATGAGCCACGGAAGACATTAAAGGCAAAACAAACACATCATTAGCTGAACCATGCAAAATACTACCTACATCAGATTGAATACAAATAAGCACCATCACATTCAACTTCAGACTCTCCAAGGAGGCGGCTAATGATCAATAATCAAAGGTAACCACGGGGAAGCACTAAATACCAACTCAAATCACCATGGAATTCCAAATTCTTTTACAGTTCAATTATTCAAAGGCTAAGACCCATGGAGAAGAAGTCTGGTATCCTGTCTAGGTAAGGTGAACAGATCAGTTCTAGAAATTCTCTTAAATCCCCATGGTTCTCTGCACTGCATGCATGTGAGATAGCATAATAGTGCTTTGCCAAGATGATCAATGTTCAACAGCAAGTGACAAGAAAATTAACCCTATAATGCCAGATATTTGTACAATACCAGCAAAAAATTTTATTCTATGGCCAATGCATAATGAGGATATTACAAAGCCACAAAATAGGAATCTAATATCTTGTCAAGCTGCAATGTTTATCTAATACATTTTCAGAAGGAATACAGGACCCCACTGGAAGGGAAAAAAGATCAATTGTACAGTCCCTGAGCAATTATAACAGTATTGTTCTGGCTAAGGTACACAAGATGAACAGTTCCTGACAGCAGAGGAATGTATCCTAACATTGGACAAAACCATAGTTCCTAGAATTTTGACTATAATAAGTCAAATAATCTCCCTTTTGCCACCCCCCTGCATGGCACCCAAAAGAAAAACAATTCTTTCCTTCTGTATGCATGCTATTACCCTCAACTTGAAGCAAACATGCTCAAATACAATGTTTGCATCCATGAGCCAAAAGTTTTTGATTCTGAAAATAAGGCAAGGTTCATCTGAATTCCACATCCTACATATGTTCCTCTGAAACTCAAGTCAGCCTAGTGACAGCTGAACTAATGGCAGTAAGAGTCATTCATCATACATACATTCCTCTGAAACTCACATCAGCCTAGTGACAACTGAACTAATGGCAGTAAGAGTCATTCTTCATATATATGTTCCTCTGAAACTCAAATGAGCCTAGTGATAACTGAAGTAATGGCAGTAAGAGTCACTTAGAATGAAAATTAAAGACTACAACAAAAGAAATTTAATTTCCTGCTACATGCTTATGGATGGAATTACTTTAATCTAACAAGAATATCACATAAGCATAGTGAACGAAGCAATCTAAATATAAAGAGGAAATTCGGATTAAAAAGCATCAATTGACCTGATTCTACTTCCTATAAGCATTCAAATCACCTGGTGAATTAGTTGATAAAAGCTATGCTGACCATTAGTTCCTGGTTCACCGAAATCAATTTCACCAGTCCCGAATGGAAGTGGCACACCATCAATTGACACCCCTTTGCCATTACTTTCCATGCTAACCTAAAGTGAAGGAGCACTTGGATGGTATCAGTACTTCTGAAAACAAATCTATGTCCAAACATTTGAGGAGAAAGAAAAGTTGGATGCTCTGGTAGATGTACCTGTTGAATGTGAGGGGCAAATTTCTCCAGAGCTTGGGTGTAGGGCAAGATGGCCTGGAAAAAATAACAGAAGGAATAGCCAACAGCCTGTAAGCAAAAAATTTGAAAAATGAAAATAAGTGAAAATCAAAATAGCTTGGTGAAGAATACTCACCCTTGCAGGATACCCTAAGAATGTAACATTCCATATACTCAACAAACCTAGAAGCACCTGAGAGAAAAATTTTATCAACAAATCATCAAGAATCTTATGATGTACATCTACAACATTTGTCTTCAATGCTGCCACCACCACTTAATGAATAAAAACTTGAAGAACTTAGACAACAGTAGGATGCAAATGTGCAAAGCTTATACATGACCCAATTGCATCCTCTGTACCACCAGTTTTCCCCAGTGCCCAAGCAAAGTTAAAGGAAAATGCAAGAGAAACTGGCAATTGAAAACATAAAATAAAATTCTTTGGGCACTTACAGGTATGTTCTTGTCAAATGACGTAGAATAAAAATGCTGATCAACACTTGATGCTCCTTTCAAGAACCTTCAAGCAACAATTGATTAACCTATTAACCATATGATAAAGAAATGGCAAAATTATAACAAAAATTTCATGAAAATGACTAAGCAATGGGTTAGAAACTATAACTAAATGTGTAGGAATCAAAGCAATGAAAACATAGAGCACTGCACTTTACAAAAAACAGATGACACTGCAGTTGTCAAGATCGTGAATTTTGCAAGTTGGATGTTTCAAGTCTAAATGGTTTGGGAAGGGATCAGGGGAGGGGGAAGGACTACCCAATTGCATAGCTTATGCTAACTAAGCCTCCAAATGGACCCAAAAAATTCCAAAAAAAAAGGAAATGGTCCAAGTAGAACCAATAAATTTTCAAATTCTAGATTCAGCTACAAAGAAGCAAACTCTTTTAATCTCCCAGCTTTTTACTTTCGTAACTACAAAAGGGAAATCAAAGCAAAAGAATGTATTTCAAAAGTATTTGCATTGTGTTTGATAAAAACAGAAGTTACCATACTTTTCAGCCACTGAAAAGCCATATTGGAGGGACAAAGGCAACATGCCAACGGCACTGCAAACTGTGATGAATCATTTAGTAAGGATCATTTATCTAATTCACCAGAATCCCCTGTCAGAGAAGGAAAGAAACTTACCACTATACCTGCCACCAACCCAGTCCCAGAATGCAAAAGCATTATTTGGATCAATACCAAACTTTTCTACAAGCTGCAATGAAAAGAGTAAGAATCCAACAAAACAAAATATTAACTCATTGAAATCTATCCCAGCTGCCAATTCTTCAAACATGGACTCCATTACCAAAAAGTGACCTTTAAAATAATTACATACAGCTAGAGAGACAATTTCCATAAAATTTATGCAATGTACCAGCAATTGATGTTCCAGAACATCGATGCATACTCTACTTTGGCTGACGATAAAGTTTAGACCAACTAAAGCAAGTAGAAGAAATACAGTTTTGATGAAAAACATGAAGGGAAATAGAAAAAAGATCTGATTGTAATTCAGATATTGTGAAAATGGCAAAAAAATTTTGATTTTAACATGTTCTATTGCAATTGCAGGGCAAGTGAAACAACATAGCTATTACCGTAAGGTTAGTGCTAACGGCCACCATATGCTTTGCCACTGCAGAAGGTCTGAAACAATTAACTCAATTGTCATAATGGGGTGAGAGAGGGAGAGATTTTGAAGTGTATAAATGCACAGAGCATTTGAATGTATCATTAATGTTGTAAATTTTCCTATATTCTCATATTAAACCCCAACCCTAAAAAACTCTTCAGCAAACATTTTGTGATTTTAAGATCTAATTGTTCACTGACCCAAGCTCTTGTGAGATCCATGCCCTCAGTGTTCGAGCATTCAACATTGTTTCAGCTGTGGTGAAAGTTTTTGAAACCACAACAACTGCATTTTGTCACAAGAAAATCCAAGGGTAATAATTAGAAGCCATAAAAGATGAATCACATTGAGAACTTGAATTAGTGAGAAGTATTTTTTACCAAGGGTAGTTTCAGGGTTAAGGCCTGCCATACTTTTAGCCACATCAACTGGATCAACATTTGCAAGACTGAGGGCAAATAGTATACAAAAATTAGGAAACAAAGAACAATATTCAGATAGAAAAAACATTGCATGGGCAAGTAATAATTGCAATATTTTATGACCAAAAAGAAAGCACTCAATTCAATACTCTTTTGAATGGATAAAGCACATAGTATAGCTCATACTTGGCTCATTAGTCCAGACACTGAAACATAAATGGACAATATGGAAAGGCCCCTTGGGCGTGCTTTTTCTAAATTTTCATGGTTATTAATCTCCTTCTCTTGGCCCAAAAGAGAAAGGCAACCTAAGCACACATCTGTATCACTTATTAGGTGATTTAGCAATATGAAGTATATGGCAATTTTATCTGAAGATAGGCCAAATTGGTACATTGTTTAGATGACATCTCTTAGGCATGTATGCTAAAAAAAATGAGTTCAGAATTTTACTGCAAGTTGATTCACTTCCACACCCCCACCCCTCAAAACAAACACACACACAAACCCAAAAAAAAGGAATGACACAGAAAAAAATGAACTACTGAAATTACCCTAGAAATTTATACAGCAAGCACATATTCAATATTTTCCATCATTCAAAGTTGCAAACTGCATGTTATAAATAATCCTACTGCTTACAAGCGCAATTGTCTTCCTTTTGCATATTTGCTAGCCTCAGGTTCTGCAAGTTGCCATGAATCCATTGGCAATCTTTTGTCACCAAACAAGATCAAAACTTCAACAAAGTCACAACTTCATTTAAGTTCTAAAAAAAAACCTGTTTGAAGAGCACTGTGCACAAAAAGAGGACCTAAGAAGCTTCCACCGATACCAACAGATATCACATCAGTCAGCACCTTTCCAGTGGCTCCAACCTACCAGAATTTAGCCATTAATAGAGAAATCTGAGCTTACACATTCAAACACAAATCAAGAAGGAAACTGTAGATTACCCAGGAGCCATTGCGGACCCTCTCTGAGAAATCCTTGATCTTGTCAAGAACATTCCAAACATCAGGCACAACATTCATCCCATCACATTGTATAACTGCATCCCTTGGAGCACGCAGAGCAACATGCAGCACAGCCCTGTTTTCAGTGGTATTTATCTGAAACAGCCAAAGATGAAGCAACCAAAGTTAGAAGCAAAGATAGTTTGGACTGCATTCATGATCACAACCGCATAACCTTATTCAAGTCATTAGCAAAAGGAAGCAACCATCTTGTCAACACAAATTAATAGATCTGATACCTTACCATATAGACAACCTAATAAAGGAACTATATAGCCAAATCTCAGTCTTAGAAAAATGGGAAACTTTTAACAGGCGCCAATTAGAATTTGCAGGAAAAATCTTGTATAGACAGATATGAACTGGGAATTTGGGATGAGAGACCAAATTCTGACTTACATGTTCCCCATTAAACATGCGGGTGATCTTTTCCTTCAGATGTGCGGCCTGAATCAAGTTTAAAGAGACAACCAATTAGCGAAGTATCATTATCAGTTCAATGCCCTTTAGAACCAAAGTGATGAATAATCCTACTTCACCTCTGCCAAGTTATACAGTTTATCCACTGTCTCAAGAGTAACACATTGTCTTGAATAGTCCAGCATAACGCCATCGAACTCACTAAGGCAAACACGCAAACATGACAAACAAGTTGCAGGAGATACCACCAACAAAGAATTCCTAAAGATGTCAAAGAATCTTAATAATAAATAAATTCACTAACACTGTCATTGACTTGCATCGCTCCGTATCTTTCAGCAGATCACGCAAATGGGTCTTTTTAATGCCCTCAACGTGCGCCTGCATCAATTACGGATCAAAATCACGACAGTAATTACGTTAACAGCCCAAGACTATGTTATTATATAATAATAAAATAGAGAGCTCTTTTGCACCTTCAAGTCCTTCCATGGCTGAGTCTCACATATTAGGGTTGAGGAAGCCATCAAAACGCCCTACGGGACAACCCCACCAATTGATCAAAACCCATTATCCCAAACATTCTAAGTGCACTATTAACACCGAGGAGTGAAAGATTCAGATAAAAGCCAATCCATTCAAAGCTTATCCAGCAGTAATTCTATATGCAAAACGATTAATCTTGAGAAAAACGAAATTATAAGCAAAAGGGAATGGAGTTTATTCAAATCGGAAATTTCTGTACAAACCGATGAAATCGGTCAAAGAAGAATCGATTACAGCTCACCAACAAACTAACAATAAATAAAAAAAAAGGAAATTTAAGAAGGAACGAACAAAGTGAAGTGAGAAAGAGGGTTAGAGGATCGTCACGTACCTGAGAAGGATTAGAAGCTAATGGCGAAAATAAAATTTAAAAAAAAAAAAGATGATTGTAGAAGAAGGAGATGGATCAATGGCTAGAGCAAAGTTCACGGCGGAGTCGCACATAGTTTGTTCTTTTTATTTAATGAAGATATTTCAAGGAAATGAGAACACTTGTCGGGGCACGGCCAAGTGTTGTGTTTGCTTCTTCGACACGACACGACGTGACATAGGCATCTTGGCATACGATGGGGGTGACGGAATGAGGCGTGGTGTTCGATTTTCCTGTTCTGTGTGTTTTTTTTAGAAATATTTTGTTCGTAGAAAACAGGCGCTTAGACAGATGCAAAACTGTTGGCGAACCGGATACGTCAAAACCAGGGAGGACCTCATGGAACTTTCCGATGGTGCCACTTGTGGGGAATTATACAAATCAAAACCGCCAAGAAACTTGAACAGAATTTTAAAAAAAAAAAAAAAAAACTAAAAACATACCATGCATCTCCATTCAAAATTTTATATATGTTTAACATCACATTTTAATTTAAAATTTTTAAAATATCAAGTGGTTTATTTGTGAGAAAGTGTGATAGAAATTTAAAATTGACAAAGGATGACAATTAACATGAGAGATTTGATAGAGTTGACAAAGTGCAATATAATAAGAATCTTAGTTAGGCTTTTGTTATTGATAGAGTAGAAATATGGTTATACTATAATTTTTTTGCATTGAATAAATATGTAAATATTTATTAAATTAATAAATTTATTATAAAAAATTTTATATAAAATATTATTTATTTATTTATGAGAATGCTCGTATAATAATTATATAAATGAGTATTAATTTTAATATTATCAAGGTATCTTATAAAGAATTATTTTACTTTAATTAACTTTTGGATTGTTATAATCAAGAATCACTTGTGAGGGTTTGAATTAGGCATGATATAAATTATATATATAGATAGTTGAGTGAAAAATAAAGAATTCATTACCTTGAAGTCATGGTAAGGGAATTTCACTATTTCCAATGAATATTAACTTAGAAAATTCCTTGGGTATAATGAAATAAATATTCATAAATAGTTATGATCTTATTTATAAAATTAACAATCTATATTTGAAAATAAATATAGTTAAATAAAATAGAGTATATACTAATTTAATAATCTATATTTAATTGGAATATTAATACGATGAAAGAATTAAGTTACACTAAGATATTGTGTATTAAAAGCATATGTCAAACCACTTTGTGATAATCCTAATATTTAAATGGTCATAACTTGTGATTGAACATTAATCATGATCTATGAATATGAACTGATTGATTAGTAAATAAATGATAAATTAAAAGAATTTAATTTTTATAGTTCTATAAGATTATAATTCATATTCATTATTAACATGTTCAAATTCTAACATGTCACACACATAAGAACAATTATTGAAATACAAAATTAAAATCAAGTTAAACTTGATTAAAGAAATATTAGGGATCAAATATGAGATATTTGAAAGTACAACAACTCAAGTATAATTTATACAAAACTGACAAATATCTCTATATTGAGGTTGATGACCTAGAATTCTTATATGTACCCCTTTATTTAGTTGGCTAAAATACATTAAGCATAATTTAATAGTATTTACCTCCAACTCCACTTTCACTGAAAAAAAATTAAAGAGTTAGTTCCAACTATTTGTGTGAAATATTGTTATCTTAATGTTTGAACAATGGTAATTTGCAAAAACCCACCAAAAGGACTAAAAGAAAAAGAATAAATAATAATTTAGTAGTGATTCTATCTTTAAGCCTATTTTTGTAATTATATGAAATAAACAAACGATCCATTATTATTAATCATTTTAAAATCTCTTCTTTTGTTTTATATTTATTTGATAAATATCTTTATAATTTCTAACACATATATGCCTCTAAAAATATGTATACATGGAGAGAAGTTTGTGTTATGGCCTCTAATTGTTAGGATGATTTCTTTTTTCACTAATTAAGTAGAGAAAAGCAAAAGACACTAATCAATAAAGTAGGTTATATGCTAAAACAAAGTAATAGTTTTGTAAGTGGGCAGAAAAGACTCTTTTCTATAAATGTTCTTTATTTTTGGGTGCTTTCACCTAGGTAAGTGTAAGGATTATAACCTACAAGATAGATAAAGTTCATTAATACAACTTCTTTAAAGAGGTTAAAATGCTAATTTAGGCATTGTATTGGACTTATTGGAATTGTTATAAGAAAGAGTGGTTGCTTATAGGAAATCATGGTTTCAAAAATTTCTTCAAATAACTTGATAAAGGGGATTCATGGCATAAGCAAAATACAATACTATGTTTAGCTTAAAATAAGCCCTTTTTAGTTAAGTTGTATTATAGTTAATATGTTTTCCTCATGCATAATTTAGATTTTGTTTGCAATTAGGAATTAGACACATTAAACCTTGCAAATTTATTTTGCACGTTTACCTGAACTTTAATAAACTTTAACACGGTTGATTATTACTCAAAGAAAGCTAATTCATTTAGTTCCACCTACATTAATGGACATTTGGGAAAGAAATTGAAGGAAAAAAAAAGCATTAAAATTGATCGCATAGGCAAAATTTCAATTTAACTTGCATAAAAAAACTGCAAATGCATCTAATAGAACTAACTTTAATCAATTAATCAAAATACCACTAAAAGGTATCTAGTAATTTTTTTAAGGAGTCCATTGAGCATGTGTCGCCCCTCATCTATTGTAACCTCATTGCTTTTAAGAAATGTAAAAATTGTGTCATCCTAACTGAAGTTCTACATACAATTTACACTAAGGTCCTTATTGTAGACATCATCTTTAAGTATTTTATGTAAGTGGTGTTTGACACCACATTTTGCATGATACTCTTTACCATATAATCTCTTTTAGATGTCCTTATTCAACTAATTGACTAAGTCATCTAAGGACTTATCATGTGTTGTTAAGGTGATGGGTGCCCTATGAGAGGATAAGCATAACGTTCTTGCATTTCCCCTTTCCTTTTTATTACTTCATAATTGCAATATACTATTAGATTATCCTTTTTTTCCTTGTAATCATGATTACCTACATACAAAATGTTAAACAAAATGATGAGTTTGAACATTACCTTTTACTATGTTTAAGAATGTTTGACTTTTTTTAAGGATTTACTTGAGGTGATTTTCACTTAATTCATGGTTTTGTTGTTTGTAGTTTAAGTTCCTTTCTACTTTCCACTTTTGTTGGATATTCAATATTTTTGTTGTCATCATAAATTTTAACATATAATTCTTGAAAGGATTAATAGTAGGAATTAGTATAATATCAAATGTCATGTTCTTAACTGATTTTATGTAATAACATTTGTTCCATATGTTAAATGTACCAAAGGTATTATCATTTTAAGGGATTAACAACATTTCTCTAATCCTTTCCATAAATTCCATTTTGGACAAGAAATGTAGTATTATGGAAAGTGAGATCAAAATTAGAAAATTGAATTTACCATTAACTAAATCTAATACGATGTTACTGGATTAAGTGCTTTGACTTTACACATAAGAATGACTATTAAGGTCAAACACCTAATTTCTTAGCTGTCAAGATTGTGCTTTGACTCTACATAATATCAAATGGTTGATTTGTAGTTTTTATTAGAACCTAGAATATTGTTGATTTATAAGTAAAAGGTGACCTTGCATTTTTATCTAGAAGAAGCATTTCTTACCCCCCTATGATTGGACATTCATCGTTTTTTGCATGAGTGAACTTGTTGGAAGCACATCTTTAATATCAAGTTTTGCCAATACATTAGATTGTTGGGTGTTTGCCACTAGTTTGTTTGATTGAATAATATGTGCCCTTGTTACTTATGCCTACAAGTTTGCTTTAGTTCAACTTCCTTGGATCTACTAAATTGTCACACTTTCTCTGTTTTACTTTTTGCAATAGCCAAGTATAATGCTTTAAGTTCCTTAATAGGTTGATTAGGGTTTTACTTTCTCTTGCTATTAGTTCATTAATCTTTTGAGGGATTTGAACTTTTTGTGGTTTTGTAATGTTCACTTTTTGTGTGGTAGTAAATGTATCTTTTACAAATTCAAAGCACTATTTATAAGTTTCAACAAAAATTTAGGTAATGTTTGACTTCCTTTTTGCCTTCTTACATTAATCTCAATGTTGCACTCTTTCAATAAATATCTCTTACATAATTCCATTTGTCTTTTGTTGGCATATCTTTAAAATAAAATAACGACAGCAAAGGGGGCTTACTTATTAGTTATGTAACTATATGTATATGTATTTTGTTTAAAAAATACATTAAAAAGGGTTGTGTTTATTAGGTTTTAAAGACAACTAAAGAGATATCTTTCTTAATTAATTAACCCCTAGGTCACTATATATGTGTGACATCTATTCAAATTAACAAGAAAAATTGATTTTGTTCTAATTATCCAAAAATGGATATTTTGTCTATAATTTACTATAAAAAAACTAGTAAATAATGTTGAGAACAATTCTAAAAAGTTACAACTAATATAATAGCTAATGAAGAAAAGATATTTCCTAAAGAAGTATTTTAGAAATTCACCTTTCACACTAATTAAGATTCTTTTATTTAGAAAATTTTATTTTCACACGTAGTAAAATTCTCTTATTTGAGAGATTTTTATTTCTTATTTGAGTTATTTTGAGATTTTCTCCTTTTTAAAAGTGATTTTCTTTTATTGTTATTTCTATTTCATTTTTTTAGTCAGCTTTATAAATGAGTTTCATTATTAGTTTTGTCAATCAGACCTATTATGAATAATGAATTGATAGGATATTAAGTTTGATTTCCAAGTAGATTCCTATGTTTTCTTTGTTATATTCTTGGGTTTGTTTTTGTCCTACATTAGTTTGGTATCAAAGCTTAAGACACGATCTTCATTGATGAATGTAAACACCATCACATAGGCTTCCACCACCATCATGAAATCTTCTTATCAATAGCAACAATATCTCTTCCTAGCAGAAGGTATCTTTCTAAGTATATTTTCTTTCATTGAAAATTGAGATTATTACTTTGTTAGTAATTAATTAAATTTGTTTTAGGTAAAAAAAAAACACTTAATTTAGTTATTAATCCATTTCTTTACTATATTCCTTTATTACATTTTATTTATCATAACTTTGTCCTTTATTAATAATTTTCATATCTTCTTTTTATCTTTATTTATCTTTATAGCCTCTTATTCATTTTAGGGTTACTTTTATACTTGCCTAACATTCTAACTACAAAACTAATATCCAATCTAATGTCAGTTCGTAGATATATTAATTTGTCGACAATAAAGGTAAACAAAATTGATTTTATTTTCTTATATTATGCATCATTGTTAAATTATTGCTTGAAATTGAATTTGTTACCTTTTTGTATAGGCATAATTTTGAGTGAATATTTACTTATGTTAAATTTCTTTAAAAGTTTTTTGATATAACTATTTTAGATAATCTTGATTCATTGTAATTTGATGCAAAATATTTTTATCCTTATCATATAAGATACCTATTTCATTATAATTTTTAAAATTTTTTTAAATTTTATGTAATATACTTAAAATATTAACAACAAACAATATGTTGTCAAGATAAAATATCATAAAACAAACTTATTTTTACTAATCTTTTGGTATATAGCACTAATCAGTAGTGGTTTTTCTAAATTCCAAAAGATTTCATCATATCATTGAACTTAATATATCATTTTAGGGAGACTCGTTTCAATTTTTATTTTGAAGTTTTAGTCTACACATTATTTGATCTTTACTTTTTATGAAAAAATACTTTTAAGTTGATCCATGTAAACTCCCTCTTTAAGATTTTCATTAAGAAAGGCAATTTTCAAGTCCATATAATGTAACTTCGAGTCATACTAAGCTACTAAAATCATAATTCAATTTTATATTTTTATGGTTGTGAAAATAAAATTTGATTCTTAATAATTTTAATATTAAAATTTTGACTTTTACAAATAAATCACATAATTATCCAAAATAGTTAATTTTTTTTCTTTTTAGGATCTTTTTTTATGATATCTTTTATGATTTATTAGTCAATTGTTAGTTAGTTCTTTTAGAAAATCTCTCTTTATCCTTTTTTGTTTTTTTTGGAACAATATTTGGAGTAATAATAAACAAATAAATTTTTTCTAGTAAAGAAAAATTTATCTTAATTTTTTTATATGCACTTATTGACATTTATTATTTTCACTAATTTCACCATTCTTAATGAATCATGTGTTATTAATTCTTACAATTCTTAGACTATGATTTGAATAATAAAATATATACCCTTTAGACTTATGTGGATAACCAATAAAGTAATTACTAATTATTTGAAAGTTTAATTTATTTTTATGTGAATTATAAATTCTTATATTTTGTTGGATAATCCTAAACATATAATGGCTTAAATTAGGTTACCTTCTTATTCATAATTCAAAGTATAGTTCAATAAGAGACTTTGAAGTGATTTATTAGGAACCCTATTTCACAAATAATTTGTTATTTTTAATACATACATTTACAATGATTTGGATATGGAGGAATTATTGATCATGCTTATAATTGTATCAATTCATGTTCAATTATGCCTTTTTGCCACACTTTTTGCAAAGGTATGCCTGACATAATTTATTGTGCACATATCTTAAAATTTTTGAGAAATTTCCCAATAGACCTAAACATTGCTATCATTCATTATATTTTTTTATAATATTCACTACCTCTATTTAATCTTACAATTTTTACCTTATCTTATTACTTCAATCCTTCTACATATATACTTTAAAGGTATCCAATGACTTAGATTTTCATGAAATCAATAAACATAATTATAACATGAAAAAAACATTTATAAATGTGATGAAATATAATTTTTTTATTAAGGGTCGAAGTGTCAAAAGGTTTGTAGATGTCAATGTATATAATTTCAAAAAAAAAAAAAAAGGTGCTTCTTGTAATTTTTTTAATGTTTTATTTAGTTTACTTACACTTAATGTAATCTATACACATTTTGAGATTGACAAAATTTAGATTTAAGAGAATCTTATTATTAACCAATTTCACTAATTTTTTTTATTTTTTTCATAAGTAAACAAAATTTTCATTTATCATAATATTCTTAATTTCAATATTATAATGCATATTAAGTTAGAATTATAGAAAAATATTATTAAGTGTTGGTCTATATAAATTATCAGTAAAAATTTATGAATCAATAATGACTATAGTCTTATGTGAGTTAAAATAATTAAATCATAATGAATCCCCTTCATCATATTAGATACATGAGTAGTGACATAGTAATCATGTTACCAATTATTTTGAGAAATATCAATAAAATTTGATTTGGAACATACTAAGGTATTTAATTTACTTTTCTTTTTTAAATCATACTTTACATTTTAGGTAATTTTACCGATAACCTTTACATAAGTGACACTTATCGCCCTTTTATTTTTTCTTTTTAATTTGAGGAGCATAAGTATGCTTTTTCTTTTCTTAAATTGGTTAACTTTCACTTTTATTTATTTTCCAAAACTCTTGTCTACATGATTAATAAAGTGATTTATTTAAATTTTAAATTTTGTTTCCTTATGAACAAATATGTTGGTTGATTGATTAATTTTTCACTTATCCTTTATAATATTGTAATTAATATGAAAGAGTTCATATTTAAAAGATAATGAATTCAAAATGAACTAAACTAAAAAGGTGTCCTTCATTATTAGTCTTTAGGTCTTAAGTATTGCTACAAAGTTAGTAATCTTAATAATATACTTTTATATAGTTTAGGACTTAGCAAACTTTATGATTATAAGTTTTGTCATAAGAATACCAATAAATGACTTGTCTGAAAAATGAAATCATTTTTTCATAAATTGCAAATATTCACTTACACTTTTTGTTTATAAAATAGTTTTTTTTTTATTATTAATAATAATCATTTTAATAAATATAAAGTTTAATCTATTATTTTTATTCTTACATTTATAATATAATTTTTCTTTCTTACAACTTAAATTTTTATAATAATAATAGACTTACTTATTAATAATATAAGTTAAAATTCATAATATTTAAGTAAATATTAACTTGCTTATATCATTTTAAAAAAATTCAATTATTGAACAAAATATTAGTTGAAAAACATGTATATAAAAATTAAGTTACTTATATAATTGTAAATACTCATAATTAATAATTAGTTGGATAAAATAATTAAAGTATATTATAATTTTATTTTAAAAAAATTACAATACACTATTATAAGTAATATCATACATGAATTTTAATAAGTAAATTAAACATTTTATATTAAATATATTTGATTTCTTTTTATATAAAAAAATATATTTAACTCAAAATATTAATGTAATTTAATTATGTTGCTAATAAGGAAATAATAATTTATCTTGGATAAATTTTGAAGTTTCACTAATAATAATAATAATTTATTTAATTATTTTTTTATCAATATTTTATTAAAATTATGAATAAATCATTATTTATATATATTATTAAATATACTAATTTAATTACTTTGGTGAATATTAAAATATAACAATAATGTAAATATGTCATTTAAGCATTCTAATTTGGTCACTTTGATTATAATTATAATATTTTTGTGATGTTAAATATATTAGTTTAGTTATTTTAATAACTAATAAACTATAATTATAATGTATGTGTATTAAAATAATTTATTATCAACAAATATTATAATATTTAACTTCATGATTCATTATTTGCATATTACCTTTAGAATTTGTCAATACGTGAGATTTATACCTATTTGCTTTAGATTTATAGCTAAAACTTTAATCAATGTAATAAGGAATTACAATTTCATAAACATGATCTGACTTTGTTATATACAGTGAAATAAAGGCCTTTTTTATTTCTCTTTTTGTATTTTATATTTTTAATGATTAAAACATGGGACGAATCCAAACATTTATAGTTTTAAATAATCATAAATAAAAATCATCCTTTACATTAATTAAAGAATTAATAATTTCTTAAACCCAATGATACATACTATATAAATTTTATTAAATCACATAAATTCAATTCATGATTCTTGTGAGGTGTTTACAAAAATTTCATAATACCATTATATTATAAAGGAACCAATGCTCTTTTAACTTATGATAATGGACAATTAGTTGCTTCTAACAATTATTTAAGTCACATTTATCAAATGTTATTGTTTCTTAATGAAATTATATAATTTTTATTTATTAGTATACTTTAATGCATTTGTATGATATAAAATTTTTGATAAATTTATTATTATAAATATTATTTTTTATATTGTATTTTAAAATAAAATTAATAATTATAATTTTAATTAATATAATAATAAATAATATTATTTTTTATTAATTAAATTTTATAATAATTAATTTTATAATATAAATATTATTTAAAATATTACAATACTATGTATTAAAAAGTTTCAATAAAAGTTGTGTCAAAATTTCTAACTTGAAGATGAATATAATCTTGAGAGCTTCCAAACAACTTAATATTATAATTTTTAATAATAAAATAATATATATAATTATTTTTTATTAATTTAATTATATCATAATTAAATTTTTAATAAAAATATTATTTTAAATATTATTAAACTATTAATTACAAAATTTTAATAAAAATGGCGTAAAAGTTTTGCCAGGAATATAATAGCTTCCAAACAACCGGATTATTTTCATATTTAAAAGGTCAAAATATAAAAACGGTGACAACTAATAAACAAAACACGTGGCATAAAACAATCTGGTCAATTCAATGCTAGAACAAACCAGAACGTTCTCCCCTATTAGGAACCATTGATACCGTGCGTTAATAGTAAAAGAGAACCGCCCATATCATGCACCGCTTAGGCTCTACCGTAGATTAGCATTCCGAGTCAAACAATCTGTCCGTTGGATCGCTTCCGTTTTCTTTATTTATTAGAATTACGGTTGCTTCTTTTGTTTGTGCACTCGCCGTTGCCTTCTCTATTGGTATATTATTTCTTTTCTCTTTCTTGCACTTGAATGTTTCGCTGGGGTTGATCTCTGTTTTAGATTGCGAATCTTTGGGGTTTTGAAGAATAGTGGATTGGATCGGGAAATCCTGGATTGTGGTTTCCTCGATCAGCTTGTTCTGGTGAGGTATGCGGTTGCTATTTTTTTGTGTTTGATCAATTTCTTTCATACATGATCTATATCGCTAATTGCATAGATGCTATGTGTTTACTTTGATCATTTGGAAGATATTTGTTGAGATTGATTCGACGCGACGAGATTCATGCGTAGTTATAGTTTTATAGATCTGCTTTTTATTTTTTTGGTGATTACGGATTTATGCTGTTGTTGCTTTGCTATTGTAGAATTGTTGTTCTGATTCTTGAACTTTTATGCGTATTCTATGGGTTTTTTGGTTTATTTGGGTGGTCTAAGAAGGTTTATTGTCACATACATCTGCGGATTTATTTTTTTTAATTTTTTTTGTTTTTTTTAATTTTTTTTTATTTGGAGGATCTGAGATCTGAGAATTTATGCGTGCTTTGTTTGTCTTTTGTGCTTATTCAGATGAGTTGGTGTTTTGAGTTTGGTTTGTCTTGGACCTACCTCTCTAATCGTCTCGGATCCAGATCTTTGGACTCTTATGTGTGAAAGCCAGGTTAGGTATGTGGAATTGGTTCTTTTGTAGTTCATACAGTTTTTTATTTTGGTTTTGTTTTTTTATGTCTTATGGAATATTGATTTATATGCAGATGTAGTGATGAGATTTGCTTGCTCGTTGAGCAAGGTAGCTGTTGATAATCTTTTGAAGGTTCTTGCCTTATAACCTGATGGTCGCTGGTGATGGCAATATTACGCGTGTGTAGCTATGTAGGCGTCTCTGAGGATCATTATTCTGAAAAATGTTTCATGGTAGTAATTCAGGTTGTTGAATTGGTATGATAATACTTTTGTATGCTATTATGATCTGTATAGCGCTTGAGTGTTATATGTAGTGTAAGTTGTGTGTTTGGAGAGAAGGATGAAGCTGGTGAGGAGACGTGTTTGGTTAAATTAATGTTCTACTGTTGTTTGTAATCTGACCTTTGCCATGACAGGTGAGCTTGCATGGTCAAATAATTTAATAAAATATTCTTTTTTTGGGGCGGGGGGGGGTGATGGGGGAGATGGCACGGGATATTAATTAATAGTTATTTTTTCCCGGGCTCTCCTCCTGTGTGTAGTGTCTTGCCTATTCCTTTTGGTTTTTTTTTTTATTTGCCTTTACCCGTCCGCAACTAAATCGTTCATCACTTGCAACCAAGAGGCAAACACATCATCTCTGTGCTGGACTCAGAACTGGTCTTATGAGGTTGACCAAGGTATACTTTGATATTCACCAATCTGTATCAAGTCTTAATTTGCTTGTCTATTAATTAATTCTTTGTTCTTTACTTCAAGGATTTAAAATGATGAAGAGATACCATCATGCAAGTGTACCTATGGATTGTTCACATACTGCTGTTGACATTTTTGGCAAAATCTGCCTTTGTTGAGATATCAATTTGCTGGTCAAATGTTCAGCGGTATGTCATGTTCAATCATTGTGACTCGCACTTGGAAAGTGATAATCACCAATTTTATGCATGGAATATAAACTCAGCCCCTAAGAGGATTATGATTTGATTCTTTCCTAATTATATCAATTCCATCTTTTTTCCACATATTTACCTTGCTAATTGGAGTATTATTTTGTTGATGCTTCTAATTTGTTCGATTCTAAAGGAGGCAATTTAAGTATCCATCATGCGTAATTTGCAATTTAATGTGGTTCATAATTTACTCATAAGCAACATGCGGGGGAATGATTGAGGTCAGCAACTTGAGCAGATATGGTTTTACTACAGAAATTATGGTGTGTTTATTTCTTCAGAGCAGTATTAGCTTCTTCCCAACCCTTAGATACTGCAGCATTTTATCCGTGTTCTTGATTAACGTTGGACGACGATAGCCTTTACAGTGACTTTTTTCTTTAATCTTTTTTATTTTTTGTTGTCTTAGTTATTTTATCATTTTGTCCTCCTAGTGATATCATTTACATATTTACTTGTTTTAGTCCACTTCTGAAAATGTGTTTGATAAGGGCTGAAGGAATAATGATACTGTATAGCCATTGGGTTTAGCTATGATTGGCAGTGTCTGTGCATACTGCCATAACTCAAACGTTTTTATATCCATGTAGCATGTACTGTTTGTCATTCAAGTTGTTTGTAGAGTGGATTAAGAGGAGCCTAGATGAATAGAAGCAGTTCGCATCTGCCACCTTAGATCTTTTGGTGGAATCAAGTGATGGTTACAGTTGGCCTTGGTTTGTGAACATTTTAATATCTAGCTGGATTTTGCTCGCTTGCTGCCAATTGTGATGGTTCTGTTGGTGGTCTATCAATGTGCACCTGGTGAGCCAGCAACCATGCTTTATGGCTTAAATTTGGCGTGAAGTGTGATAATTTCTTTGGTTTTGTTTGGTGTTCTTTTGGGTTATATTGATGTTTATTGCTATTCTACCCTGCAGATGTGTGCTATGAATTGTGACCTGCTGGGTTATGCCTTTTCTGGCATTAGGAAGGTGTAGTTTGCAGGCATCTCATTCTGAAGGTGATTGGATCTGGATCTTGAAGAGGGGGGATCTTGCATCTGATAATAAGTTCTGGAAACTGTGATCCATTTTTTCCCATGTCTGGTGCACAGCAATTCAGATCCTATTCTCGTACCTTATCTAAGAGTAACGAGATCCCTCTTTTTGGTCCTTTAGACCGATACATGGTCCACTGACGCTCGAGTAATGGAGAGTGTTTTCCCCTTTATCATGTCATTTATGCCAGCAGTTTTCAATGGATGCTTGGACACTTGGTACTGACATCTGTGGATATTTTATTATCAGGGTTCCTTTCTGTTTCTGGTTCTCAAATTACATATCTGGTAGTGGAATTCAGACTACTTTACTGTAGTGAAATCCATTATGTTCCTTACTATTGCCTGCCCCAGAGTTTGGAACTGAATGAGTTGCACTCTGATACTGATGTGCATTTACGTTAATCTTTTTCTCCTAAGGTGCCCCCCCGCGAGAAGTTTTGCGTGTCGGGCTCTGTGATGGGCCCGATGGCAAGACAAATGGCCGAAAAGTGGCATAGGCATCTAGCTACAAGTCCCAGTTCTTATGTAGGCATGTAAAACGAGTGATTGATGTCACGGTTGACGGTGTTTGCCTTGGCGAAAGTTTGGGGAACAAATTAAGGTACTGAACTAGTTACAGGGTGAGCTTGTTTTTCAGGTTCAAGTCTATGCTAAACTATCTCTCCGTTGCTAATTTTATTAATAAAGATTTTACCTGTTCTTGGAGCTCAAGTTGCATGGCGGTAGCTGTTGGTGGTGAATTAAGTTGTACCATTAATGGTTGTCGTTTAAGGACTAACGTAGTGAAATGCCTCGAGTATGTCGACCCTTGGCACCCCGCAATGTAATCCCTCGGAAAGACTCAAAGGCCGGAGGGTGCTGGATAAAAGAGGGAAAATTTTACGTAAACGGACGAAAGCTCAAAAGGCCAAGCCTGGCCCATTATAATTGGTCTTTTCACTTTGTTGGTACCTACTCTTTTCCTTTTTTATTGTCTGTACTTGCTAGAAAGATGTGGCTGTGTATTGGGGTGGGTCCATTAGCTCGACCTGGTAAGAGCGCTCATGCTTTAAGCTTGTGAGGATGGTGGTTCGAATCCACCTGGATCCATTTTATTTTATGAGATGATATACTTACACACGTACCTTATGTGAGTCAACTTTTTGAATGTCCCATTGATGCATTGGTTTAGCGTCGGTGAGAGAGGGGCTGCCATCACATTTGCTGTCAATTTTCCAGATCTAAGCCAGTTATATGCTAATATTGTGATTCGCTCTGTACACAATTTTTGCCTCTTTCAGGTTCAGGTACCGCTGGGAAAATCATGGAGCTCTTTTTATTAAAAAGAAAATTCAGTTACAGCACAGATGGTCATGTATTTTTATTAAATTTTTTAGTCTTTCAGAGGACTTAGCCATTAAGTGTAAAACTAATGGCCATGCATATTTATTAGGAATTTATTTTTATCTACCGGAGTTTAAAATGTAGAATTTATATAACCGTTATGTTCTATCTACTAATCTTTACCTAAAAGAAATAGAGTATTTTTCTAGAAGAATGAGCATGTGTCTACAAAATTCATAAATTTTATAATCTCAAATATTATGAATATTTGAAGAACATAATAAATTTCTCTAATTCTTTGAATCTTGGAATTATTTTTTATTTCATTTTTTTGTAATACCTTGATTGTGTTTTAATTTTTAAAAATAATTTTAGAAATTTTAAGACTAAGGTATCTTAAACAAAGTGTAAATAAGTAATTTAGTATGAAATTTAAGTTATGCACAGAGGATAGGGGTGTCCAAAAATCGCCCAACTTGCCAATAATTGCTTAATCTAATACGCTAAAATCAAGCTAACTCGAAAAAATATATATGTGATTTTTAATTTATTAAATCATCAAGGGTAGATTGGGAGTTGTAAAAATCGTCAAAAACTAACTTGATTCACCATAAATCGAACATAAAAAAATAAAAAGGCAAAGAGACCCAGTTGCATGCTAAAAATACGTAAAAGTTTTTATTGTCATCTCATTTCTTTATTGCTGCTTTTTTATTGCCGCGTGCTCTCCCGCCGCTTCGTTCTTCTTCTTTGTCTTCTCTCTGTTTCATTTCTTCCTCTGCTGATGAGTGATTGATAGAATCTCAAGTGTTGCCTTGTTTTACACTATCTTGTCATCTTCAAATTATTTGGGCATTAAGGTCTCTCTTTTTCTATTCTTAAGTTTTAATTTTATTGTTTATCCTCTTCATATTTATTGATTTAACAATTAAATTAAATATAATTACTTAAATATCTCAATTTAAAAATTTCAAATGTGGGATTGAGACATGCTATTGAATATTACCTTAGAAAAGATTTTTTTTTTTTTTTTTAGTTTTTATCATTAGAATGAAATATTTAATAGTAATCTAAGTGTACTAATATCTTAAAAAATATTCACAATACTACCACATGAATTTGAAAATCGCTGTGAAAAATATATGAATTGTCAAAATTTATTTGTTTATTATCTTTCATTACTATATAGTATTTTTTTACTTGAAAAAAATAAAAAAACTTAAATTATTTATATTTAATCTGTAAACCAACTTGTCGATTTGGATAATTTAAGAAGGTTTATAGTTTGGTTGCAGATTGAAATTTTGAACAACTGCGATGTATATTTTCTTTTCAAACTACCTAATTTGATTTACAAATATATTTATAATAGATTCATTATTAAATAGACACTTTATACATAATATAATATATAGTACATAATATAATATTTAATATTATATAAATTTTATTTACATTAAAATTATATAAAAATAAAATAAATTTTTATATAAAATTTTATATATTACTAAATGTTATCTCATACGATATAAATTATAATATATTTTATATATTTATCAAAATAGTATATATTATGACAATTATTTTTCTTTTTCTGTTTTTTGAGTTATGAATAGCATTTTAAATTTCCATTTTCACTTACGCTAGCTTGTTTGTTGGTATGATATCTTAATGCTTTTCGTAACTCCTTTTGAGACTCTTATAAAAATTTCTAGAATTAGATGGGAAAAGGTGTTTATATTGAAAATGGGGTTTCATTCGAGAACCCAAGAGCAAAGATCCCATCAAAATAGACTCAAGAGACTTGGATGAGGTCCAATGGTTGTGGCCTATATCTAACTAAGAGAGTCCATATCATATTCCAAGTTCATTAAAACCTTATAACCCAATTTAAACCTCTAATGAGCACCCTTTTCCCCATAAATCAAAATTAATTTTCGGCTATAACTATGTAGGATTATTGTTTTTTTCCCCAAAAAGATTAAAAAAAAAAAAAGAAAAATCAAGAAAAGGAATCATAATTAGTCAAAAATTCACTCCCACAAACCAAAATCATACTTTTTTTTTATCACGAGGGTTGAGGATTGGTGGAAAGGAGGGAAAATCAAGATTTTATGAAAAAAGAATAAGGGGGTGAGAGGGAGAGAAAAATAGAGGGGAAGAAACATAGTTGAGTTTCTGTACAATAAAATTAAGAAAAGAATAAGACAAAACTAGACAATTGGAACTAAAGAAAGAGAGAGAGAGAGAGAGAAGGAGGGATCTAGAAAAAAGAGAGAAAAGAGGGGGTAGCTAAGTGAAGAGAATGAGAAAGAATTAGGATTTTGGCCTAATATGAAGAATATATAGGTTGCTTAAAATGATGCCATTTTGACAGCAAAGCCAATCCTCTAAGAGTGAAATGACACCATTTTGACTTTGGGGGCCCAAATCCAAGTTCAAAATAATGCTATTCTGGGATACGCATTCAAGATCCCCTGTATTCAAAACAATGTCGTTTTGAAGCCTAAAAGTCACCTTTCAACTTAAAATGGTGTCGTTTTAGCTAACCAAGGCCTAACTCACAAACCTATGCAAGAGACCTTCTGTTTGACACGGGTTCTTCATATATGCAAGATCCAATTAATGACTTTTTCACTTTTCAAAAAAGAAAAAAAAATTGTAAAAATAAAGAAATAAAAGCTTTTTTTTTTAATTAAGAATCTTTTTTAGCATCTGATTTTTTTTTTTCCAAAAAACAAACCTAGTCCATTTTTGTATTTTAGAAAAAAAAGAAAAGACATTTAACATCAAGGATATTTTTAATTATTTTTGTAAAATAAAAAAAGAAGGAAAGAAATACAAAAAGAAAAGTTATTCTTTAAGATAGCTTAGAAACATTTTTTTTAAAGGTAAAAAAGTCAAAAAAATTACAAGTTTACATTTGAAATTCAAAGAATAAATTTAATAATCCAATAATAGGGTTTGAAAGTGAAATTATGGTTTGTTATATTGGGGATTTTATAGTTATTTTAATAATCAAGTTAGAAATTAGTTACTGGGCATATTTTAGGCTTTGATATCAAAATTAAGATTTGTTAAATTAATGATTTTTTTTGTTAATTTAATAATCAAGGAAGAAATTGTTAAATTAATTGGTATGAAACTATTAAATATTTTAATCTTGTCTTCATAATGTGTTAATTAAATAATTTGTGAAACAATATTGTGTTCCTACATTTGTAATTTTACATTTTATGATATTATGCATGAATAATTATCACTAAGTTAAAGACCAATGTTATTGTTTAATATTGCAAAATGTTGATTGATTCAATAATTATCATGGTAGGATCATGAAACTTAAACTAAAGATACGATATGTTGGTAGTGAATGTGAAGCACTTGAAGCCATTAGTACAAAAACCTTATCCATGCTAAATATTAAAATAAGATATCCTATAATGCTTTCTCCCGTTTCTATTTATGGATGTTGCCAAAAAAGAGTGAGAGACCAAAAAGGCTACTAATATAGGTCAAAAAACAAAATAATGAGGTAAAAGGTATAATAGGTACCAATAAAGTTCATCAAATATCAACTAATGGGATAGATGGAAGAAATGCAAATCAAGTGCAGTTAATAAGTAATAGCCCATAACTTTTTTTTTAAAATTAAGGGTGATTCATAGAAAGTGACTATTATTTCTTCATTTCATCATTGTAGGCCAATAAACGATGAAGAATAAAAAAAAGACATCATTTCCTAAGCAAGTAGTTTAGCCTTACCAACCCAATAAAGCCAACCTCCTACAAGGTCTAAAGGGAGAATGAGGTGAACTTATACCCTTGTAGAGGTTAATCCATTGTTTGTGACATATAATAAACAAGTTGAAAAAAAAAAAAAAGATAATCCAATCAAGGATTCATCATGCAATAGATACAAGAAATTTATATATAAGGGTAAAGCTATATTCCAATATAAGGTTTAGGATTATACTCATTTACAGTCTATTAACTAGTCTTTTTTGTTAAATGATCTAGATGGCATCCACTTGACCTAAAACTATAGTTTTGACATCCAACCAAATCAAGAGCAATGCTTTACAAGTAGCCAGACATGTTAATGCATCTACTAGATACATAATAGGTGTGTAGCTAAGGAGTATTAAGTAAAGTTTAAGAAAATCTCCAAGATATGCTATTAAGAAAGCTATTAATAGTAGTCCTCAACAATGTTGAAAAATATTGTTTTTGTTTGGACACTTTTCTTAGGATTTGTTGGATAACTTATTTAGTGTACTATTCTTAGTCTAAGGGGATATCATACATGATTTTCCATCCTTTTTTTTTTAGTTCAATTTGGTTGATTATATAATATATGTTCATTAAAGACAACAAATTTCCTTTTTTGGAGACCACTTACAACATTTGTTGATTATAATTAGTCTATAGATTATTATATTGCCTTTAATGACAAAGAAACTTATGTATATATCTTTATGTGTTATATGAATAATATCAAGTCATAATCATTCAAATTGTTTGTTTAATAAGAGATCATTACAAATTGTATAAGAAATCATTAATTTTGCTTAGAATATTTTGTTTTATACAAATTTCAAAAGGGTTAGATTGAAGTAGGAGTTTTTTGGTTAATACATGGCATTGTCATTTTAAACCATAACTATACTCTCTTTGTTCTTACTTCTACTAAATATACCATTAACTTATAATAACATTTTCATTCTAATAGAAGTTCTTACATTTTCTCACACAAAAAGCTATGTTAGATACATAATTGTTTCATTACCATTAAGCTTGAACAAATAAAAGGCAATATGAGAACAATAAAACTATATAGTACAACACACACTCTGCACCTTTTGTAGCCCTTTAGATTTGCAATCTTTTATACCAATTTCTTGTTTTCCATTTGTCATTTAACGTATTTAGACCTTAATTTTGTCAATTTTTTACCTAGTAATTGGGTATCCTTGTTCTTTAACGTAATTTTAGTTTATAATTAGATAACCGAGTAACCTATCTTGCTTTTAAGTCTATGTTCTTGCTTTGAAGAGACCTAATAATCCCTTTGTAAAACTCTCTTATTTTTGGGTTAACCCATTTAAAAAATTGATAACCAAACTTACTCTTACTAATCTTTTAGTATATAACATTAATCAATAATATTCTTTCTTGAATTTAAAAGATTTCATCATATCTTTGAGCTTAATATATCATTCTAAGGAAGCTTGTTCCAGTTTCTATCTTGATTTTTTTAGACTACACACTGTTTAATCTTTGCTTTTTATGAAAAAAAAAGTAAAAGCTTTCAAGTTGAATCATATAAACTTCCTTTTCAAGATTTTCATTAAGAAAGATAATTTTCATATTTATTAAATGTAACTTCTAGCTATATTAAGATACTAAAACTATAATTAAATTCAATACTTTTATGATTATGAAAACAAAATTGCATTTTTATTAATTCTAATATTAAAATTTTAATTATTGTAATTAAACTATATAATCATTTAAAATGATTTAGCATGAGGAGCATAAGTAAACTTTTTTTTTTTAAATGGTTGACTTTTATTTTCATTTACTTTCTAAATTTTTTTGCTTATATGATTAATGAAGCGATTCTTTCTTGTTTCCTAATGAAAAATTATATTGGGTAATTCATTAACTTTCCACTTATCCTTTATGGTGTTGTAATTAATCTAAAAGAGCTCATATTCAAAAGATAATATGTTAAAAATGAATTACAATCAAAAAGATTTATATGTTATTAGTCTCAAAGTCTTAAGTCTTATTATAAAATTAGTCATCTCAATAATGTGTACATGCATAATTCACAACCCAAAAAACTTTATGGTTATAAATTCTATTGTAAGGGTACCAACAAATGACTTGTACGCAAAATAAAATTATTTTTCCACAAATTACAAAAATTGTTTTGTATTTTTTGGTAGTGAAATAGTTTTCTTAATATTGCTAATAACAATTACTTTTATAAATGTAAAACTTAATCTATTGTTTTATTTTTACATTTATGATATAACTTTTCTTTATCATTACTTAAATCTGTAATAGTAGTGGACTTTTTTTTTATTAATAATATATGTTAAGATTCCTAATATTTAAGTAAATATTTACTTTTTCATATTATTATGAAAGGTTCAATCCATGAACAAAATAACAATTGAAACATACAAATGAATTAAATCGGTTACATAACTATAAATACTCATAATTAATAATAAGTAGAATAAAACAATCAAAGTATATTATAATTCTCTTTTAACAATCCTATAAACACCATATTATAAGTAATATCATATATTATCTTTAATAAGTAAATTAATATTTTTAATTAAATATATTTAGTTAAACAAATAGATTTAACAAAAAAAAATATTAATGCACTTTAATAATATTACTAATAATAGAATAAAAATTTATCTTTGAATAAATTTTGAAATTTTAATAATTAAAAATAACAATTTATCCAATCAATTTTCTTTTATAGATATTTCATTAAAATTATAGATAAATAACTATTTATGTATACTGTTAAACATATAAAATTGGTCACATTGGTAACTAGATATACTAATAATAATAATACATGTATGTCATTTAAATACTCTAGTTTGGTCACTTTGGTGACAATTAAACAATAATTATAATATTCATCATGTTTAAATATGCAAGTTTGGTTATTTTGATGATTAATAAACTATCATAATAATATATGCATATTAAAATAATTCCTTGTCAATAAATATCACAATATTCAAATTCATGAGCATTATGTTTATGTCACTTTTAAATTTTGTTAATTCAGGAGATTTATATGCACTTGGTTTAAACTTATAGTTGAAACTTCAAATAATACCATAAGAAAGTACAATTCCTTAGACATGAATTGCATTGATCTTTTGTTATGTGTAGTGAAACAAAGCTTTTTATGATTACAAGTTAAATTGAATATTAAGCATAATCATTCTCTATCTCTTTTTTTTTTAATAATTAAAACATTATACAAATCTAAACATTAAGGAGATAAACATTATACAATACCATAAAGGTCATTCTCTATCTGTATTTAAGGAATTGATCATTCCTTAGAACCAACAATACATACCATATAAGTTTAATTCATGACTATCCTTAGGTGTTTACAAAAATTTTGTAGTATCACTATATTATTAAAGACCTAAGGGTCTTTCAACTTAAAATAAGGGACAACTAATTGCTTAGGTCACGTCTATTAAGTGTTGTTGCTTCTTTATTAAATTACATAATTCTTTACTCATGATCACGCTTTAATGACCAATGTGAAATAAGCATAAACTTTTTATTTTTCTATTATTAATCACTGATCCTAAGTAATTAAACATAAGTTTTATTGTTATTTAATTTTTAATGACACTATTTTATGTAAAAATATAATTCCTTATTATTACGGTTGTTCATTTTTTTTATAAAGTAATTAAAATAATTCCTTTATGTAGTTGACAATTTTAGTAACAATTTTTTAAAATTAATAATCATAAATTAAGTATATATGTGCCTTTAATTATACATAACAAAATATTTAAATTTTAAAAACATATATTTTGATATTATTTGATAAAATTTTTAATAAATTTATTATTATAAATATTAATTTTTATTTTAAAATTAAATATATTTAAATAAATAATATTATAACGCAATATGCATGAATTTACAAAAATTAAAATTATTAATGTGTTTGAAATACTTATTTCAACTTGATAATTAATTTTTTTATTAACTAATTATTTATTTTTACATAAAATTTCATATGTATTTTAGAATGAATCAATTATACATGCATATGTGTATGTGTGTGTTTGTAAATATATATATATTGAAATACTTATTTCAACTTGATAATTAATTTTTTTATTAACTAATTATTTATTTTTACATAAAATTTCATATGTATTTTAGAATGAATCAATTATACATGCATATGTGTATGTGTGTGTTTGTAAATATATATATATATATATATATAATAAAATTATATAATTTAAATCAACATATTCGTAAATATATAAATTAAGTATAATATTATAATTTTTAATAATATATATAATAATTTTTTATTAATAAAATTATATAATAATTAAATTTTTAGTAAAAATATTATTTCAAATATTATTAAACTATTAATTAAAAAATTTTAATAAATATGGCATAAAAGCTTTAGAGTGGGAGCTGGAACATTACAGCTTCCAAACAACTGATATTTTCATATTTAAACTGTCAAAATACAAATACGGTGACAGCTGATAAGCAAAACACGTTGCATAAAACATTCTGGTCAATTCAATGTTAGAACAAATCCAGAACCTTCTCACCTATTATTAGCCAATGATAACGTGTGTTAATAGTAAAAGATAACCGCCTTTATCTTGTACCGCTTAAGCTTTACCGTAGATTAGTATTCCGAGTCAAACAACCTGGCCGTCGGATCGGTTCCGTTTTCTTTATTTATTAGAATTACGGTTGCGTCTCTTGTTGGGCACTTTTCGTTGCCTTATTTCTTCACACAAGATCTTCTTTCTTTTTCTTGCATCCTGAATGGGTAGCTGGGGTCGTTCCTTGTTTTTAGATCGCGAATCATTGAGGTTTTGAATTACACTGGATTGGATCGGGAAATCCTGGATTGTGGTTTGCTCGATTAGCCTGCTCTGGTAAGGTATGCTGTTGCTATATTATTGGGTTTGATCAGTTTCTTTCATACATAGATCTGTATCGCTAATTGCATGGATGCTATGTGTTTACTTTGATCATTTAGAAAATTTTTGCTGAGATTTATTTTACGTGAAGAGATTCATGCGTAGTTATAATCTTATATATCTGCTTTTTTTTTTTTTTTTTTTTTTTTTTTTTTTTCTTTTGGTGTTTTGTGCTCAACGGATTTATGCTGTTGTTGCTTTGGTATTGGAGAATTGGTGTTCTGATGGTAGAACTTTTATGCATATTTTATGGGTTATTTTCGTTTATTTGGATGATCCAACGAGGTTTATGTTCACATCCATTTGAGTATTTACTTTTATTGTTTTTTTTTTTTTTAATTTGCTTTTATTTGGAGGATCTGAGATCCGAGAATTTATGCGTGCTTTGTTTCTCATTTGTGCTTATTCAGATGAGTTGGTGTTTTGGGCTTGGTTTGTCTTGGACCTTGCCTCTCTACTTGTCTCGGATCCAAATGTATGGACTATCATATGTGAAAATCTAGGTTAGATATGTGGAATTGTTTCTTTTGTAGGTAACTCGGCTTTGTTATTTCGGTTTTTTGATGTCTTATGGAATATTGATGTATATGCAGATGTAGAGATGATATTTGTTTGTTCGTTGAGCAAGGTAGCTGTTGATGATCTTCTGAAGATTCGCGCCGTATAATCTGATGATCGTTGGTGATGGCAATGTCACCTGTGTCGCTATGTGGGCCTTTTATAATTTGATGTGCGTTGGTGAAGACAATGTCACGTATTATTCTGAAAAGGGTTTCTTGGTGGTAATTCAGGTTGTTGAATTGGTATGATAAAAGTATTGTATGCTATTATGATCTGTGTAGCTCTTTAGTGTCATATGTAGTGAGTGTTGTGTGTTCGGAGAGAAGGATGAAGCTGGTGAGGAGACGTGTATGGTTAAATTAATGTCCTACTGTTTCTGTTTGTCGCCTGACCTTTGCCATGACAGGTGCGCTTGCATGGCAGGTCAAGTAATTTAATAAAATATTCTTTTTGGGGGTTTGAGGGGGGGAGATGGCACGGGGTATTTATTAATAGTTATTTTTTCCCCGGCTCTCCCTCCTGTGTGTGTGTGGTGTCTTGCCTTTCCCTTTTGTTTTCTTTTTCCTTTGCCTTTATTGGTCCTCAACGACATCATGCATCACTTGCAACCAAGGCACAATCACCTCATCTCTATGCTGGACTCAGAATTGGTCTTATGAGGTTGACCAAAGAGGTACAATTTGATATTCACCAATCCGTATCGAGCCTTAATTTGCTTGTCTATTAGTTAATTCCTTGTTCTGGTCAAACATTCAGCTATGTTATGTTCAATCATTGTGACTCGCTCTTGGAAAGTGATGATCACCAGTTCTTGCATGGAATTGGCATTTTCTTGTTAAACTCAGCTCCTAAGAGGATTATGATTTGATGCTTTCCTAATTATTTCACTTTCATCTTTATTCAACTTCAATTATCCATTCACCTTGCTAATTGAAGTATTATTTTGTTGATGCTACTAATTTTTCAATTCTGAAGGAGATCATTTAATTACCCAATATGTGAAGTTATGCTTTAATCTGGTTCGTAATTTACTCATTGGCAACAAGCAAGAGAATGATTGAGGTCAGCAACTTGAGTGGATATAGTTTTACTACAGAAATAATGGTCTATTTATATTTTCAAGGCAGCATTAGCTTCTTTCTAACCTTTAGATACGGCAGCATTTTATCCACATTCTTGATTTACGTTGGGGGGTTGTCTTGTTATTTTATCTTTTATCCTGCAAGTGATATCATTTGCATATTTACTCCTCTTAGTCCATTTATGAAATGTGTTTGATAAGGGGTGAAGGAATTACTATACTCTACAGCCAGTGGCTTTAGCCATGATTGGCAGTATCTTTGCATACTGCCATAACCCAAATGTTCCTATGTCCATGTAGAGCATGTACTGTTTGTTGTTTAAGATGTTTGTAGAGTGGCTTAAGAGGGGCCTACATGAATAGAAGCTGTTTACCTCTGCCACCAATATCATTTGGCGGGATCAAGTGATGGTTACGGTTGGCCTTTGTGTGTGAAGATACTATTTTTTAGCTGGGTTCTGTATGCTTGCTGCCCATTGTAATGGTGTTGTCCGTGGCCTATCAATTTGCACCTGGTGAGTCTACAACTATGCTTTATGGCTTAAATTTGGCATGAAGTGTGATAATTTCTCTTGTATTTTTGGTCTACTTTTTGGTATTCCTAATGTGCACTGCGATTCTGCCCAGCAGATGTGCGTGATGACTTGTGATTGCTTGGTTATGCCTTGTCTGACACTGGGAAGGCGAAGTTTTCAGGGACAAGGAACCATTCAAATACCATTCAATTTTGGTTGAGTAGGGTGAATGCTTATAACAATGGAATTTAGCCTTTCATTCTGAAGGTGATTGGATCTGGATCTTGAATAGTGGATTTCACGGGCATGGGCAACAAACGGTCTGGGGATTTTGCATCTGATCTCAAGTTCTGGCAACTATGATCCGTTTTGTCCCATATTTGGTGCACAGCAATTCAGACCTCTTTCTCCTAGCTTATTCAAAAGTATTGAGGCTCTTTTTTCTTCGCCTTTTGATCTATACATGGTTCTCTGAATTTCTCGAGTAATGGAGAGTGTTTTCCCTATTATCATTTCATACATGCCAGCACTTCTCAATCGATGCTTGGATACTTGGTACTGTTCTATGTAGGTCTTTTATCAGGGGTCTTATTGTTTTCTGGTTCTCGTATTACAGCTCTGGTAGTGGAATTCTGATTGCTTTACTGTAGTGAAAGCCATTATGTTCTTTAATTTTTCCTGCTCAGGGTTTAGAACTGAATGAGTTGCTTTTTGACGGTGATACGCATTTACGTTAATCTTTCTTTCCCAAGGTGACCCCTGTGAGAAGCTTGGCATGTCGGCTGGGTGATGGGCCTGATGGCAAGATAAAGGGCCGAAAGTGGTATAGGCATTGCTAGCTACAAGTTTCAGTTCTTATGTAGGCTTGTAAAACAAGTGATTGTTGTCACAGCCAGCAGTGAATGTCAAGGCGTAAATGTGGGAACAGATTAAGGTACTATACTGGTTATAGAGTGTGCGAGGTTTTTTAGGTTCAAGTTTATGCTAAAGCTCTCTTTCCCTAAAAAATTTTATTAACAAAGATTACCTGTTCTTTGAGCTCAAGTTGCATGGCGCCTGCTGTTGTTGGTGCTGGATTAAGTTTGTCCCAATAATGGGTCTTTTTTAAGAAAGGACGAACACAGCCTAATGCCTCGAGTAGTATGCACCTCTGGCACCCCCAACTCTCCCCCGGCGTTCCCTGAAAGACTAAAGAGTCGCGCAGGTAAGCTTAATAAAACAGGGAAATGTATACAGAACCAATTGAAACTCATAAGGCCAAGCCCAGCCCACCATAACAGGTCTTACTATGTGGTACGGCATCGGGGTATTTTCTGATTTATAGTTTTTTTTATTCCTTAATAATTATTGGGAAAGGATGTGGGTGTTTATGGGCTGGTTCCATTAGCTCGATGTGGTAAGAGCGCGCAAGCCTGAAACTTGCGAGGATGGTGGTTCGAATCCACCTGGATCCTTTTTATAAACATGATATTTATGGGTGTGAGTCAACTTTCGATGTCCCATTGCTGTATTGGTTTGGCGTCGGGGAGAGAAGGGTTGCTCTTTAGATTTGCTGTCAATTTTCTAGATGTAAGCAAGTTATACTAATATTGTGATTTGCCCTTTACACAATGCTCGCCTCTTTCAGGTTCAGGTACTGCTGGGAAACTCATGGAGGTTTTTTTATTTAAAAAAAGAAAATTCCGTTACAAAACAGGCAGCTTAGTCATTAATTATAAGAATAATGGCCATGCATATTTATTAGGAATTTTGTTATTCTTTCAGAGTTTAAATGTAAAAATATATGTAACTGTTATGTTCAAAAGAAATAGGGTATCTTTGTAAGAATGAGTTTGTGTCTACAAAAGACATATATTTTATAATTTTCAATATTTATTATTATTATTTGTTACAAATGTTTTATAATATATATAATAAGTACAGTGCTAATTTGAAGAACATAATAAATTTCTCTAATTAATCAATTTTTATTTATTTAAATTTTTGAATTATATATTTTTTTCAACTTTTTTTTTTTGTAATACCGCTCAACCCTCCAAAAATTGTCTAATCTAATCCGCCGAAAGCAAGCGTAAAAAATATATGTAATTTTTAATTTGTTAAATCTGCCAATGACAGACTGGGGAGTTGCAAAAACTGCCTAAAATTAACTCGATTTGCCATGAACTGCACAAAAGAAAGCTACAAGGTGGAAGGCCACGTTGCACGCCCCAAAGTTAAAAGGCAAAAGACCATTTTATAGGTAGTGTTAAAAAAAAAAAAAAAAAATTCTATTAGTCACTTTTTCCTTTTTTAAGTAAATGATAGATATAGTCTTTGGATTGTTACCTTATTTGACATTATCTTGTCATTTTGAATTTATATGGGTATTAAGGTCTTTCTATTTTTTTTTTCTTTATTCAAGTTTTGTTTTTATTATTGATAATTAAATTAAGTATAATTATTGTTATTAAGAATTGAAGTGAATGTGAAATATGTCAATTTAGAAATTTCAAATGTGGAGTTAAGACATGCCATTTGAATGTTGCCTTAGAAAGAACTTTTTTTTTCTTTTTTGTTTCCATAATTGGAATGAAATATTTAATAGAAATTTGGGTACACTAACTTTTAAAAAAGTGTTCACAATATTAGCAAATGAATTTAAAAATTTATAGTAAAAATATATAAATTATACGATTTTATTTATTTATTATCTTTTATTTTTATGTAATATTTTATTTAGTTGACAATATATATATATATATATATATATATATATATATATTTATTTATTTATTTATATTTATATATTTATATACTTAAACTGCCGACAATCAATCCGTAACCAACATGTTCGTTTGCACAATTTAAGAAAGTTTATGGTTTTGGTTGCCGATTGAGATTTTGACAAACTGTCATTAACAATTTGAATGTATAATTTCTTTTTAAATCTCACAATTCAATCCACATGTACCCCCGTCGAAGATACATTTGTTGAATAAACACTTTATCCGTAGTGTTGTTTATAGTGCGTAAAATAATATTTAGTATTACATATATTTCATTTTATAATAGAATTATATAAATATAAAATAAATTTTTATGTGAAATTTTATATTATTAATTGAATAAATTATAATATATATTAAATTATAATTAAATAAATTAAATAAATATTAAAATTTTAATTTTATTAAAATATTAAAAAAATTAAAAATATTTTATTAAATTAATATCAAATATTATAAATAATAAAATTTTAGTAAGAAAATTTTAAATTTAATCAAATATCATTATATATATATAATTAATAATATAATATAAAGTAAATAGTTGAATTTGCTTTATTCTTTTTTTTTTCTCTTGCATTTCTTTTTCTTAGTTTATTTGTTTGAATCTAAAAATTTAGCAAAATTTAAATTTTGAAATTTACTTTTTACTTAAGAATTATTGCCTACACTTATAAAAACAAGCCAATATGTTTGCTAAAAATTTAATGGTTTCTCTTAATAAGAGATCCCTTGAATGTGTTTATTTATATAAATAAGTAATACCCATTTCCATCTCATTTCTTATTTCTTTTTCTTTCAAATGGGATATCCATATTGAGAAAAGTAACTTTTCCTCCAATTTTCTTTCCAAGTCCTTTCTCACAAAATAAAATTTGATAGAATTTTAATAAATTTATTATCATAAATATTAATTATTTGGATCTTGAAATTAAATATATTCATGCAAATAATATCATATATAACATACTTGATCTCACAAAAATTAAAATTGTTGATGCATCTAAATAATTCATTTTAACTTAATAACCAATTTTTGCCTCTTGACTTTTATTGTAATCTCACCCCTTTAAATGAAATTTTCATGTGTATTAAGAAAATAGGGTCAATTATTTATATACATAATTATATAGTTTAAATTAAATATATTTATTAATATATAAATTAAATTTGAGATTATAATCTTTAATATTACAATAATGTATAGAATTTCTCTTTATTAATTAGGTCATATAATAATTGAGTTTTTTAATAGTAATATTACTTGAGAATACTATAACATTATTAATTAGAAAATTTTAATATTCTCCCACTTAATCCAAGTAAAATTCATTACATTAATCCTTCTAAGTAAATGGAAATAATAATTAGTCTCTTGTAATTCTATTATAATGTCATAAAATGATAAATTACTTAGTATAAGTTATGACAATTATCTTTTATTTATCCAAAACATTTTTTTTTCATATACTACAACACTTAAAATTCATCATACAAGGTTCATAAGGTATATATATTAAACATAATTTTATAGTATTTTATAAAGACTTTCCTATTAGCTTTAAAATAATAATGTATACATAATCATAAGATAATAAGAGATATATAATCTATGTTAAGGTTAAAGTGTTGTTACATCATATATCATGAATTATTATTAATACAACCAAGGTGTATTTTGAGAATATATTCTTTACATTATGTTAATTATGAACTTTTATATTGCTATACTACCATAAAATTAATTAGTGTCTTATAGTTACTCTTTGTTTCTGAACATTCTCTTTAATGAAAAATAAAAAATTTCAATTTTCATTAAGTTTAGTACTCTTTAAATATTTTTCACTCTTAGAGAAAGACACTACTGTGAAATTCTTACATAAATTTTTAGTAACTTAATAATGACATTAACAACCTTAAGTCCTAAAATAATGTTCCATAAACATAATGGATGAATTATAATTTTAATGCAACAAACTTTACTTTCATAATTAATAAAGTATTGATGGATGGTTTTTTATTATTTTACAATATTGCTCTTTCTCCTAATAGGAACAATTAATTAAAAATAAATTTTTGCTATCAATTTATCTATCAAAATCTGAACGAAATGGATTTTCTATACATGTGCATATATTTTTTTTTTTTCTTGTAGGTAGTTTATCACTTTCTTTATAACATTCTAGTGATTTATTATAAGATTATTTTTAAACTTGCCTAACATTCTAACCATAAAACTAATATTCGATCTAATATAGGTTTGCATATACATTAATCTACCAGTAACATAGGCATATAAAATTGATTCCATTTCATTACAATACACATCATTCTTAGAACATTGTATAAGACTAAATTTGTTACTTTTTTTATATATGAATAACCTTAGGCAAACTCTTGTTTACATTAAATTCCTTAAAATTTTCTCAATATAGTGATTCTAAAATAATTCTCATTCATTGTAATTTATTACGAAATATTTCTATTTATATTTCTATTACATAGGATCTGTCTTTCACTATAAAATCTTTTTTGAAAAAAAATCTTTAATTTCATATAATATATTTAAAACTATAGCAACGAGAAACACATTGTCAACGTATAAGACTATAAAACAAATTTACTTACTAATCTTTTGGTATATAACACCAATCAATAGTATTCTTTCATGAATTTAAAAGATTTCATCATATAATTAAGTTTAATATATTATTTTAAGGAAGTTTGTTTTAGTTTTTATCTTTACTTTTTTAGTCTATATGTTATTTAATCTTTACCTTTTATGAAAAAAAATAAAAAAGAAACTTTCAAGTTGATTTATGTAAACTCCCTTTTAAAGCTTTTCATTAAAAAAAAAATAATTTTCATAACTATCTAATGTAACTTCAAGTTATACTAAATTAACAAAATCATAATTATATTTAATCTTTTTATGACTGTAAAAACAAAATTAAATATTTATTGATTTTAATATTAAAATTTTTATTATAATAAATAAACTATATAATCATTCAAAATAGTTAATCTATTTTTTTTTCTTTAAGATCTTACTATATGAATCAATAATGACTATATTCTTATATTAATTGAAATAATCAAATTGTATTAAATCTCTTGCATCATATTGGATTTATAAGTAATAATACAGTAATTAAGTCATTAATTATTATAAGAAATATCAATTCAATTTGATTCAGAATGAGTAATAACATAATAATTAAGCCATCAATTATTATAAAATATTTCAATTAAATTTGATTCGAAACATATTAAAGTATTTAATTTACCATTCTTTTTCAAGCCAAACTTTACATTTTGAATAATCTTTCTGATGGCATCAATTACCTTCTTTATAGAAGTAACATTTATTCCCGATTATTTTACTCTTTTCAACCTAATGACTATAAGTAAACTCTTTTTTTTTTTTTTTTTATAAATTAGTTGACTTTTATTTTCATTTATTTTTCAAATTTTTTGCTTATATGATTAATGAAATGATTCGCTTAATTTTTCAATCTTATTTTCTTATGAACAATTATATTGTCAAATTTATCCCTTGTAATGTTGTAATTAATCTAAAAGGGTCCATATTCAAAAGACAATGTGTTCAAAATGAATTGCATTAAAATGAATTCCTTTATTATTAATTTTAGGGTCTCAGGTCGTGTTATAAAATTAGTTATCTCAATAATATACTTTTGCATAATTCACGAGCCAAGAAACTTTATGGCTATAAATTATGTTATAAGAGTACCAATAAGTGACTTGTCCACAAAATAAAACCATCTTTCCACAAATTACAAGCATTGTTTTGCACCTTTTATTTGTAAAATAATTTTCTTAATATTGTTGATAATAATTACTTTTATAAATATAAAATTTAACCTATTGTTTTATTCTTACGCTTACAGTGTACCTTTTCTTCTCATTATTTAAATTTGCAATAGTATTGGACTTATTTGTTAATAATACAAGATTTATAATACTTAAGTAAATATTAACTTATTCATATTATTATGAAAGGTTTTATCCATGAACAAAATAACAATTGAAACATACAAATGAATTAAGCCAATCATATAATTATAAATATTCATAATTAATAATAAGTAAGATAAAACAATTAAAATATATTATAGTTCTCTTTTAGTAAAATCTTATAACACACTATTATAAGTAATATTATATATTAACTTTAATAGGTAAATTAAATATTTTCAATCAAATATATTTGATATCTTTGATTAAATAAATATATTTAACCAAAAATATTAATATACTTCAATAATATTACTAATAATAGAATAATAATTTATTTTTTAAATAAATTTTGAAATTTTAATAATTAACGATGACAATTTATTCAATTATTTTTCACTTATAGGTATTTCATTAAAATTATGGATAAATAACTATTTATTTATACTATTAAATATACTAATTTGGTCACCTTGGTGACTAAGTATACTAATAATATGTGTGTGTTATTTAAACATTATAGTTTGTTCACTTTGTGACAATCAAACTATAATTATAATATATTCATCATGTTAAATATGCTAATTTAGTTACGTTGATGACTAAAAAATTGTAATTATAATACATGCATATTAAAACAATTCTTTGTCAATAAATATCACAATATTCAAATTTATGAGTTATTATGTTTATGTCACCTTTATATTTTGTTAATGTATGAGATTTATATGTGTTTGGTTCAGGCTTATAACAAAAACTTCAAATAATACAATAAGAAATTATAATTCTTTAGATATGAGTCACATTAATCTTTTGTTATATATAGTGAAATAAGGTCTTTTATGATTATAAGTTAAATTTAATATTAAGAATAACACTTCTCTATCTCTGTTTTTTTTTTCAATAATTAAAATATTGTAGAAATTTAAACATTCATTATTTTAGTCAATCATAAATAAAAGTCATTCTTTGCCATAGTTAAGGAATTGATAATTCCTTAGACCCTATGATATATACCACATAAGTTTTAGTTATTGATAATTCCTTAGACCTGCATATTATTTAAATTTTATTAAATTACATAAGTTTAATTCAAGACTTTCATGAGCTATTTACAAAAATTTTATGGTGTTGTATTGCTAAAGACCCAATATTGTTTCAATTTACACTAGTGGACGATTAGTTCTTTGGTCATATCTATTAAGTGTCGTTGTCTTTTTATAAAATTATATAATTCTTTCTTTATTACTATGCTTTAATGATCAAAGATAATTTTTTTTTATTTTTCTATTATTAATCAGGCAATCAAGCATCTGAATATAGGATTTTAGAAAACTTTGTCGTCTTTTTTTTTTTTAATTGACATAGACCCAAGTCCTTGAGTAAAATAAAAAAGATGACACGTTGGGAATGGTCGGGATAGCTCAGCTGGTAGAGCAGAGGACTGAAAATCCTCGTGTCACCAGTTCAAATCTGGTTCCTGGCACATGATTAATTTGTGTATGAATATCTATTCTACAACTTAATTAAATGATCTAGATCCTCCATTGTTTATTTAATTTTTAATGATGTCACTTTATATGAGATTATAATTTTTTGTTATTATGGTTGTCGATTTTTTATAAGATAATTAAAATAATAATATTTTGTATAATAGACAATAGTAGATAATAATATTTTTAATTAATAATCAGAAACTAAATATATATTTCTTTAATTATACATAATTTTTTTTTACTTCAAAATCATATATCTTGATAATATTTAATGAATTTCTTAATAAATTTATTAATATAAATATTATTATTTTATATATTAAAATTAAATATATTCATATAAATAATATCATTATATAATATATTTGAGTTTATAAAATTTAAAACAATTAATTTATCTACAAAACCCATTGTAATGTGATCACTAATTTCTTTTAGTAACTAATCAAAATTTTATATATGTTATAAAGCCAATTATATATATAATATAATTTAAGTTATTATATTTATTAATATATAAATTAAATTTAATATTATAATTTTAAATAATAAAATAAAATATATAATTATTTTTATTAATTAAATTATATAATAATAAAGTCTTTAATAAAAATATTATTAGACGAAAGTTTTAATAAAAATGACATAAAAACTTCAAACTTGGAGCTGGAATATAATGGCTTGCAAACAACGGGATATTTTCATATTTAAAATCTCAAAATACAAATACGGTGACAACTAATAAATAAACACGTGGCATAAAACAACCTGAGCAATTCAATGCTAGAACAAATCCAGAACCTTCTCAAATATTATTAGCCATTGATAACGGGAGTTAAATAACCGCCTTTTATCGTGTACCGCTTAAGCCTTACCGTAGATTAGTATTCCGAGTCAAACAATGTGGCCGTTGGATCGCTCCTGTTTTCTCTATTTATAGGAATTGCGGGACCTCTTGTCTGCATGCTGAATGTGTCGCTTAGGTTGATTCGTGTTTTAGATCGCCAATCCTTGAGGTTTTGAAGAACAGTGGATTGGATCGAGAAATCCTGGATTGTGGTTTTGTAGATCAGCCTGTTCTGGTAAGGTGTGCGGTTGCTATGTTTTTGTGTTTGATCAGTTTCTTCACACATAGATCTTTATAGCTAATTGCATGGATGCTATGTCTTGACTTTGATCGTTTAGAAGATTTTTGCTGAGATTGCTTTGACGTGATGAGATTCATGCGTGGTATATATATATATATATGTTTTTTGTTGTTGTTGTTGCTCTGGTATTGGAGATTTGGTGTTCTGATGGTTTATTGGTTTTTTTTTTTATTTATTTGTATGATCTAAGAAGGTTTATGGTCACATCCGTTAGAGGATTTGCATTTTTTTATTTTTTTGCTTTTTTATTTCCTTCTATTTGGAGTATATGAGATCTGAGAATTTATGCGTGCTTTGTTTGTCTTTTATGCTTATTCAGATGAGTTGGTGTTTTCATTTTGGTTTGTTTTGGACTTACCTCGCTACTCGCCTCGGATCCAGATTTATGGACTCTCATATGTGAAAATCTAGGTTAGGTATGTGGAATTGGTTCTTTCGCAGGTCATTCGATTTTGCTATTTTGGTTTTTTATTTTTATTTTATTTTATTTTTATATTATGTCTTCTGGAATATTGATGTACATGCAGCCGGTGAGATGAGATTTGGCTCTTCGTTGAGCAAGGTAGCTGTTGATGATCCTTTGAAGATTCGTGCCTTATAATCTGATGTTCGTTGGTGATGGTAATGTCACTTGTATCGCTATGTGAGCCCTTATAATTTGATGAGCGTTGGTTATGGCAATGTGGGTGTCGCTACGCAGGGATCTCTGAGGATCATCATTCTGCAAAAGTTTTCATGGTGGTGATTCCTGTTGTTGAATTGGTATGATAATAGTTTTGTATTCTGTAAGCTATTGTGCTCTGTGTAGTTCTTTAGTGTTACATGTAGTTTATGTTGTGTCTCCTTGGAGAGAAGGATGAAGCTGGTGAGGAGACGTGTATGGTTAAATTAATGTTCTATCGTTGCTGTTTGTCACCTGACCTTTGCCATGACAGGTGCGCTTGCATGGCAGGTCAAATAATTTAATAAAATAATTTTTTGTTGGGGGGTGCTAGGGGAGAGATGGCACGGGATATTTATAAATAGTTATTTTTTTCCCGGCTCTCTCTCCTGTGAATGGAGTGTCTTTTGCCTTTTCCTTTTGTTTTCTTTTTCTTTGCCTATATTTGTTCACATCCATATCACGCATCACTCGCAATCAAGGCGCAAACACCTCATCTCCATGTTGGTTTCAGAATTGATCTTATGAGGTTGACCAAAGAGTTATGATTTGATATTCATTAATCCATATTAAGCCTTAATTTGATCGTTTATTAGTTTTACTTCAAAGATTCAAATTGATGATGTGATACCCATCATAAGCATGCACCTATGGATTATTTTCATATTGCTGTTGTAATGTTTTTGGCAAAATCTGCTTTTGTTGCGGTATCAACTCGCTGGGCAGTATGTCCAATCATTGTGACTCGTACTTGGGAAGTGATAATCACTGGTTCATGCATGAAATTGGCATTTCCTTGTTAAACCTTAGCTCCTAAGAGGATTATGATTTGATGCTTTCCAAATTATTTGAATATTGTCTTTCTTCAACTTCAACTATCCATTCACCTTGCTAATTAGAGTCTTTTTGCGTTGATGCTACTAACTGTTCAATTCTAAAGAGATCATTTAAGCATCCTTTTTGTAGTTTGCGCTCTAATCTGGTTCATAACTAACTCATAAGCAACATGCAAGAGAATGATTAAGGCCAGCAACTTGAGCAGATATGGTTTTACTACAGAAATTATGGTATCTTTATTTTTTTGAAGCTGCATTAATCTCTTTTCAACCTTTGGATCCCGCAGCATTTTATCAATTTTCCTGATTAATGTTGGATTACAATAGTCTTGATAGTGGCATTGTACTTTTTATTTTCCTGTTTGTCTTAGTTATTCTATCTTTTATCTTGTAAGTGATATCCTTTACATAGTTACTTTTTGTAGTCAATTTCTGAAAATGGGTTTGATAAGGGATGAAGGAACTACTATGCTGTATAGCCAGTGGCTTTAGCATACTGCCATAACCCAATTGTTCCCATATCCATGTATCTTGTATTGTTTGTTGTTTAAGGTGTTTGTGGAGTGGATTAAGAGGAGCCTAGATGAACAGAAGCTGTTCAACTTGGTCACCTTGATCATTTGGTAGGATCAAGCGATGGTTACAGTTGGCCTTGGTTTATGAAGATGCTATTTTCTTGCTGGGTTCTGCTTGCTTGCTGCCCATTGTGATGGTGCTCTTGGTGGTCTATCAATGTGCACCTGGTGAGCCCGCAATCATGCTTTATGTCTTAAATTTGGCATGAAGTGTGATAATTTCTCTTGGTTTTTTGGTGTATTTTTTGTTTTATTGATGTTCATTGCTATTCTGCCCTGTAGATGTGTGGTGCTATGACTTGTGACCTGGTTGGTTATGCATTGTCTGGCAACGGGATGGCATAGTTGTGGGAACAAGGAACCATTCAAATACCGTTCAATTTGGGTTGAGTATGGAAAAGCTTTTAAGAATGGAATTCAGCCTCTCATTCTGAAGGCCATTGGATCTGGATGTTGAAGAGGGGATTCCATGGGCATGGGCAACAAAATGTTAGGGAATTTTTTATTTGATCTCAAGTTTTGGAAACTGTCATCTATTTTCTTCCATATTTGGCGCACAGCAATTGAGATCCATTCTCGTTGCTTACATTAGAGTAATGAGGCTCTTTTTTCTTTGCCTTTTGACCTATACTAGGTTCACTGACATACAAGTATTGGAGAGTGTCTTCCCCTTTATCATTTCATATATGCCAGCATTTCTCAATCGATGCTTGGATACTTGGTACCGTTATCTGTGGGTCATTTATTAGGGGTTCTTTTTGTTTTCTGGATTTCATATTACAGCTCTGGTAGTGGAATGCTGACTGCTTAACTGCTGTATTGTGGTGAAAGTCTTTATGTTCTTTACCTTCTATTGCTTCAGAGTTTAGAACAAAATGAGTTGCTTTTTGATGCTGATGCGCATTTATGTTAATCTTTCTTTCCTAAGGTGTCTCTGAGAAGTTTCCGATGTCGGCTCTGTGGTGGGCCTGATGGCAAGACAAAGGGCCGAGAGTGGCATAATCATTGCTAGCTACAAGTTCCAGTTCTTATGCAGACTTGTAAAATAAGTAAATGTTGTCACAGCCAACAGGGATTGCCATGGCGAAAATTTGGGGAACAAATTAAGGTACTGAACCGGTGATAGAGCGGGCAAGTTTTTTAGTTTCAAGTTTATGCTAAATTCTCTTTTCCAAAATTTTATTAACAAAGATTACCTGCTCTTTGTGCATGAGTTGCATTGGCGACTGCTGTTGTCGGTGCTGAATTAAGTTATATCAATTATGGGTTACGGGTGTTGTTTTAGGAAGGACCAACGCGGTGAAATGCCTTGAGTAATGTAGATCCCTGGCACCCCGCTCTCCGAAAGACTGAAGGGTCAGCGGGTGCTTAATAATACATGGAAATATTTACCGAACAGGTCTTCGTATTCTGTGGTACGCTACTCGGGTGTTTTCTGTTTTTTTTTTTCTATATTTTTGCAACTAATTAGAAAAATGTGGCTGTTTATGGGGTGGGTCCATTAGCTCGATCTGGTAAGAGCGCTCAAGCTCTAAGCTTGTGAGGATGGTGGTTCGAATCCACCTGGATCCTTTTTATTAGATAATACTCATGCGTACCTTATTTGGGTCAACTTTGGTTGTCCATTAATGCATTCGTTTGGCGTCGGGGAGTCAGGGGTTGCCATTACATTTGCTGTCAATTTTCCATATCTATTCTAGTTATGCTGACATTGTGATTCGCCAGTAAACAATGATTGCCTCTTTCAGGTTCACCAAACGCTGGGAAACTCATGGAGCTCTCTTTATTAAAAAGAAATCTCAATTACGAAACAGGTGGTTATGCATTTTTATTATTTTTTTAAGTCTTTAATAGGAGATAGCCATTAATTGTAAGAATTATAGCCATGCGTATTTATACAAGGAGCTCTCTTTTTTTGTCTTCCGGAATTTAATGTAAAATTTTATGTAAGCGTTATCTTTCATTTAGTAATTTTTACCTAAAAGGAATGAAGTATTATACAAGAACGAGCCTGTATTTACAAAACTTAAATTTTATAGTCTTAAATATTTTGAATAGATATATGACATTATTGTGTGTTACAAATGCCGCGTTTATGGATTGTATTCAGTTAGCGTCACGACAAAATCAAAAGGAAGGAGTGACGCTTTGGTTACTGGCGAGCGTTTCCAAAGGCGATCCCTTCGAGTTTCCGGCTGTTTCCTACATTGAAGTAGCCTTTCGCTGCCCTACCAAACGAATGAAGTCACTATCATACAGCTCGCCCTACTGAAGTACCAAAGGTGCGCGGAGCCCGGTGACTAAGAAAGAAATTGGTTCTATAAATATATAATAAGTACGGTATTTGCTTAAAGAACATAATAAATCTCTTATTAATCATTTCTCTCTCTCTATATATATAGCTCTTTGAATTTTAGAATTTCAATTTTTTTTTGGTAATGCTTTAATTATGTTTTAATTTTTCAAAATAATTTTAGATATCTTAAAACTAACATATGCGTAATAAATAATTTAGTATGAAATTCAAGTTGTTTTTAGGTTTAGTTGTTCAAAAAATTGATTAGCAGATTGGGGGCTTTGCAAAACTGTCCAACCTGCCAAAAATGGTGTAATCCAATCCACCAAAACCAAGCGAAAGAAAAAAAAATTGTATGTGATTTTTAATTTGTCAAATCTGTCAGTGGCAGACTAGGGATTATAAAAATTCCTATAAAATAAACTCGATTCGTCATAAATGGCACGTAGAAAAACAAAAAGGCAAAAGATCATGTGGCACATTCAAAAGCCAAAAAGCAAAACACTACTTGATAGATAGTGTTATAGGTAAAAGATTATTGTCGTCTCATTCCTTTGTCGCTGCTTCCTTATTGTCGCCTGCTAGCCCGTTGCTTCATTATTCTTTGTTTTCTTCTCTCCATTTCACCTCTTCTTTTTCTTTTTTTTCTAATAAGTGGTAGATGGTGTGTTGATTTTGCCTTATTTTACTTTATCTTATTATCTTGAATTTATTTGGGTATTAAGGTCTCTTTATTTTTTTTTCTTAAATTTTAATTTTATTATTGATTATCTCCATAATTATTGATTTAATGATTGAACTAAGTACAATCGCTATCATTAAGAATTAAAGTCCATGTCAAATATGTTAATTTAAAAATTTTGAATATGTGATTGAGACATGCTAGTTGCCTTGGAAAGGAACTTCTTTTCTTTTCGTTTTTATTATTAGAATGAGATATCCAATAGAATTATAAGTGTACTAGTTATTAAAAAAGTATTCATAATATTGGTACATGAATTTGAAAATTGACGGTAAAAATGTATGTTCATTTGTCTATTATCTTTTATTATTGTGCAATATTTTATTTAGTTGACCAAAAATAACAAAAAAATTAAATTGTCTACAATCAATTCCATAGGCAATTTGTTGGTTTGGGTTGTTTAAGAAGACTTATGAGTTAGTTGTAAATTGAGATTTTGAGCAACCATCATTAATAATTTAGATGTAGAATTTCTTTTTAAATCACCTAATATGATCCGTCAATACTCTTATAATATATTCACTATTGAATAACCACTTTATATATTGTGTACATAAGATAATATATATATATATATATAAATTTTATTTTGTAATAAAATTATATAAAAATAAAATAAAATTTTATATAAAAATTTATTTATTATTAAATATTATCTCATGTAATATAAAATTACATTATATTTAATATATTTATTAAAATAGTGTATCTATGTAATAAATTTTACCCTGATTTATTATATTATGATAGTTGTTTTCATAATGAGGAGCATTTTCAATTGCCACTTTCACTTACACTATGTTGTTAAAAGAATTATATTGTTAGTATGACATCTTAATATTTTTTTGTAATTCTTTCTAAGACTCTTACAAAATTTTTAGAATTTGAATAGAAAAGATGTTCACATTGAACATGGGGTTTCATTCGAGAACGGCAAAGGTCCCATTGAAATGGACCCAAGAGACTTGGACAAGGTCCATTGGTTGTGGCGTGTATCTAACTAATAGGGTCCATATCTTATTCCAAGTTTTCAGAAAGATCCAATATAATGGACATACAGTTTGATTTTTTTTCCTTTTAGGAATAGTTAAATTATTTGTTCACTTGGGGATTATTATTCTTTGGGTGTTGCTTGCTCCTCGTTGAACTTTTAGGTTGCTTTATTTCTCTCAATTGTTCATAATTGTATGGAGAAATTTACATTTGGCATATTAAATTAAGGTATTATTACAAATTGCGTACTAACTTATAAAAAATTACAAAACACCAAAGTAAAAAGTTTAATTTAATAACAAAATGTCATTATAACGACTTAAAAGTAACCAAAAGGTCCTCATGACTTATAAATAGCACAATCAATTATTTTTTGTTGGACTGTCCATTCCACCAACAACTTGACAGCTACATCAAGCAGCAAGTGAGGAGCAATTAATCTGCTTTGGTCAAATAAGATTCTTTTAACGTAGATCTTCTTGAGCCAACTGCAAATGGAATGGACATTTCTAAAACTATGGAATCTGAGTTCCATAAATTTGGTATAAAATTTCTCACATTAGCTTTTATATCAGTAATTACTTGAACTCAGGTAGATGGTTTGCATCTCTTTTTTATCTTTAACTATAATCATATTATTCAAATTGTTTTTTTCAAATGTAAAATGAAGGGTGAAATAAATTTCTTAAAAATTTAATCGAAGTTAAAAATTTTAGTTTTTAATATTGAAATTCTGGTATTATAGTATAAATGAACAAAGTTTCATACCGCTGAGGACTTGGAAACTCGTAAAGAAATAAGCGCAAGATGTTTATACATCCAAAATATTTAACGCTCTACTCATGATAGAAACTCGCAGCTAACGTCGAACTTTGTTATCTGTTGTCTCACTTGGGCTGGAAAATATATTTTTGGCATTAGCATATCATCCTTTCTAACCATGGAAGAACACCAAATCGTCTTACAAGTAAAATCGAAGCTAGTTTCATTCTGGAATATCTCAAAGGGGAAGATTGACTAAACAAAAAGGAGAGCAATTAAGATGATAAAATCCTAGTTTCACTGAAAATAAACACACATGCTATCTCAGCCTTGATAAAACAAGATTCTATTTACAAGGAAATACAAATCTACGATCATGCAAGTGTAACTTTGAGATCAACCATCAACGTGAAACACACACACACACACACACAACAACAACAACAACAACAAAAATGCACGGTAATGATTGTTAGCTACACAGAAAACCAGTAAAGCCAAAACCTTGCAGTCAAATAACCCATCTTGTAAACATGAGAATGTTAGCTGCCTCCAGGATTTTGAGGAACCGATGGTGTATAGCAATTCAGGTAAAAGCAATCACACCAGGCGTCTTTTGAAGTTTCGAGTGGTTGATTGATAAGTGCGGACTAGCAATCCAACTCCTATGCCAATTCCAAGAGAAATGCCGAGCCCAATCCCAACCCCAACCCTGACTCCTGCATTAAACCATGACAATTCGCCATCCTCCCCATCAAAATATTCCATCCTCCTCCAGTACATGTTACTGTAATCTTCTTCATTGTCCAGTTTGTAACTTCTGTATTCAGCTATCTGCCAATTAGAATAGCAAAAGGCAATTATTGAGGTACAGAAAGAGTTACCTAGGATAAAAATAAAAATTAAGAAAATAAAGGAAACCAAATTTAGCAATAATTGTTTGGAGAACTGGCTAGGTTGACTCCACAAAGAAAAACCTTAAAATCTTTTGCCATTAATCATGACTCATGAGATAGGAAAAGTAGGTAGCGAAGCTACACCACCCACACAGCCCAATAGGAACCAAAATAAAAAGTATACAGAAAAGGGGAAAAGGAGATTAAAATATAAGAATTATTGAACCCCTCATATAACATGTCTATTGATTGGGTATGTCCCTTTAATATGTCAGCATCAGGGTGTAAAATGACACATCACACTCCAAAGAAATCAAGAAGAATGACCACGATAATTGCAGTAGTATCTAAAGAGGCAATGGTGAAAGAGAGTAGTCACCTGCAAGTTATTAGCTAAAGAGACAATGAAATGACAAATTATGATAGTGTTAAACCCTATCAGTTGCTGTGATTAAAGTTATTAAAAGACGAACGCCTGTTCTAGGAAAAATCAGTGCAGCTGATACTTTTTGTACAGGTACGAGCACACTTGGCTGTGTTTCAACCCAGAACATTACTAACACCATTAAAAATTTGTGTTGTTTCAAGTCAAAACATAACTAACATGATTCAAAACCAATTAGCTTGTACAACTCAAACTAGTTGCTTGTGAACCTACATCACAGCCAGCACTGCAATATAAACTATTCACAAAGTAAAGATGATGCAGGGGTAAGTAATAGAAAATCCTGTTACAGACTAGGAAGTGGCGGGCCCAAATGTGAACACAAGTCTCAACGGGGTCAAATTAGATTCCTGTGCAAGTTAGAGCTGCCAGAGAAAGGATATTGCAAAGGGAAAAGGGGCAACTGAGTTTTATCTCATCACTTGAAATCTGTGTCCTGCCGTTACCCATGTCAAATTCTATGCTAAGATTCTGTTTCAGAGTCCAAGTTTGGAGGTCTGCCATGTACGGGTCCTTGAAGGGGACCTTGTATGCGAGAAACATGTTTCAAGACAAGGAGCACATCACACCCTCAACAAAAGTTCATCCTATGGTAATTTCAAATCCCATGACTTAGAATTACATAATTTTAATGTATGCACTTTTACTTCCTCTCTTTTAATATAGAGAGAGAGAGAGAGAGAGAGAGAGAGAGAGAGTTTTATACCTAAACATGGTTTAATTTGTTACAGCCATACGAGTGTTTGTTACAACTATTCTGTATTGTTATACCAACTTAGAATTCGTCAAAATTTTTTCATCACAGAAAAATGCAACTGGAAACTAAAATTATGTTGTTCACCTGATAACAACTAACTAATACTCTAAGTGCGAAGAATTTGCCTCATGAAACATGAATAAGACAGCACAAAAGGCCTACCTGATACAATATCTGAATGTCATATATCAATAAAAGATAATACCAACAATCTTTGAATGCATTACCTGCAGATAATCCACAGATGACATGTTTGGGAGAGATTCAGTCGTCTCATTCTCAGGAATTGCATCCAACCTACCCTTTCTATTATGCTTCTTGCGATAGGTAAGCTGCAAAGTCTTGCTTAATATAATGGGTGTGCCCGAGAAGCAGCCTGCAACATAAACCTCAATGGTCGGTAATATTAATTCGGGATTGAAAACTTGCTTGCCCTTCAAGAATCCAGTACCGGCATTGATCTCTGGTTCACAACTCATGCTCCACCGCTTCAAGTTGCCTTTTGATTCCCCAGTAATACCATTACTGCGGGAAATTTCCAAGACTCCGGACAAAATGAGATCATCTTTATCAAAAACCTCAAATTTCACACTCCCAGTTGTTCTGATACTGTCTGTGCTTACAAACGTGGCTTCCTCAGATTTTTTGTCTATCCTGTCCCTTCGAAGAAGTGAGAAGACACCATCAGAATACATGCTACTTCTATTGCCGTTAACTTCCAAAAGGGTATCAGGGCTTAGAGGAATATGATTGAGAGTAAGAAATTCCGGGGTCGACTCATCAACATGGAAATTGTTGATCCTAATATAAAAGACTCTCAAATCAAACCAAGGCGATGACAATTTGGCCATGCAGGGCTTAAATGGAGAGCATCTTACAATCTGAAGATTTGAATCTGCGGCTTCACCGTTACATGATGCTTCATAAGGATCCTTCATGATGATCCAGGAGCTTAATCCTCACCGAAACCTCCCGATTTGGACTGGATTGATAACATCCAGAGAACCATCATGCTGTTGACCTCAGATAGCCAGAATAAAACTGCTTTCAGAATCAAGTAGAGGATTTGGTGATCTTTATAAGCATAGACATTGAGAGAGAAAGGATTTTAGGATCTAGGAGTGATGCTTAGATTACACGAGAAAAGAAAAACCCAGAACCCAAAATGGTCAAAATAGAATAGGAGACCTAATATTTAGGAAACTGAAAGCCTTGAAATAAGGAAAAGAGGGAAGAAAAATCATAACAGGCAATCCAACTGTTAATCTATAACACACTTACACAAATGAAACACACACACACACACACACACGCTGTAATATCTATTTCAGGGAACACGAGCAAAAACGTAAAGCCAAATCGAACAAAACAGACTCCATCCACTGGAGTGGATCACTAGAAACAACAAACACTATCAAAGAAAAAAAAAAAAAAAGTCTGTTCAGATTGAGAAACAAAAGATAGAAAATCAGAGGAAAAACAAGAAGCAATTTTTATGCATAATTAGCCTTAGGCTATATCAAAAAAAAAAAAAAAAAAGAAAAAGAAAAAGCAGGAGAAAAACCGGGAAATGGATGGTGTAGTTTTGGAAACGGAGGAACCTACAAACAAAACAGAGTATCTACGGCCAACTCACAAACCAATACCAATTCAATGCTGTAGGATTCTAGAAACTCTTCCAAGTTCCAACTGACTTCTCCGGTTAACACCACCGAAAAATAAAAGACACAAGAAGAAAACGAGAGAATTACAGAAACTAATTTAGGCCGGCCTATGGCATGCCAAACGAATCGCCGGCAAGCAACTGACACGGCACACAACCGTCCAAATCCTCTCCCCTTCCCTCCTCTCTGTGTCTGAGGCTCCGAGAGAGTGTGTGCTTTAGAATAATAAGAGGGCCATTACACTTGCACCACAAAATTTTTACAACCACAATTCATGATTCATAAAAATATCAAAAATCTTTTAAGCACTTAACAAAGGCCAGCTTTTGTTCGAGGGAGGGGACCAGCCGATTTGCAGCGTCGCTTTCGGGCTTCTGAGTAGTAGTGGTGGTGGTGGTGTTGGTGTTGGTGGCGGGATTCGATTGAAATACGCTACATTAGTGTGGCTTATAACATTTCAACTCAAACCATCTAATACGAATGTCTTGTTCCTTTCCTTTTGACGAGGCTTTTCTATTTTGTTAAAAATTATCTATTACACAATAAATAATTATTTTTATTTTTATAAATTTTAAGTTTTTAAATATAAATTTTGAAATTTTAATTATTAAAATATCTTGGAATAAACCCCGAATGATTTCGCATTCCTTACAAATTGGACCTTTAAATCAAATATTTGGTGGGCATGGCCTGTTATATATATATATATATATATGCAAACACGGAAACGCGCGAACGAGGGAGATAAAAAGAGAAAAAACGCGAGCGATTGGGCTATGGTTGCCCTCGTGTGGATGCTTGGGGCCATCGAGCCTGAAATGCTCTAAACAGGCCCATCTATTTTGAGATATGCTATCAGAAAAATTCACAATTATTATTCCAAATATATATATCATTTTATATTAAATAAAGGGCGGGCATCAAATCCCTCCTCTTTCGTTAAATAATAATAATACTCATTTCTTTGATCTTTCTGAGAACGTTAGCATCCAATCCATCTTTTACATACAAAGACTACACAAACGGGGGAAATGTCAAAATAGCTGAAGCAAGAGCACCCTTAGGCCGCGATAGTCTCAAGAGAAGCGGCGACGAGCTACCCATTCGACAATCCAATCCAAAGGCCTACCCCACTCCGGTAGGTTTAAAGACAAGGTCTGCTCATAATATGCAAACGTAACATTAGTCACAATGGATGCAACAATATAATATTAATTCTTAATTATCGCGATTTCTACTTCAAATATGGAAGATATGGTTGGTGGCAAGTAGATGACTAAATTGCAAACAGTTTTTGAAATTGGGATTTTCTCCAGTCAATTGAATCAATTTCAATAAATTTCAAGCTTTAATTTTGAATGCATGGAGATTATAATTTTATATCCTTGCTTTCAACATCTATTTGAAATAATAAAAGATTAAGCATTATTGTGCTTAGTTTAAGTTACACAAAAACTATTAGGTTTAACTTAATAACTACGAGGTTTGAATTCCAAAATTTACTTTTAATTAAAATTTCTCTCTCCAACTACTAGTTGAATTAACTTTTTCAAAAAAAAAAAAAAAAAAAAGACCTTATGTTACACAAGATTTTAAAATATAAGAAAATTTCTTGACGGGTCCAATTAGAGATTGAGTATCAATGTCTATATCAATAACTATATTTATATACATTTAAGTATTAATATAAATGAGAGAAATTCTCGCTTTTTTTCTCTTTAATTTTAGATGTTAGGAAAATTAATGTGGCAAAATTTTTAACTTTAGAAAAACTTATTTATTAGAAAAACCAATAAAAAGTTTTAATTTTGTGTCAAGAAAAAAAAAAGATTATGATATATATAAATAATTTTTTTTTTGATAAAGTTAAAATTAAATTAAAATAATATTAATTTAAATTAATAAAAATTTTCAGTTATTTTTTTTCCTTAATTTATAAATTAAGAAAGATAAAAGGAAAAAAAAAACTTAAAAAATTCCTTTTGCTTTTGTTTTCTTAAAAGATAAAGAAAAAAAGAAAAAAAAAAGAGTTCTTTTCCCCCAATTCCTCTATTTATTTTTTTTTAAAGCTACTTCCAATATATTTTTTATCTTCTTAAAAAAATACTACCATTCTCAAATAACTATTTTCAAATTTCTCCTTTTACTTTCTTAAAAAAAAAAAAATTATTAACAACTTAAAGTCATTTTTATCAAAATATTTTTAAATTTTTGTTAACACCAACGTCATATTAATCCTGATACAAAATTTTTAGTTATAAACTACTCTTTATGAATAAATATTCAAATTCTTTGATCAATAATTTTAATCATAAATTTTATTTTAAATTTATATATTTTAAAATATAAAATTTTATATTTTATATTCTTACAATTTAGGTTTCTTTAAATAATTATTTGATATGATTGAATTATGACAAGATAGTGTAGTACATGCTCACAATTCTTTTTTATTCACTCTTAATTTATTTTATAATAAAAAATGATAATTTTGATTATTATTTTTATTGTCACTTACACTAAAAAATATCCATTAAAACATATGTTGCATGTATCATGAAGATGAAATTTAGTTTATATATAAGTATATATTTTTAAAATTAAACAAAAAATTAATGAAATATTTATGTGATTATATTTGCTTAATTTTAATAATATTAAGTATTTTATTTATTTTTTAATTTTTTTTATTAAACTTTTATAATTTAATAGTAAATTTATAATATTTTTTTTTTTAATATTTTAATAGAATTAAAATTTTAACATATATTTAATTTACTTAATTTATTTTAATTATAATTTAATATATATTTATCTAAATTATTTTAATAATTTTTAAATATATCTAAAATATATTAAAAAATTATAAAAAATTATCTTAAATTCTTCTTTCATTTTTTCAGAGGGAAGAAAAAAAAATATTTCTAAACTTACTCCTTTTTTTTTTTAGAAGAAAAACTTATAATTTAATTTATTATTATTATTTTTAAAAAATATATTTTAAAATTTACTTTGTACTTCTTAAAAAGAAAAAAATATTTATAATTTAAGTTAATTTTATTTTTATCATTTAAATAGAAAATAAAAAAAAATATTTATTAATAAATATGATAAATTCAAATATTATATGCATCTAATACAAATTATTCTAGTATAATTCATTATCAGCTAAGTAATTGTGCTCTAACATCCAAGACGTGCCAATTGTTTCGTTGTACCAACGCTATCCATTTGGTATGAATATTTGATCCCACTAAGTCTCGATTGAATTGGAAACAAAAACAAACCAACTGCAGCAAACTTCTGTAATCCAGCATCTGGGAAGCGTCTCGGCTCTGCAACCGGCATATCCAATGCCAAAAAGGCCAGGCGTAGAAGAAGCAAACAATTAGACGCGGAGAAGTCATTACTAGGGAAGTTTCTGGAATCCTTCGGTGCCATCTCCTACAGGCTTACAATTCAACCCCCCAAGATTCCTTTAATCGTGTGACAATACCTCCAAAAAGAACCTGCGATTCAGAATTGGTAAAAGGCAACAACGGGCTGATGATTATGGCGTAAGTCACCAAATTCAATTACACGAATGTCTTCCTCTTCACAGCGAACCTTAGTTGTCCAGCACTCGTTGTGCCTTTCACTTTTTTGAATAGTATCAACCAAGTCAATATTTTTCCTATGTGCTATCGCATTACATGGACAATCATCTGATGTGCCATTTGTCAGTTCGACAACGCTTTTGGCATAAAACTCAACTTTTCATCATTAGAGCTAGCACCTTGAGTGGCCCAGATACACTGATTTTGTCTGCTTCCAAGCCATTTTCCATTTAAGTAATTTATTTCACTTTTCGAGCACCTGCTGATTCCTAAAGGAAACAAGCCTAAATTTCCTTGAACGCCCCGATATCTGGTCCCACATAATACCACCATCCGGACAACTAGGGTAAACAAAGGAGCGGGCATACCGTGTAGAATCGGAAACTTCGGGGCTAAGGCAATGGGACACGTGTTAGTCGTGTGAGGTAGTTATAATTTGAACAGTAAACTTGATACCATAAGCTTGGTTAACTTTTTTTATTAAATCATATGGCTAATAATTGGTATTTATTTTAAAAATTCTTTAAAAGCCTAGTTATTTTAATTTAAATTTGAATTCTATCAAATAAATTTTGTATAAAAAGGATTTATTTATATATTTTATTTTTTATTAAATAAAAAAATCTTACATTTATATTGATTTAATTTTTTTTTTTAATTTGAAAACATAAAAATTAATTGTTATTATTTTTCAAATAATATATCTAAACACAATATAAATTAAAAATTATAACTAGACATGACACGATACAAGTTCACGTTGCTTAGACCTATGGGTTGTGTTGTGTTCATAATTTTGAATATTAAAACACAAGACAATATAAAATGACTCAAAAGATTAATAGACTATGCAAAGGCATGACATAAAACAATAGAATCGTCAAAAAATGTTCTTATTGGAAACAACACGACCCATCTTATATGACTACACATTAAGCATATAGAAAATAATTTATTATTTTATTTGTCAACATGTTACGTCTATAACTTCTACTATCAGATTATCGATATTTTCACACAGTAAAAAGTTATCCAGCAAAGTCATATTTTGATTTGATTTACAAACTCAAGTTAGAAGTCTTGCCATGATGTTAAAATCATGTATGATACAATCAAACCATAGGCTTGATTTGTACAATTATAATTGATGTAAGTTGGTTAATATCCTTCATTTACTTTCTTGCTTTATCAACAGGTTCCTGTACATGATCTTATAAATCTTTATAATAAATTATATGAGAATTCATCTTCTTTATTTTCTACTATTCTCTTATGGGCTTTTATGTAGTGAAAACATTTTCTTCTTGCCTATATTTATATGGGATTGCAATTATATAAGTTAAGAAATAAAAAACACAATTTTCTGTTGACGTGCATATGTTAGAATGATCTAAAAACATTTAGTAACAATAATGACATCCCATTTCATAACTGAAAAAATCATTTAATAAAAAGAAAGATAAAAGTCAAAACTAGTTATAGCCTTTGTTGAAAGTAATTCAAATTTGTCATAGATTAAAAATTACTAATAAAGTAAATGTTAAAATTAAGTCTATATGGTTTTAGATTATGATTAAGTTAATATGTGACTAGAAGTTAGACTAATTAAATCTAATTTAATATGGTTTATTTGGGTGGAACTAAATATTTGTTATCATATAAAAAATTGAATGCCTTCATTTATTATGTGACCAAAGAGTGTAAATTTTTATTATGTGATATGTGTGGATAGTTGATAGAGTTATTAATGTGCTCTTCTCAGTTGTGTGGTGATTTTTAGATTAATAACAATTAGAGTTATTATATAATTGTCTAATATTGATATCAAAACTAAATTTGAAAGCCATTAATAAAGTTGGTCATATGATTAGAAAATCATGTAAGAGCTAATTAATACAAGAAATGAGTCAGTAAAATGAGAAATCAATGTCAAAATTATTAGAGCTATTATGCTTCAATAGCAGTATCATAACTAATTGAGTTTTAGCTTTAACATCATTAACTTTTGCTACATGTTGTGTTTGAAAGTGAAATGCATGATGAAAAAAAGGAAAATGAAAAGAAAAGAAGACTTAAGACTTTTAGAAATGCTTTGCTAATAATCTTTACTTTTTAGCACTATTATTGAGAAACCATAAACTTTAAGAGGTGGATTGTTAGATTTTTTAAACAAAAATTTCATTATTAAATATTAATTTTGAATCTTAAAACTTAATAATTCCATGTATATAATACCATAAATAACATGTGTGTATTTATAAAACTTAAAACCCTTGATGTGTTTGAAGAGTTCTCCTTAACTTAATAATTAATTATAGTTTTTAATAACATAACAATATACAAAATTCTTTTTCATTAATTAGACCATATTATGACTAAATTTTATATAAGAATATTATTCAAAAATATTTTAACAATAATAATTAGAAAATTCTAATATTCTCCCACTTGACCCATTTAAATTATATATATTAATTGTTATATGCAAATGACAACAATAATCTCTTGTGATTTTATCATAATACCGTAATATGATAAATTATTTAATATGAGTTATGATAATTGTCTTATTTATTTGAAACAACCCCTTCTATATACTATAACACTGATAATCTATCATATAAGGCTTATAAGATATATATAATCTCATAGTAGTCTATAATAATGTCTCATAGAGATTTTCTTATTAATTTTCAAATAATAATATGTAAACAATTATAAGATAATAGAAGTACATAATGCATATTAGAAACATATTAGTAAGTTCAAAGTGTCATTACATTATATATCATCAATTATTATTAGTACAACCAATACTTATTTTGAAAATGCATTCTCTACATAATACTGGTTGTGAAATTTCATATTAATCTATTATCATGAAATTAATTGGTACTTTATAAATACTCTTTGTTTTTTTAAATCACCTCCTTAATAACAAAATATTTCAATTCTTATTAAATTTAGCACCTTTTAATTATTTTTCATTATTGAAGAAGAATACTATTGTAAAATTATCACATAAATTTTTAGCAACTTGACAATGACATCAACAATTTCAAGTCATAAAATAAAGTTCCATATTCATAATGCAAGAATAACAGTTTTACATCAAGTCATAACCTTTAATTTTATAATAGATGATATAATGTTAAATAGTTTTCTATTTTTTCACAAAATTGTCACTTTTCTCAATAAGGACAAATAACTAAATGTGGATTTGCTATTATCAATACATCCATCAAAGTCTAAATTTGAATATTCAATCACATCTAAGTGTTGAATTTTTTTGTATATAAGCATATAATTCTTTATTCATTTAGGTATCTTAATATTTTCTTTGCAGCCTTTTAGTGATCCATTTTTGAATTACTTTTATACCTACATAATATTTTTACCATAAAATTGATATTTGGTCTAATGAGGTTTGCTAATATATTAAGTTATTAACAATAGAGACATATGAAATTGATTTTATTTTTCTTTTGTTCCACATCATTCTTAGAATATTGCATGAAATTGAATTTGTCCCCTTTGTATATGGCAAAATAATTTTAAGTGAACAATACTCAAATTAAATTTCTTTAGAATTTTCTTAATATAATTATTTTGAGACAATTTTTATTCATTGTGATTTATTATAAAATATTTCTATTCTTACAATATAGAATATTTATCCATATCTTTCATTATAAAATTCTTTTAGAGAAATTTTTTTTTAATTTCATGAAATATATGTAAAATATTAGTAGCAATATATAGGATTAGAAAATAAATCTACTCTCATTGATCTTTTGTATATATACTAATCAATGATATTCTTTCTTAAATCCATAAGATATTATGATATCATTGAACTTAATATATCATTGTAAGGAAACTTGTTTTAATCCATATCTCAAGTTATTTAGCCTACACATCTTTTAATCTTATCTATGATGAAAACCCTTAGGTTGATCCATGTAAACTTCCTCTACAAAAATTCTATTAAGAAATACAATTTTCACATTCATCTAATGTAACCCAAAGTTATACTAAGTCATTAATTCCATAATTAGATATAATACTTTTATAATGATGAAAATGAAACTAGATTTTTATTAATTCTAGTATTAAAATTTGACTCTTGTAAATGAACCAAATAATCATCTGGAATACTTGATATCTTTTTCCTTAAAATTTTTTTAATATTATCTATTGTGATTTACTTTTATTAGTTAATTATGAGTTATTTATTTTGGGGAGTGTCTCTTCATGCAAATGTCTTTCAATTTTTCAAATAACATTTAGTATCATAGTAGGCGAAGGAACTATTATGGATAAAAAAAATTTACCCTAATTTCTTTTGTATCCACATTTTGACATTCATTACTCCCACTAACTTCACCTTTCGTAATAAATCTTGCATAAACAGTTTTTATATTTCTTGGACTATGGTTATACACCCTTTAGACTTCTTTAGGTAAATAATAAAGTAACCACCAATTGTTCGAGAGTCTAATTTTTTCAAATATGAATTATCACTTAAACATTTAAAGGCCTTAAATTTAGTTTCCTTCTTATTCACAGTTCAGTAAGAGACTTATAACTACCTTATTGGGAATCCTATTAAACAAATAGTTTGGGATTTTAAATGCATATATTCACAAAGATTTAGATAAAGAGGAGTTACTCATTATGCTCCTAATCATATTTGTTAATGTCTAGTTATGTCTTTTAGTCACACATTTTGTTAAAGGGTGTTTGACATAGATTAATATACATATATGTAATGACTTTCAAAAAAATTCACAAATGAACTTAAATGTTGCCCCAAAATGTTACATTTTTTATAATATTCATCACTATTATAAGATCTTACAATTTTCACTTTTTGTCTAATTACTTCTAACCTCCTTTATATACAGAGATTTTAATGAAGCAAATCGACAGAACTATAACATGAAAAAACATCAATATGGTGATGAAATACAATTTTTGATTAAGATTAAAGTGTTGAAAGGTCCGGAAATACTAATGTGTATAATTTCAAGAAGTTGGATGCTTATTATGACTTCTTTCATGTTCTATTTGGTTTGCTTACACTTAATGCAATTTATACACATTTTGAGATTAGTAAAATCTATATTTGAAAAAATCTTATTATTAACCAATTTCATTAATTTTTCTTTAGATATATAATTCAAACATTTATGTCACAAGTAAACATAATTGGGTTACACTTAATTCCAATATAATGATGCATAATAAACAAGAATTCTTTTAAACTTTATCATATTTTAGTTGACATAAAATATTAATAAAAACATATTAAATAAATATTTGTATTCTTTTATCAATTAAAATAATTGAATTATAATGAATGCTTGTATCATTATGAATGCATGAATAATAGCACTAGAATCAAGTTACCAAGTATTATAAGGAACATCAATAAAATTTGATTTGAAACATGCTAAGATATATAATTTGCCTTTAATTTTTCAAACCAAACCTCAAATTTCCATCAATTTTTTTAATAGTGTCCAAATTTCTTTATAAAGGTGACACTTATCACCCTTTTGTTTCCTTTTTTCAACTTGAGAAGTAGAAGTAGGCTTTTTCTTTTTTTAAATTGGTTAACTTTTACTTTCGTTCCTTTCTTAGCTTCCTTGCCTATAATATTAATGAGGTGACTCACTGAATTTTTCTATCTCTTTTTCTTTTGAATGAACACATTGACCAATTCATTAATACTTTACTTTTCTTTTATAGTATTGTAATTAATTTGAAAAATTCTATGCTTAGGAGGCAGTGAGTTCAAAAGAATTGCACTAAAAAGGAGTCCCTTACCATTAATTATGATTTTAGGTCTTATTGCAAAATTGGTTATCTTAAAATGTGCTCTTATCTAATTTTCAACTAATAAATTTTATGGTCATGAGTTTTGCTATAAGGGTATCAATAAATGACATATTTGCAAAATAAAATATCTTTACACAAATCGCAAATGTTCTTTTGCACTTTCTATTTGTAAAATAGTTTTCTTAATGTTATTGACAACAATCATTTTTATAAACGTAAAACTTAATATATTATTTTGTTCTTACATTTATGATAAAATTTCTCTTCCTTATTACTTAAATTTGTAATAGTCATAAGTTTACTCATTAATAATACAAGTTAACATTTATAAAATATAAGTAATTATTAACATGTTCAAGTCATTTTAAGAAGTTCAATCTGTAAATGAAACAAAAATTGAAACATTTAAGTGAATTATAATAACTACATAATTGTAAATGGTCATAATTAATCATAAGTCAGATAAAATAATTAGAACATATTGTAGTTCTCCTTTAAGAAATTCTATAATATATTATCATAAGTAATATCATTGACTTTAATAAGTAATTATATATTTTCAACTAGATATACTTGATATCTTTGGTTAAACAAATATATTTAATTAAAATATTAATTTATCTCATTTATGTCACTAATCACAAAATAATAATTTACATTTGGATAAATTTTAAAGTTTTAATGATTAATAATATCAATTTATCTAATTATTTTTCATTCATATGTATTTTATTAAAATTATGAATAAATGACTTACTTATATATATTGTTAAACAGACTAGTTTGGCCACTTTGGTGACAAAGAAACTACAACAATAATGCATGCAGTTTCATTTAACATTTTAGTTTGGTTACTTTAGTGAGTAGTAAACTATAAACATAATATATGCATATGAAAGCAACTTATTATTCATTATCATTAAAAATCATAAGAAACAAGTCAGAGGTTGTAAGATTAATTATGGATTTTATTAAGTGTAGAGGTAATAAACATGATGGGTTTGTTCAAGTGGTTGTAAGTAATTCCTTTTCCTATCAAGAACTCATGTTGCACAACATGCAAACATAATTATAATATCCATTCTTAGGTCATTTACAATTTATTGAGTTATAAAACCTTCTTTTCATAAAACCCAAGACATAAAAGCTATATGTGCTTTAATCCTTTAAAAAGGAATTTATATTTATAATTCCTTACTACAAATTTGGATGATTTTTAATGACTCTTAGTTGCCAAAACCAAAAACATTAATTACCTTTTTTATTTTTTTGAATAGGTTTATACAATAATTGAATAATCAAAACTTTTTAAAAAATCATGAAACCCAAATGTTCTTTACAAAGTAAAAAAAAAAAAAATCATAAATTGGATATATCATACATTAAAAAAAATTAATTTTTAAAACATAAATTGTGATACCACTTGTTAAATTTCTATCAAATTCTTAATAAGAACGTAATTTAAAAGTATTTTAATATTATTAATTAATTAATTCTCACATAAATATCTTGAAAATGAGAACAAGCAAAAAATATAGCTCTCATGACATCATTTTTAGGATCCTAGAAAAGAGTTGCTTTTCTTTTGGCGATTAAACCTCACTAACTACGAAAGTAACTTTAATTTGGAAAATGGAATCAAAGACCAAAAGGTGACTTAGAGTGTGAAAGTAGGAAAAATTTTTGCAACATTTGAGCCCAAGTCTAACGTACAAGCTAATTGAGTGCTATTAACCAAGGCCCCACGCATAAGGCTTCTGCATGTCTTTCTAGATTGTGGCTGTTTTCCTGCTTTTCGTGAATACAAGTTGATGGATGATTATGTTTAAGGTAAATATACATGATTACAACTAATTGTACTATAATATATTAGTCTTGTTGACTTAGAGAGAAAATTTTAGCTTTTTTATTTCTGTTACATGGCAAAATCTTCTTACTTATAAATTAAAAGAAATAAAAAAAAATATTCTCCTAAATTTACAATTTAAATCTCAAATTTTTCAATTAGATTTTTTGGAAAGGGAAAAAAAAATATATAATATTTTAATTTTCATTTAACTTTTTCCTTTTTCCTTATAAGGGAAAAAAATCTATACTATTTTAAGTTTTCTTAAAAGAAGAAAAACTATCTACAATTTAAGTGTATATTAGTTTTCATTTCTTTAAAAATAAAAATTTATTTAATTTATTTTTAATAATATAATATAATAAAATAGTTTCTCTTAAATTGTCGTCTTTAGAAAATTAAATAGAAACTTATTTAAATTCTTAAGAATCTATTTCTCTATTGTTGTAACATAACATAATAAAACAAAGAGGGTTATGACATTAACTTTTTTTTAATAGATTTATTTTCTCTCTTTGTATGTGATTTACTTCTTTCCTTAAGATTTAGGAGTTTCTTTTCTAAATATAAAATTGAGGAAATTGATTAAACCAAACATTTTAGTTGACATATCTTTATAATAGACATCAATTTGGTATTCTTTTTCTTAAGAATTTTAAAAAAAAAATTACATGCAATGTGAACAAAAATCTTAACATTTTTTATCTTTAAAAAAGAATTGCTTTGTTACATACAAATATGAACAAAATTTTTATAACTATTGGATAATAATCTTAAATTTTTTTTTTTCCATTTGACTATCATGACATTTATATTGTGGAATATCTTTATTCTTGGAAAATTATTGTAGCTTACAATAGTTGAAAAAATACAAATAAATAAAATAAATAGCAAACTAGATAAATTAGGAATATCAATAAATCTAATTTAAATCTTATATTATGGAATACTTTATTCTTGGAAAATTATTGTAGCTTACAATAGTTGAAAAAATACAAATAAATAAAATAAATAGCAAACTAGATAGATTAGGAATATTAATAAATCTAAATTAAAACGTAAAAATATTTAAAATTTTAATTTTCTTTGGAGTTTTCCACATTAAAAGTGATTATCAATTTGGATATATAATTATATTATTGTTACATTATTACCAATAGCATAATAATTAAATTCTCTCTTTATGTCAATTGTGCTTTTATAGTGGTTTCTCTTAAACTTGCAAATTACTTGAAATAAGAGGCAAAAAAAAAGACAAAAAAAAACTACTTCGGAATAAAATTATCTCTATTTTTTATTATTTTAAGAAAAAAAATAAAATAATCTTAATTTAAGTTTTTTCCTTGTTTTCTTAAAAAATATATACTCATAATTTGATTTTTTTTTATTTTATTATATGAACATGTTAATTAGGATACTAATTATGACTAATAACTAAATTAATTTTAATTTTACTCATCTACTTTTGTAAATTTAAATTAAAAAATTAATTTAATTTAATTGATTGTTATTAGAAGTATAACTGAAATTTTATTATTTTAACACTTCTTATTTAATATCTAGAATATGTGCAATGTGTAAACCTAAACTTAGTTACGATAAATACAAGGAAGGATTTTCTTCTTAAAGTTAAGATTTTTTTTTTTTAAAGCTTAATCTAAATTCACACAAGACAATTTCTTCCTAATGTGAAGGGGAGAATTTCTTCTAGATGATTCAACAAAATTTGCATATTAGATGACTTATTTATTTATTTAAAAAATAAAAATTTTTACCTTTTAGTGAAAGAAGAGATTATGATGATCTTTCTATATCTTTTAGGAATATGGAAGATTTATCCAATGAGATTATGATGCATATTATATAACTTATTTATTTATTACAAAAATAATAAAAGCTTTGAATTTTTAGTAAAAAGAAGATGTTGTGATTGAATTTTTAGCATAAGCACTAGGAAAGCCAAATGATGATTTTCCAATGGTTACGCCTGATCAAAATTTAGACTCAATCCCAGAAAACTTTGATCTGTCGTATTGCCACTGATATGGAAATAGTTTGATCCAACAGATCGATCTTTAACATTACCAATCCGGAGTGAGACCAAGTCTCCCTTTTTCTGTCTTGAATGAAGTATTAAAGAATTAAACTTAATGGTCATAAAGCAAAAATAACATAAAATGATAAATAAATCTTTACTTGCAAATCTTCACTTAATAACTTTAATTGAATAAATCTCTGCACGGACTGAGAAATTAATCTATCTATTAACAATGTTATATAAGACGTTCTCTTAATTCTTTTTCTAACTAATTTGAGTGCTAAAGCATGGCCTGTGTAGACTACTCACTAGTCACTAGTGATTTTTGTGGTCAAGAGTTCCTGAATTTACCAAATTGCGAAATATTATTGGGTTGACATAATTGCAAGGCCTATTATTTCAATTACATAAATTATCAATAGCCCTAAAAAATAAGGGTGTTTATAGATTTGGTTATATTAAATTAAAAATTAAAATATAACTAAAATTTTTATTTAACTGAAAAGTTTGATTAAATTTTAATTAGTTGATTTCAATAAAAATTTTTTAAATTCTAATTTAAATGTAAAAAAATGTGTTTTATATTTTTATAAAATTTTTAATTATCATTAAACTTTTTAAAAAATAAATAAGTATTTAAAATATAAAATATTTTATTAATATTTAATTATTATTAATAATTTTTAAATTTTATTTAAATAAAAAATAATATACATATATTATTTTAATAATAATAATGCGATACTTAATGATTTATTTATTTTTTTCATATCATTAAAAAATTTAACAAGTATGTCATATTATTATATTTAATGAAATTTATTATACTAATATATTTTATAAAATAAATTTTATGGTGTATAAATCTTTATATTTTAAAGTTGATACTAATTTATTACAAGATATAAAATTAAAGTTATTTTTTATATTAATTTAAAAAAATGGTCAAATTATTTTTACGGGAAAAAAATTTGGGCACTTTCTTTCTTTTTTTTTTTTTTTTTTTTTGGAGGAAATACTTAGAAGAAAGGAAAGGAATAATAGTAAACTAAAATTATGAATTGTATCGTAAAACCAAGCACAGTGGTAACTAAATAATTGAGAAAAAAAAATCCCAACTTTCAAATGGGAATCTCACATAAGATAAAGCAATCACCTTCCATGGTGAATTATATTTCATAAAATCAATTTTATGGTCTATAAATCGTCATATTTTAAAGTGATACTAATTTATTATAAGATGTAAAATTAAAGTTATTTTTTGTATATTAATTCAAAAAAAGGTTGAAATTATTTTTATGGGAAAAAAATTTGGGCTCTTTCTTGTTTTTTTTTTTGGAGGAAATAGTTAGAAGAAGGGAAAGGAATAGCGGTAAACTAAAATCAAGAATTGTGTCGTACCGTAAAACCTAGCACCATGGTATCTGAACAATTGGGCAAAAAAAAATCCCAACTTTCAAATGGCAACCTCACATAAGAGAAAGTAATCACCTTCAATTCAACATCGGTGATGAAATTAGTGCCATTCATGTACTTGAAAAGAAGGGGCAAAGGATTCAGAGATGTGAAAATGGATTCTTTTTATTCTTTAATAATGTCAAAAGGTGGACACATATGCACACACTCCAAATTTTGATGGCATGTTCCAATGTTCTTGGTCCGATTCCTTCGGCTCTAATGACGAGAACACCTTCACCTTATAAGACTTTGCTTACATAGTACACTAGTTTCAGCACAAAATTTTCCTCTTAGAGAAGCATGGAGCTTCCCACTGATTCACTAATAGTTAAATACATAAACAACTCCTTGCCTAAAACTAGCTTGCTAAGAAGAGTGAATGTGAGTTAGGTCTTTAACAGGGGAAATACTTTCTTAGATTCCCCCCTCCATTGGAAACTCAGGGCTTTCTTGAGTGTTTAAAAAAATTGTAGCTACATGTCACCATATTTAGAGATGAATTTGTTAAGGTGTGCCAACATACATGTTAGAACTTGAACTTCTCTTATACTTTTTGGTGATTAAAGGTTCAAGATAGCCATGAGTTTTTCAGGGTTAGCTTTTATCCCTTTGTAAGAGACCATAAATCTCAAGAATTTTCCAAATTGTATGGTGAAGATGCACTTAATTGGGTTTAATATATTTATAAATATAAGTAATTTAAATTAAATATATTTAATATAAAATAAACTATAATTTATAAATTTTTATTTTATTTCACATATTTTTTATTAAAAAATAAAACATTATCTCATGTCATGATGCAAGCGAAATTGTCCTACTTTACAGCACGTTCAATATTGATCCGATCAAGATATAACAATTGCAATTTACATAAAGAAAAACAGTGTGAATGTTAGAAGAGATAATATGCTCTAAAAATAGCAAAATGTTCTATACTGTAAAACCACTCATAGGTACTAGAAATCAGATTGTTGCAACTCTAAGGTTTCATATTGAGTTTTGATAATAACAAAACATTGAGTATTGTTAAAAATTAATAATTAAATTGATAAATTAATTGATTAAATTTGAAACTAATAAATCAGTTATAGGGTTTTTAGTTTAAATATTTTTAAAAATTTGTAAAAAAAAATTAAAAAATAATTTTTATATTTTTATTTTCTAAAAAATAAAAATCATACTTGTTTTCTTTTTTTTTTTTTAACCATAAATTTTCTTATTTAATTTTGAAATAAAATGATGACCAAAAAGATTCACATAAAATGTTTAGTTACCTTGTTATTATCATATAATTCTTAATTTTTTATTTAATTTTGTGTGTTTTCTCTTATGGTATATCAATATCTATTTTATATGTTTATATTAAACTAATCTATTTATCTCGAATGGTATAAATTAAAGAAAAAGTTTGATTGAGATAGGGACATGGAATTTAAGAGGGTATTAAATAGAACTAAATTTATTTCTTCTGATATTGTATGTCAAATTGTTAGAAGAACAATTTGTCTGTGGAAAAGCTTGTCAAGATCCAGATTCCATCAACACTAAAGAAGCAACTAGTTGATGATTGGGAATTTGTTAACCAGCAGGATAAGGTATGCAAAAGTTGAGCAAGAGCATCACAGGTGGATTCCCGCAACTCCAGAATGGGGAGAGGGGGGCATTAACGTGACGAGCTGTTTCCTCATACCCACGTACATGAATATCATATCAGTAACAGAGGAAATATCCAGTAGAACAATTTCACATTATATTGGTTTAGAGTATTACAAGGTACACGATGTGTTCCACAATGGACCTACTTTTGATTAACATATCATCCACATAAACTTCCAAAATTTCTGCAATTCTAACATATATACATCTTATTGATCAAACACTAGTATTTTTTAAGCCCAAACGGCATTATATTGTAGTAATAAGTGTCCTTATCAATGATGAAGGTGGTCTTCTCTTAGTTTGACTCGTATATCAAGATCTCATTGTAGCTAGAGAAAGTGCCCATAAACGTTAAAAGCTTGTGCCCAAAAGTCTCATCGACCAAGTATTCAATGCATGGTAACAAGTAACTGTCTTTAGGATAGGCCTTGTTAAGGTTCATAAAATCAACACACATTCTCCAATTATCATTAACCTTCTAAACCATAACTACATTGGCAAGCCAAGCCATGTAGGTTACTTCTCTAATAAAATTTGTAGTGAGCAACTTGTACACTTCTTCTTCAAAGGTAGCTTGCTAGATTGGAGCAAAGATTCTCTTCTTCTATTTCACAGAAGGGAACTTTGAGTCCCCTTTGAGTTTATGAGAGAGGAGTTCTGGATGTATTCCTAACATGTTAGTTAAAAGCCATGTAAAGACCTTCATATTGTGCCTCAATAAGGTAATCAATGTCACTTTTAGTTAGGGATCAAGTCTATCTCCCACTTCTACCATTTTCCCAAAATCGTTAGATTTAAGGAACATATTCTAGTCCTTCTACAAGGATATCTCATTCCTAGAGTTGCTTTTCTTTTAGCTTTAGGTTGGAAATTTTGAAGTTAGTTAACTTCCCTTTCCTTTTGAACCAAGCCACATGAAGTTCCTAGACTAGTTTTTGATCTCCCCAAACCTCTCTAATGTTTTGCTAGGGCTATGAACTTGATTTTGAAATGTTTGATGGAAAAGATGACGTGAAAAGCTTTGAGAGTAGGTTTGCACAAAATTACATGGTTTAAGGATGAGTTCTTTACTATGAAAAACTCAAAGATCATATTGATCATTGAAGGTGAAAGACCTAAGGTAACTAGTATTTCAATTGTCTCTATCAGAATAACCAGTTCTCCTAAGAAACTGTATAATGGGCAATAAACATTTTTTTTTTTAACTTATCCTTCTAGATTCCTATCTTAATGAATGCCTTATGATACAATGTCCACTAAACTTCCTATATCTACTAGCATCATTGCACATCAAATTCATTCAAGATGACCTTGATAATGTCTCATCACCTGTGGATTCAATGCCTTTTAGGTCCTTGTTAGTAAAAGTGATGGGAGTGTTAGCTTCCCCATGTTTAGAACACACCTTACTCAAGACTTGTTTACGGTGGTAATGATACCCAAACTAATAGACATTTACTTGAGATGTTAGAAATATATGTCACAATCATTTTTTTTTCTTTTTACTTTTGTTTTGATAATTAATTTATCCTCTTGTTACTTTGCATTTTATTTAAAATGGACACTTTTGGAATTTAATATGGTGCATTCAAATTTTTATTTTTGGTTTATTGTCACATTTTTTGGATCAATTAATCTCACAATTATTTTTTACTTATTTTGTAAAAGGAGGTTGATTTACTTATACTACTCCTTTGTTAAGTTTCAACAAAGAATGAAAAATATTGAATTGTATTTATTTGTTTTTGTAATATTTTTAACTTATGGTTTCAATCAAATATATGCATACATATATTCATACATAATAAGGTAAGAACTATAATTCGATTAGGTATAAATATCTTGTAAACTTTAATATTATGTGTATTTCTTTTTTCCTAAGCAAACAAAATGGAAAAGAAAGGGAATTTTTTTTATGTCTATTATTTTGTACATGTTATTATGCATATATATAGCTAAATGTGTTAAATATAAGAATTTTTTTTTCTTATTTTTTAGCATTTAACTTGGAAATTTCTTCTTATTAGTAATTATATTTATATAATATATAAAGCGAGTGATGTGTTGAAAACTTTTCATTTAATCAACTATTGTTTAATACACTTATCTAAATTAACATTTCAAATTGCTACTTAGTATTTATTAAATAAAATTCAATGTTAATATGATAAAATTAAAATTATAATATTAAAAGTATCTTAATATAGTAGCTTGCAAATTCTAACACTAAAAAGAAAATATTTTTTTGTATTGAAACAAGCTTTTATTATTATATATTTGTTAACTATAATAATAATAATATTATTATTATCATTTTATTATTTTAATTAATTCCTATTGATTAATGATCATAGAGTAACTAATATTTATTCTATGAAAGTTAATTTTTATGTTATTGTTATTGAATTTTAATTGACTAAAATTATTATTTTATAAGGACATTATCATTATAGGTTTCCAACATATACCTTAAAAATACTTCATGGCCTAACTTTATATAATTCGATAACCTAACATCATATGAAAATTCACATAACCTAACCCAAAAATTGGCAAAGGCCAACATGTTTGCATATCTCTCCTTTAATTATCACTATACTCTAATGAATAAGACACATGTCTTAATTAAAGATGTCCTCACATTCATACAAAGGACAAGTCCTCTAATGGTAGCAACATGGACTTGATCTAATGCCCCTTTAGTATTACCAATACTTGTTAGTTAGGCATATCAACATTACTAGACAAGGGTACTTAGCTAGCATACCAACTTGTCTCACATTCCTTTTATTTGTTAATAAGATCTCTCTAGAGGTTTGCTAAATTCTCCATGTCTTGACTTTCTTAAGGTAATGTCGTCTTTTTGATACAAAGTTTTATTTTATCTCTATTAGTTCTTATTAATTTAAAAATCAAGTGCTGAAGTTAAGTTTCAACTTGACACTTTTAGCTTTTCATTGTCTTGTAGGTATTTAACCTTATCATTGAAAAACTTCTCATCATTTGGTGTCATTAATGGAAATAACTTACTATATGTCTCTCCCATTCAACATTTTCTTAAGAACACCATCACTTATAGAAAAAAAAATCCTTAAAAAGTAAAGAAAATATTATCTCATTTATGCATACAATGTGCATACAAGAATCAACTTTTTACTGTTTCTTAGTCTTAAATGGAGAAAATGGGAATGCAAGGTATTTGAAAAGAGTGTTGACAATGTCAATTAGATGATAAAGTGGTAAAACAAAGTGGAGAAGGGGAGACCTTGGCTATTCTGCCTCTTCTAGCCACCCAAATGATGCATTTATAGTGTAAAGACATAGATTAATGGTTCATAAATTAAATGCTTTTAGCAAAGGGATACAATTATTTCACCTTTAGTTAAGGGACAAAAGCTCCCCACTTTTAATTAAGGGATATAAGGTCTTACCTATTAGTAGGGAAAAAGAGTTCCCCTCTTTAAATTGAGGTATATGAGCTCCCCACCTCTAATTAGGTAATAAGAGTTTTTTACCTTCAGTTAAGGGATACAATGTCCTTGCCTCTAATTAGAGGATACAAGATCCCCACCTTTACTTAAAGGAATATGACTTCCTTAGCTCTATTTAAAAGATATGAGTTCCCCATCTCCAATTAAGGGATATAAGGTCCCTACCTTTAATTAAGGGATATGAGTTCTCTACCTCTAGCTAGGTGATATGAGTTTTCCCTTCTAAATGGGTGATAAAAGTTTCTCAACCATAATTACGATGAATAACCAATCTTCTTGCTTTTTGGTATTATTATAATCATATAATTATCACTTTATTAGTTATGTATGTTTCAATTCATATTTGTGCTTGACAATGATTATTTAACCCTTATCTCTAAGTTACTCCAAGTTATCACTTAACTCCTTATTTATACTATAATTGCTATGAAAATTTGACAAATGTTGACATCTTTAAGAGTATCATGATCAAAATTTAGGTGGCAAGCATAATACTTATAACTTTCAAAAAGGGCATTCAATGGTGCTTTAAGTCCTAAGGAGCCATCAATAAACCCATAAAGTAATAAACTTAAGGCAATGACTTGCCCAGCGATTACCGTCATTAAAAAGGCATTCAATGTTGCTCTAATTCTTAAAGAAATATTAATAATATCTTAATAAAACTAACTTAAAGTTGCCAACCCTAAAAAGGCCTTTGATGGTGCTTTAATTTTTAAAGGACCATTAACAATATCTTAATGAAACTAACTTAAAGTGTTAGCTTACTTAACAATCGCTCTTTCCCTTCCTCCTTTTCTAAAAGAGCCTTCAATGACTCTTTAAATGTTAAGGAACCATCAATGAATAATTAAAGTAACAAGCCCAAAGTAATAGCTTACCCAGTAGTTACCTCATCCCCCTACCCAATAAGGTTCTTTAATAACACTTTAAGTTTCAAAGGATCATCCATGAGCTCTTAAAGTAACAAACTCAAGATGAAGAGAAACTTTAAGTTTCCAACTAAGCATGAAGAAAGGATTGAGAAGAGTCAAGATTAAGGCTTAAAGATCTATTAGCTTGTAGGGAGCTCTTAACCTTAAACCAAGCAACTTTTAGCTCATGTAGAGTTCTTAACCTCAAAGTAGGAATCTCTTATCATGTAAGTAACTTTCAGCTCATAAGGAGATCTTAACCTCCAAATACACATCTCCAAACTTATGTAGAAATCTTAACCTTTATATCTTTTAACTTAAAGGGATCTTTCAGCCTTCAAGTAGGCATCTCTTAGCTTATATTGAGCTCTCAACCTCAAAGTAAGTAAATTTCAACTCGTGTGAAGCTCTTAACCTTCATGTAGGCATTTTTTAACTTGTATGGAGCTCTCAGCTTTCATGTAGGTATCTTTTAACACGTATGAAGTTCTTAACTTTCAAGTATCTTTAAGCTTGTAAAAGCTGATAGCCTTCAAGTAGGAATCTCTCAACTTGTAGGAAGCTCTTACCCTCTAAGTAAGCATCTTTCAACTTATTAGAAGTTCTTAACCTCCAAGTAAATATCTCTTAGCTTGTAAGGAGCTCTCAAATTCTAAGCAAACATCTCTTAAGTTTTAAGGAGATCTTAGCCTTTAAGTAGTCATTTCTTGTTTATCCATTTATAGTTCTTTATTAGTGTCTTCTAGCTCTTAACACTAATAGGTTCTAACTCTCTAACTTGAACACAATTGTTTAATTTGAACTATTTTTGGGATAAACTAATGATAAGGGTTAATATTAATTAGATCTAATGGACTTAAAACTTGCATCCAAGTTAAAGTAAATGACCATAACCACCTAACTCTAAAGGGGTCATTATTATCCATCTAGGTAACCACCTCTATAAGCTGTCACATTAATAGTAGATTGTGCAATAATGTTACAGCTATCCAAGGACACCACTTGCAAACAATAGAGACATCTAGTTTAATAAGCTATATCACACACTTCATGCCAACCAAAAAGGCTCACTTGAGACTTTATAAATACTTAACTTTAATAGAGCTAAATAAAAAGGACTCACTCCTTAATGGTTTCTTTCTCTTCTTTTAACCTTTATTGACATAAGCATTACAGTGCTAATGTTGGCTCAATACCTTTCTACACAATAATTAAGGTTTTCAATCCAGCTTCACCTAGGTGCCCACCTCCCAACTAGGCTTTTGCCTTTAACTTAGTGCTTACCTCCTAACTAGGCATCTATCTCTAGTTAGATACTTACCTCCCAACTAGATGCTTAATTATTAGCTAGGTGCCTAATATGTTAGGCACTGACCTTAAACTCATTGCTTACCTCTTTGTTTGCTACTTCTAACTTGTCACATGCATCCTAGTTAGGCACTTACCTATAACTCATATCCTACCACTTAACTTGGCATCCATCTTTAACCAATTGTCAACTTTGACTTGGCACTTGATATTTTACTCATCCTTACTATTTGCTTTTCTTTATGTATCAATTATGAGTTTAATTAATATACTTTTATTAAATGACTAATATTTATTAGAAAAAAAATTCATCATTGATAGCAACATTTCAATTCTAATGCTAGGAGTATACTTATTATATTATTGATCATTATTTAATATCCAAATTCAAAAGCACAAAAAATGATTTCCTCTAAATTTTTATTTAAAAATTTTTGGTTTATTGTCTTTAAACTAATATTTTCAAAAACATTTATAAATTATCTTTTAATTTCTTTTTATTATTCTATGTTCCATTATCTCACAATGCCTTAATTTTCATATAAATTATTTCTGAGGCTTTTTTTTTTTTTCTAAATCCAATATGTTAATGAGTAAATGTTTTCAATGATTCTAAAATAATATTTCAAATTCAATGGTTAATTTTACCAATCTTTTTCATAGGCCATAAAAGAGATAATTTTATTAAAAATTATTCATGTGTTTTTACATAATAGTATAAACTTTAGTTACCTTGATTGCATGAAACTTGTGCTACATGCTTAATCATGGTGACAAAAGTCCATGACTTAATCTAAGATAATTAATAGAGTTTAAAGTGTTAAAGAAAATAATTCTTTAAATAAAAAAACAAAAAAATGGATCATATTATAAAGACAAAAGAATCTTAATTAGCTTATTATGTTTAGGTGTTTTTGAAAATTATGCCCACAACATTTTTAAAAAAAAAAAAATGGTTCATCATGTTTTTTTTCTATTAATGCTTTTGATCATTTTTTTTATTAATTTGTCATTATATGTGTAATAAGCTATGTCACATCACTTATTTGATTCTAATTAAGATGATGATATGACATATTTTAAGAAAAAATTAAATTAAAAAATTTAAAACCTAAAATAAAATTTAAAAATTTCAAAAGGAAAATACTTTGGAAAAAAAATTTGATATTTTTATCAACATTAAAAAACTAAAAGTTTCAAAAATATTAGAAATATATATATTGTCATAAATATTTTTTCTTCGATGTAACACTTGGTTGCTACACAAATGTGGCATCAATTCTTTAGCTTGTTTAAAGACTTTAACCTTAAGTAAGATTTAATTTAATAAAATTTTGTTGTAACTTTATTTTGTTCATCTTAATTAAGGAGGAACTCACACTCACTCTTATAATCTGACATGTAAAACAATTGTTTGCAAATTGTATTTAAATTATAGGTTATACATTTGGACATTTAAAAAAGAAAATAGGGAGCAAAAAAAATGAAAGATCAAAGAGAATAAAAAAAATAATTATATTGTTGTAAATTAGTTCATACAATCTAATTTATCATTGCAAAATACACCCACCCAAAAAGAAAGAGACAATAATCATTCAGGTTCTCAAACAAAATTCAAAGGTAAAAATTGCTTGCAAGTATAAGTGACATCATTGAACCACAAAGGAGGGTCTTTCCCTATCTTAAAGATCCCAAATTAAGCATTTAAGTGTGACGATATTAGTTCAGTAGCTCTTTTTGCAAGGCCTAATAACTTGATCTAGATGCAAATCCTATAGGTCAAAAGCCCACACAATAGTAAACATAGAAGACAATCTTAACCATTTGATCAAAGTAGTCTTAGTTGATCATCAGAAAGCAAGTCTATCTATAATGTTCAACATAAGTAATCAAAGATCAACAATTGATAGTAGGTCAATTTCTCTATAAAATTCAACCTTATTAATAAGGCAAGGGAAGCCAAAAAAAACTTAAGGGAGAGTAGCCAAAAGAATTCAAAAGAGAAAGAGAGTAAAGAGCCTTAATAGTGAGTTTGATGAGGCAATTAATTTGGTACCAAGAAACTCATCCAAGCCAATGTATCAAAAAACCCTTAAAGCCATTAGAAAGGACCAAAAGCCACAATAAAATGTCATCACAAAATTGACCAAAGTCATGTTTGAGTTGCCACTCAAAAAGAGAAATTATACTATTTGGTCAACCATAAGAGAAACCAAGATATCCATAATAGAAATGTACAACCTTCCCATTTTCTTTTCCTTTTCCTTTTTTTTTATTCATTCCAATTTATGAAATTTTTTAGGATATTCTTTAGAATAAATGAGTCATAATAAACTTAACTTAACCTAATATATGCAACAACAAAGACAAAATAATGAACGTAGACTAAAAAATAATAGGACCAATGGGTTAAACATGGTTGGACAATGCACTACCAACCAACATTGTTTGAGTTAAAACCCATATAAACCAATTCACCAAAGGTCAATCTATGTAATGATGGGCTCCACATGCTAAAAAGTAGTGATAGGTGCTTTTAAAGCTTATTGATGACCACTACACATCCTTTTTTGGTTTACCACCTTGCCTCAAAATCACCATTAGTTGATACACTAAATAACAATTAAATTGATAATGCCCTCCATATGCTAATCAAGACTCTTAGTGGTAGTGATTGAGGCTCCAAAGCCTACTGCTTCCTTGCCTTTTGCCTCTCTATACACTAATTTTGGCACTTGATGGGGCATAAAAATATAGCCAATCAACTCAAGAGATTTCCAACTATCCATTGACATATCTCACATCCCAATTGGAGGTCATTGGTGTCTTAACATTAGTAATATCCATCCCTTCATACCACAAATTGTCCAAGAAAAAACTCAAAAAAAACCATTTAGGAGCTAAAATCACATCATTTAAAACCAAGAACATAAGTCAAAAGGCATCATTATGGTAGCTTTCATTCTAAAATACCTAAAAGTGAAGTTGCATAAGAAGGAAGAAGATGAACAATGGAGATAATAAAATGGGATGGGGAAATAGGTGGAAGCAATTAAGAAGTAAAGGAAAATGAAAAGAAAAGAAAAGGTAAAAAAAAAGAAGCAAATGACATAATGAGGAAAAAGATGAAAAAAGGATAATGAAAAGAAAAAGGAGATGCAAAGTTTTTAATAGTGGCACCATTATAAGGCACCTTAAGTAAGCCCATAAATATAAATCACATTTTTTGTCATACAAACAAGTGTATATTCTAATAAACAGTTATAAAAGTAGAAAGAAAATAAAATAACAAGAAAAAGTGTAAAAAAAATAAAAATAATGATAAGAAGAACCATTGCTTGCGACAAATGTTTAGGTTAACTATGACCTTGGTCAAATGTAACTGATCTTCCAAATATTGGCAAATCCTAGTAAAGTAGATTAAGTCACTATAGTATTCTAATCACATCCAAAATGATTGGTGGCAAATCCAAAGTCAACTGATGCATATTAGATGACCCCTCACAACTTTCCTCAAAAAAAGTAAGAAAGACTAAGGCACCAAATGTTGCACCTCCCTTCACATTTGTTGAGCTCCTTAATCTCTTTTAAGTGGCACATTATGATAGCTTATGACTTCACAAGGGACTTCTTGAGAGACATGCTACTCTTAATTTATTTATATGCTTTCATTTATCTCCTAATTGATTATTTGTTTACCTCTTTAATATTTATAACTATCATATGCATCATAAGCTTAATTGCACACACTTACTAAGGCTTAAAACCCAACATCTACTCTTCATAACTTAGATAAGAGAAAGCATTAGTCCTTCATGAAGCATATGGCTACTGTATAAGACAGTCATAAAATTTGTCACTTAGATTAGTGATCCTACTTAAGCATTAAATAACAAAAGGGGAACACTTTAAGGACCTTTTGACCTAGTTTAGATCTATTCAACAACACATATGTTGTTAAACCAATGGAATCGTATGATAGAAAATCTAAGATATCCCTACCATAATTATTGCATCATGCACTTTTTTTACTCTTAATTTTTACTACATTACTTTAACGATTTATATTATATCTACTTTATATTGATCCATTTCTTATTTTTTGTCTTATTATCTTTCTGGTATCATTTCATATAATTCATTTTGGAAAGCATTTACCTCCTAAAGTGTCGATTATTATTTAAAACTATAAGTCTAATCGACACAATCATCATCGAGCACCCCCTACAATAATGTTAGGACATGCTCTAAGGACCTTCAAACATAAGTAAGAGATTATCCTTCTTTAGCATTTATGAGAATTCTAAGGGATTGCAGCTTAAGGCAATCAAAATTCCTTGTCCTTATATAGAATTAGGATATTTGGAGCATTGACAAGAGATGTACCTTCTAAAAAATCTATGGTGACATTAGATATCTATTGTACATCAAGATCAAGCCAACAATGTTAAAAGCAACCATTCATTTTTAGGATCCAACTTGTTAATGCTTTGTCTTCCTAAATAGAGATATAATCCCTTTGGTGGAGGAAATTAAAAGTCCATTGAACTTGCTAGGCATTGAAGACCAAAATTTATACTTGCCAAGCTCTATCACTAACCATATAAACAAGTTGTCAAAGCTAATAATTCAAAAGCAAAGCAAAATCCACCTCATAACCAAAGGACCACATCAATTTGAGTGTATCACTACCAATCACATTATTCAGCACATGATGAAGCAATTGAGGTCAAATTCTTTCACATGGTATTACTCATCTTCAAATTGATACAATTCCCCAAGGTCATTGGTCATGTCCATGAACAAATCATCAAACTTTTACATAAGGTAAGAAAAAATGGTGTTAATCTAGTCCATGCCATAATTGTCAAAATGATTTTGTCCTTGAATCATTATCAAATTCAAGGGAAAAGGCAATTCAAGGATAAATCTACTCTGATATATGTGTAATTTATAAGTTATCTACACAAGTCTTTCATTAATTCATACAACCTATGTGTTGGAAGGATAAACCCTTGTTAGAAGAATTCTATTAGATTGAATGGTCCCACATGTTAGAAATCTTAAAGTAAGTCACCTACTTTCGAGATTGGGATTTTTATTTGCTATTAAATGGCTAGCTAAAAATCCAAATATGTAGGTCCCTTTTGTCAAATTAACTAAAGTAATTACCTATTCCTAACATTAGCCATTGGGCAAATAAGGCTGAAAAGATTCATCTTAATCATTATAGGGATGGAGGATGTCCATTTCAACTATTGCAGTCCAAATAATTATAAACATCTTTGGCCCATCTTTCAAGCATGGAAACATGTCATGAAAGTAGCTTATAAATGCTCTAATCATCCTCTATCAAAGAGATACAAGTTGTGGTATACAATCTAAGGCCATAAAAATTACATTCTTAATGAATCCATAAGTTGTTCCATCTCTAAAAGGAAGGTCAAAATCAAAGATGATTTGACACCTTCTCTAGCAAATCCAAATGAACTAGATTTCATGACATAAGAAGAAATCCTTTCTCTTATCTGGATGAGTCACGTTCTTTAAAGGACTTGAACTAAAGTATCTTTATCAATGAACTTCTTCAAGAATTAAAGGCATCCAAAAGGAGAAATGAAGAATTAACTTCCTAGCTATTAGAAGCAAGCTAGGCACTTTAGGACATAAGGGCAATGTGAATGAATCAAAGTGAACCCTAATCAGAGTTAACCCTCCAACTTAATTTAGATCAGAACAAATTCTTTTAGCAAAACATTCAAGAGTAGTTAAATAATGTAAATGCTACACTCTTTATTGAATAAGAGACTCATATTGCATGGACAAGTGTGCTCATATAAGAAACCCTAAGTTTAGCCCATCAAGTGAGTCTACTCTTTAGAAAAAAACTAAAGCCAAACACAACAAATGGGATCACTTACTCATATAAACCAAAACTTGATTCAACAATTAGCTACTCACAACACCTAAATTAAAGAATTAACCTTCCAGCTTTAATAGATACCCATTATTGCACCTAAGAACTTCATATCTCACAGTGGGTCAAAGAGGCAATAAGTAAAGCCAAAGTCATGGCAGATGAGTCTAGAGAATTATGAGTTGAAATCCCTTTATTTCATCTATTTAATATGCACTTCAAAATTTTCCTTAAATAATCCTTTAAACACTATGAATTCATCTCCCATTATATGTGACAATCCCATTATATATGAATTCATTTACCAAGTTCCTCTCCACTTTTTGGAATTGTAAATTGTCACATTCACCAACAATTTTCCATGTTCTAAAACTTAAAGAATTGGAATTTGACGTTAAAGAAGAAGTTTAAGAATGTATTCACTAAAATAGTTCCTCAAAAGAAAGTTATACATCTCTTAAAATCAAATAATATAATTTGTTTCATTTAAAATAATGTTTGTAGGCATGAAAATTTCAAATTTTTCTTCGTGGGTATAATGTCAAATATTAATAAAAATAATATATACAAAGTTAAAATATGATTAGGATGTATTTTTACAATGCATATGAACTCTATACAAAACTTTATGATAGATATAAATAATATTATATTAAAATTTACAAAATTTTAACATAAAAACAATAAGAAAAAACTCACACTCATTAACTTTATAGATTTTTAAATTGTAAGCGTATGCATACTTGCATCTTACTTATTGTAGTGATCTTATGAGAACAATCAATAATTTATAAATTTTAAAAAAATTAAAATTTTAAAATAAATAATTACAAGTTTGTTTTCAATTTTTAGATATTTTTATAAAATTTTTTAATTTTAACTTTTAATATTTTTTATATACTTTGTACTTTTCAATTTTTTTAAATTTTTAGCTTTTAATAAATAAATATGATTTTTTTTATTTTTTCAGAATTTTTTAAATTTTTAATTTTTTAGAATCTTACCTTTTTATCTTAATTTTTTTAGATTTTATTTTACATGTTTGGAATTAAAAAAGAAATTGAATTTTTTAAAATTTTTAATATTTTGGAATTTTTAATTTTGTTAAACATTTCGAATTTTTCTCCAAATATTTTCATATTTTTTTAAAAAAATCTTTTGATTTTATTTTGGATATTTGGACTTACAAAAATTTTTCAAATTTTTTTTGAATTTATAATTTTTTAATTATTTTTTAAAAATTTTTTTTACATCTTTTTCAATATTCTATTCTTCAAATTTTTTCAAAAAATTGACGTCAAAAAATTCACAACACATTTAATAACAGATTAATGAAAATAAGTTAAAAACATCACCAAAAAAAAAAAATATAATGGAATCAATTAACTTTAATTTAATGGTATTAGAACAGTTTTAAAAGTGATATTTTTAAATTTGATTTGATATCAATTGAAAAAAATAAAAAACGTAATGGATCGATTTCAATTAAAAAAAAAACAATTCAGACATAATTTAAAAAATACTTAAATGCAAAGAACTAGTTAAGGATTTTGTATTTTTCTGGCGCCCATAATAAGGATCGAACTCAAGAATTTAAGACCACAAAAGCTGCTTAAACCAATGCCACGACGAAGTCGAACCCCACCAAGACGCAAAATCCGCGAAGCGACAGCCAATGGTCAGACTGAAACAATGCCAAAGTCTGACTCGGAGAGGACAGTTGCTTTTCAACTCACTTTACCTTACCAACGTGAAAAATTACACAAAATTACACGTGAAAAAAATTTCATAAACGAGTAAATGATGTATAAAATTTACATAAATTTTCTCCTGCAAAAGCTCTCATCTTTTTTTTAAAAAAAAAAAAAAAGAAAAAGCCAAATTGGCAATCTTAAGGGATTTGTGATTTCACTTTTAAAATTTATTTTTTTTTTCAATTAATCTCTAATGAAATTTGGACTGCGAGCACTTCAATAGCACCATAATTTGTTTATAAAAACAATATTATTGTTTTGTCTTTGATATATAATTTTTTTGGTTTAACCTTAAAAACCATAGCTGAAGTAGCCCGCACCCCCAACATGTAACCGCTGTAATTTCTTCTGCAATCGCCTTTCGACAGCATTTCCTCCGATTTGGCTTTTCTTCCGCCACAGAAGAATAGCATTCACATACACAAGTGGATAATGGGCAGGAAAATCAAAGATGATTGCCTTTTGAGCTCTTGAATTAATCATTGTTATTATTTCTATTACAATTATAATTATCCATTTATTGAAAAGCTCATTTTAATTATGGTGCGTACAAGATAGACTGAGTGAGAGAGATAGAGAGAGAAAGAAAAAGAGAGAAGGGAGTTATTAATTGCTTTTCGGATTCAGGATATTGGTCAAAGATATTAAAGTAGAGCTGCTTCATTTTAGAGAGAGAAAGAATGAGAAAGGAGTGGAGATAACATCTTTCTGGGTTCGAGGGAAAAGGAAACAAAAAAAAACCCCCTAGTTTCTTCTTCGCCTGGTTTCTTTCGATTCAAGAAAGAGGCGAAAGGGGGAAAAAGAGAGGATAAAAAACCGCAGAAAGATTTGAATTTTATTTTTCTATTGGGTTAAGACTTTTAGGACAGTCTGGGTATTTGTTGTTTTAATTGTCATAACGAGAGAAGGATCGATGGGCAAGAAGAAACCCCAAAAGACTAAGGAGCTGTCAGTAGCAATAGCAGAAGCTTCAACCACAGCCACAGGAGAAGAGACCCAGCAGCAGCAGCAGCAGCAGCCTGTGACTGCTCGAAAGAGAGGCAGACCTCGCAAGATCATCAAAGTCGAAAAGACTGAAGGAGAGGATAAGAAAAGAGAACCAGCAGCAGAAGGACATCCTCAATCACCAGAAGAAGTTATTGGGGGCGAGGCAAAGAAGCTTAAAACCAGTGAGGAAGAGGAAAAGCAACAAGAGAGACATGTAGAAGCAGAAGGGCCATCTGCTTATACCCGAGGCAAAAGGAAGGAAATAGTGAAGAAATCTGTAGAGAAGGAGCCTCAAAGGAGAAGCAGAAGGAGAAAAAGCAAACCAAGAAAGAGCAGCTAAGTATCTAAATTTAGGTGATCCCCCCGTTATGTTGTAAAAGAAACGAACAAAAAAAAAAATATTTTGGGTTGGAAAGAAGACGATAAAATTAATTAACGAACTGCTGATTAGAAATTTCAAGCTGGTTTCCTTTTGACTTTCTCCGTGATGAAAGCTTCCTGTCCTGCGGATTGATTACTCTTGCGCATGAAACACAAGGGAAGAAATTAAGAGCTCTGGGTAATTTGTGGATTGCTTTGCTTGTGCTTATCGTCTTGTAGCTGCATCCAAAAATAATTTTCTGTGCACAATCAAAACAGATTCAAGAAAGTTATATTCTACAAAATCAGATTGGAGCCTTTTTAATTGGTTTTCCTGGTTTCCAACACGAGATATAATGACTAACAGCTTGAGTTATTCACTGATAATCCATTTGAGTTTTGTCAACTTATTGAGATTTTAAAATGTGATCCTACCGACCTTCTGATATATATATATATATATATATATATATATATAAAATATAGCCTGAGACTGTGTTACATGGATTATTGGTTTATGAGGAGATAAAAGAGGATTCAATTAGAGGCTTCGGGCAGGCGGGGGGAAGGGGGGGGGGGTTGGTTATATTTGTTGTTTGCTGGTTTTTGTCAGCTCTGCGCCATGGCGAAGAAACAGCAAGACATCACTACAATGTCCAAAAGGGGTTAAAAAATATTGCATAATGGCTCATTACCAACAGCCACCTGATGTCACGCCCCGGCTCAGCCATCCAATCACTGAACCCGGGAACGGTGTGATGGTGTCTACTGCAACTTTGACTAGGACGTGACATCTACTACCGATGGGCGCGTACCTGTCCGTGTGCCAGACTGCTAAAGTACATAATAGTAGTCAAGTAAATAGGAGAAGCTTTTCCTTTTTCTTTTTTCTTTTTTTTTTTAAATTTTTTTCTTCTTTATTCGCATCGTCCGAAGAGTAGCCATAGGCGATGGTAGGGAAGTCAAAATTTCGGATAGGATCCTCGAGGTATACAGTAGCGTCCTTATATGCATAAACCCCATAATTAATTTTTTTTTATTTCTACCGTACAATTACAGTGTGTTTGGATATTGGATGGTGGTAGGGAAGCAAGTTACTAAAAAATAGAAAAAAAGAATAATCTTGTGAAAAGAAATAAAAAAGAAAATGGTGAAAAAATTAGAAAGTTTGACGGTAGGTTTATAGACGAAATGTACAAAACTACCCTCAGCAGTGAGCCCCCACTCAAAAAATTAATGGTATTTCTTTTCTTTACGTGCAGACGCCAGCCATCTCTGAAACAATTAACATGGATGGACCAGTTTTAATGTTTTTTTTTTTTTTTTCTTGTTTTAAGATAACAATGGATGGGCTTTCATTATGACCCTAAATTTTTTTTTTTACTATTTTTGAACATTATGGAATAACTTTCATTTTATAAATATTAATTTTTACATAATTTTTTATAATATTCACATAAAATTTATGCTTTTTTCTAATTTTCTTTCTTTTCAATTTGTAATTGATCCAAATAATAATTAATAAAAAAAAATTCTCTTCTTAACAACCGTCTTTCACATCTCTTTCTTTTCCATAATTTATTTAATATTTCATCACAAATCTAAACAAAGCATTGATGTGAACATTAAAAAGTAGGATCGACAACCCATGCGCGTGTTGCGTCACGCGCTAATTATGTACGTGGGACCCAATCTGGACAAAAGCTCTTGCAAGTTGGTGGTACCCACCTGATGATCTCTTCCTTACAAATCTACTGTTTGATTTGGAGAGCGTGCACGATCATTTTTGTAAGGTTTTTTATTCACGGAAATGAGAACTGGGTGCACAAATCGACTCGCTTTACAATAAAATAATAATTTATTTCTAAACAATAATATTAAATATTAAAAAATTTTTAATTTATTATAAAATAATATATTTATTAAAATAAATATATTTTTATTAAATAAAATTTTTATTAAAAATAAAAATTTATTTATTTCAATAAAAATATTATTTCATAATAAATTAAAATAATTTTTTTTCATAATATTTATTATTTTTAAAAAATTTTAATTTTTTACTAAAAATTATTAAATATATTTAAAAATTAACAAAATATAATAATAAATAAATTAATATATATAAACAAAATAAAAAATAAAGTTATAAAATATTATTATTATTATTATTTTTATTAAACTTTATACACATTATATTTAAATAATTTACATATTTAATTAATTATAATATATAATTAAATAATTTTAAATTAAAATATAAAATTTTAAATATATATATTATTTTAATATAAATAACGTTATTTCACTCGACAAAAACTTGCAAAGTCAACCAGTAACTGTCTTCTAATAATAACTTCCTTCAACTCGTTATTATTATTATTATTATTATTATTTAATTTTTAAAAAATTTTAAATTTTAAAAATTAATAATTAAATTAATAAATTAATAATTAAATTAATAAATTAATTATTTATATTATAAAATAATACATTAATTATAATTATTTTAAATTTAATTAATTTTAAAATTTTATAAAAAATTTATAATTTTTTTATATTTAATTTTAAAAAAAAAAAAATAAAAATAACACTATTTTATATTTTTAAAAAAAATATAAATTATAAAACATTAAAAATATTATATATATAATATATTTATTTATATTTTAATAAAAATATATATAAAATTATATATTATATTATATTATATTAATATTTATTTATTAAAATTTAAATTATTTTATTAATATTAAATTTATTTAATTCAAATCATGTATATTTATAATTATATTATATTAAATAACTTATTTTTAATCTTATTATATTTAAATTATAAATACATATATATAATTAAATTTCTTAAATATTATAATATAATATATAATAATTATTTTTTTATATAATTATATTTTATATATTAAATTTTTTTATATAATATATATAAATATAAATTTTTTTTATATATTTAATATTAAATATTAATTTTATTTATTTAACTTACATTAAAATGATTAAATTGATTTAATTTTTAATTTTTAATTTTTTTTTTGACTTAGTGACCAATTTGATTTTTAAATTTTTATTTATTTTTTTTTCTACTAAGAATTAAGTGACATTTTCAAATTTATATTTCATAATAAGAATTGAAATTGAAATAAAAAATTCATGAAACTATACTATTTCAACATAGTTTCAGATATAATTAAAATTATACAGTTATTTAACAATTTGATTCATAAAATATTAGAAATAGAAGTTAGATAAATTGTTAAATAAAAATTCTGAAAAATATAAATTTAAAAAATATTTAATATAAAAATTATTTCAAATATAATTTATAAATTAAATAAGTTAAAATTTCATAAAAATAAAATTATGAATAAATAATAATAATAATAATCATCATACATCACACTAATAACCACAAATATTACATTTAAATAAACAAATATTAACATGACAATTATATAGCAACAATAATAATGTATTTATTGATAATTTGAATATTTACAACTTTTATAATATTTTATCATTGTAATACTTAATATTACTAATAATACTTATTATTATTATTAAAATATAATTTTATTAATATTTTGCTTGAAATTGTAATAATAATAATTCTTGTTGTTACACGGCCCTTAACAGACATATCCCATGATTGTTGGATCACTACATAAAGATTGTTTACTTTATAGTTATAATACTTGTTTGTTTATTTATTATTATTATTTACCTTTTTTTAGTAGATACTAATTTTATATCTCATATACGCATGTCTCACCTGTTATTTTTATAAAAATAAATTTCACATAAATTTCATTTTTACAATATTAAATAAAAATTAAATTAAAAAAAATCAAAATTGCTATTAATAAGGACTAGATTAAGTCCATAAAGTCTTGGAGCTCGACTCCCTTCAAGACCCCCACTCGACGACTGGTCCGAAACACTCGCTATGTCTAACAACAGCCATGACCCCTGTCATTGGCACCTGAATAAGCAAAGGAAGTCTCCAAGTTAGGGGTCACTATAAATGAAAAAAAAATAAAATAAAAAAAAAACCCTTAGTCTTTATAAGATATTTCTTTCGCACTCTCTTTAACTTTCTCTATAATATCTTAATTCCCAAGTCTCTTATTGATTGAGGTATTAAAGCGTTACCAACAGACTTCTGTCTAATATTCCTTAGTCTTGTACGTGTTACATCTCGGGTACTTATTGAAAATGACCACTGTCGTTTGGCGCCATGTGACAACAACTTACGGTTTGGCTCTCTCATTCGTCTATCTCGTAAAAAAGTCTTTAATTTTTTTTTTCTTAAAAATGTCTAATTTATATTAGATTAAAACTTGTAGACACAAAATCTTCAAAAAAAAAAAAAAAAGAACTTGGTTTGGCCACCGAAATGGCGCGTTCTCGGTACAGGCATGTACATCGATAGCTCACATGTTGACAGATGGTAGCCTTAAGCAGCGAAACTGTCAGAAGTCGGTGCGTTCAAAAATCAACCGAGCTAGTTCGAGGGCAATTCAACCACGTTTCAAAACACATTCTAGCAAGTGATCGCCAGAAGTGTGTAGATCAGCGACAAAGCAACCCAATGGTGGGTCTCCTAGCCGCTGACACTGACCGAAGGCTGACATGTGGGGAAGACGGCCCCGACGGAGCAGATTAGACTCTGTGGCATCTTGACACCATGTCGACGTCCAAACGACGCATCAGACACATAGACCAATGGATCGGCGGCCCCCAAACCCACCGATGTGGGTTTCAAACGACGGCGTCGCCTAGAGCCGACGCGTGGAAGAAACGGCGACTTTAGAATGGGGCTTTCCGGACCTGTTTTCAGCAAGTGAGCAACAGGAATGTGGAATGTGTAGAACGGCACAAAATGAGTCTAGTTACGGGCATTTTGACCACCGCCGTCAAACCTATGTGGGTACATGGAAAAAAAATGACCTTGTTGGAGCAAATGTCTTCGCTGGCGTTTCCGACGCCTTTCAGCGCTCGTATTGGTGCATTGACAATGGAGGCCTACAGATTGGCACCGCGCAGCCTCGGAAATGGTGACCTTGGGCGGTTCTGGCAACTCAAGGACAGAAGCTGCACTAGTGACATTGGGGTCCAGCCAACTTGGCATCACCTTGCCCTCTAATTTTCTATCTACATGGGACGATGGTTATTTTTCCACAAGTCCTCCTCGTTGATGGTGACACTTACCATGTCTACGATGGCAGATGCTCATCATTTTATCCACGTTTATTATGTAATTTTTCACTCTCTCTCTCCTAGACGTTATGATTAATGTTATTAATGATCAACTTGAGCTGCTTTCTTGTCAAATATTTAATGTTGCAGATTAGTACATAGGTTCCTTATGGCCCCTCCCAAAGCAACAAATGAAGGGAATGGGTCGCTTGCCTAATAAATGAAGCAGAAAGGCAACCCATCCAATAAAAGAGACACCTAGAAGACCCGGCTAAGATTTTAGGCATCCTAAGAATTTGGTTAAGAGATCAGACATCCAGCAACCTTGAAGAACAAGGCACTAGGAACAAAATGACCCGGTTTAGATTCCGGACACTTAAAACACCTAGTCAAGACACTTAGACATCTATAAGACTTAACTAAACTACTACACACCTAGAGACCTAGCTAAAACCCTGGCACTAGGAACAAAATGATCCGGTTTAGACTCCGGAATCATGACACCAGACGTCTAAAAAGACTTGACTAAGATTTCAGACCTCAAAAGACTGAGCTAAGATTCTAAGCACTCAAAATAGCTAAGACTCTAGACACTTAAAAACCTACCCAAGGCATCTAGTCACTAAGGTCTAAAATTAATTCTAAATTTTTATGTATTTTTATTAAATATTTTTTTATTTTAATTTGAGTAATTTATTTTTAAAATTAATTTTTATAGAAAAAACTCAAATTGTTAATAATTTTGTGTTTAATTATTGTATAAATTTTTTTTTTACCGTTTTAATGACTTTTTCTTTAAAAAATTAATTTAAAATAAATTATAAAATAGAGAATATAAGTAACAATATAAAAATATTTAAAATTTAGAACTAAATTTTTTTCTGTATACCTTATTAAAAGACCGGACTAAAATTGTAGGCACCAGAAGATATGACAAGAAGGACTAAGTACCAAAAGATTCGGCCAAGCCTCCGAGCACCCAAAAGACATGACGAAAAGCACCGAGCTCCTAGGACTTTTGACCGAGGCACCGGACGCACAAAGGCTTGGCCAAGACATCGAGCACCCAATTCGATCAACTGGGCATTGAAGACCTTAGCCTACTGAGCACCAAAGACCAACCAACCTGACACTAAAAAAGTGCAATAGACAAGAAAGAATTGGCCGAGGACAAAGAAAGAACAGCCCAATTTTCGCAAGAAACAATTCATGTCACTGGCTCCAACAAGCCTATAAAAGGCTTCCAAACCCATTCTTGAAGCCCATTGGCCAAGTTCCAATGCCAAACCCACAGACAAATAGCCCATAAGATATTAAACATGTGAACAAATAGTAGAGAAATCACAACAATCAAATCAAATGAAGGGAGAGAAGGAAATTCACTAAGATTTATGAAATTTAAGGATAACCAAGATTCAAGTGCTAATGGTAAAAGTTGAACTTGTAATCCACAAGTTCCAAAAATTAGAAAATGATTTCATAATTTATAGGTTTTAAGATTTTTTTTAATTTTTTACCTATCGTATTCGTTAAATTTTTTGAAATTAATAATCAAATATATGATTATTTGGTATCATTATTTAATATTATTACTCATATGATAATTCATAAAATAAGTTGTTAAATTATATTAAAAATATTAATTTATTTTCAGTATTTATTTTTATGGTATAAAAAATATCAATTCATTATTATCAATTTAAGAGTAAGTTTTTTTAAGGCTCCTGGTTTTGATGGAGGATATATCATGAAAACTAATTTTTATTATCTTATAAATTATATTATAATTATTATTTTATAACATATTTATTTATTTTATAATTTTTTAGTATAATTAAAAATTTTAAAATTTTAATTAAATTATTTATAAAATATATAAATTATTTAAATATTTTAAAATATATTTTTAATTAGTTATTAAATATTTTTTATTTAAATTAATATTTTTTCTTAATTAATTAGATAATTTTATTTATAAATATATAAGATAAATAATTAAATTATTTAAATAAATAAATATTTTAATAAAATTATCAACTTAATTTTTATTATTTTTAAAAAATATATTATTTTTTTAAATTAATTAAATATTAATTTTATTTTTACTAAATTTTGTGTCATTTCATCTAAATTCTCTTATAGAAAGCAACTCAAAATATTCTCAATCAGAAGAATTGGACTTCCTTTTTCTTTTTTACAATAGTTAGGCTTGCAATGATCATCATCATCCATTGAGGCTCGAGGACATGGCTACGAAATAGAGAAGAAAAACTATTAATATTAAAAAAGAAACAATATATTGCTTCTTATTTTTAAATATTTTCTGTCTCGTTTCTTTGCCCTCAGTACCTAATCATGGAACCGTTAACTAAAGGATTATTACTTTTTATCCAATTATTTTCTCCCTCTGCCAACAGCAAAAGACGAGAAAAAAGATATGGCATGTATAGAGTGATTGTGTATCTTAAAATTGTTGATTGTCGTGCTGAGCTTTCATATCACATACCATTTTAACTTCAAATCTTCAAATTTTTGGATGATAAGGTGGCTGGACAAGCAAAAACAATCAAACCCTTTTTATCCTTCCTGCTGATTGGTAGCAAATGGAATTGGATTTAAACTGTGCCTAAAACTATGTGCTTTTGGCTACCTATAATTAGCTGCTGTACAATTTAGGGGGGGGGGGGGCTCAAATATATTATGAATAAATAACACCAAATAATTGATTGATTGGATATTGCAGAAGATCCTTAAAAGAGTAAAAGTAAAAGAATCAGATATAAAGAGAGAGAGTATTTCGGCGAGTACATTGATTGAAGATTTTAAAATTGGAGACTAGAAACTGAAGAAGAAAATCTGAAGTGCCAGCACCGCAAGTGCTTATTAGAGCAAGTTGTAGCCTTAGCCTTCTATTTTTTGTTTTAAATTTTCACCTTAAAAAAAAAAAAAAATTACGGGTTGGGTCACCCACAACCCAACCTGACCCCACTAGGATTTTTTCGAGCCATTTGGATTCGGGTCATTTTCCGGTTAATCAATTTCAGGTCAGGTTTAGATTTTTTTTTTACCCGGTTCGGCTCATATTGTTGGGTTGGCTCAAATTTTGACAATTCTAGTTTTAAATATTGTTTTATACATAATAACACTTTAAGATGACATTTTTACTAAAAGAATTTTTACTTGGTATCAATTGTCAACTTATCAAATTGATTTTGAGAAAAAATGTTACAAATTTGGTTTTTAAATAGATTTTTACCCTATGACAAGTTTTATTTTTAAAGTTTAATTTTGATATTAAATTTATTTAAAAAAATTGTAATACTTTACTTGATTTTCTCGCTAGAAAATTCTTGCCAAAGCGATGAGTGAAAGGTTATCAAATAATCATTACAAATGGTTACTCATAAAGGTTTCTCGACTTCAGTTATAAATAAATTAACAATGTATTTTTTTTTTCATTAATAAGTTAAATATTTTGGCTCAATTACCATGAAGTCTTGTTATTCCTTCTACGTTGAAAAATTATTAAGAGAGATTTGGAGTTATTTTAAAATTTGCAACAGCAACTATTATGATTATTATTATTATTATTATGAGATCCGCACGACCTCTTTCTCCTAAGCTACATTCTCCACATCTATTAAGGAGGATCTTCCATCTCCAACCAAATATGTTGTTAAATCTATATTAATGCCAATTTGTTTATTAGCATTAGAACGACTTCAAAAATATATCTCCAAAGTCCTTTCACCAAACTCTCATTTTATATTAGATGATAAAAATAGGATCTGCTAGTATTACTAATACGAAAAGCAAGCAAGATCCCAATCAAAAAGTTTTCTGGTGATTAAAAATGCTTATAGTCATGACTTTTCAAAACAATGGAGCTAAATCGTAATTTCAGCACCAGCCATTTAGTATAAAAGGTTCTCTCTAGAATTCATACCTTTAATTTACAACTATCAAGATTATATTGTAGTATGGACTAATATGTTATACTTGAAAAATTGAAACCATTCATAGTTTATACATTTTAGCTACAATTGTCCCGTGAGTTTTCCAAATTGATTACATGATTAGTGAATTAATGGGTTAGGCATGCAAATCTTCTCAAAGCTAGTTCAAGAAGGATTCTCTTTGTTCAACCGAAGTTAATATAAAACCAACTTTTCCTTTGGATTGCTTATTTGTCATAACCTTCAAGCTACTATGGATTTTCAATTGACGACAAAATAAGTATCAAATGGTTGCTCTCTGTCCCCACTGTCACGTCAAGAAGTTGTTATTAATCAATTACATCAAATTCAAGGCAAGGTAACTTTGGAAGCCTCCCCAGTCGAATAGTCAACCTTTCTTAACCTACAAAAGTAAAATACAAGTGTCTCCGGCATCCCCAACCCATCCCTAGAAAAATACAAAAATAAAGTTAAAAGAAGTCTTATTGTAAGATGTTTAATGAGTAAAGTGTCATCCACACTATTTTTCACTTTAATAATAAAGATTCTAATTATGGATCTGATATAATCAAATAACTTTATAATTAAAGGAATTTTGATGGCTCAAAACTTCTGATAGTGAAATATCTCTATTCAAAAGTTTTGTCTATTAGTAACAATGTTTTCTCATTTAAATAATGACCTTGTTGTAAATAATTTAATTTATAACGTAGGTGCTTAAATTATTAAAATTCATGATATTATAAATAATTGAATTCGTAAGGCGATAACGTTGAATTTTTGGGTACTAGAATTCCTATTCAACTGTTCAAAGTAATAATTTTCAGGGGATGACAAATTTTAAACTTAATACTAAAATAATTAGACATATATATATATATTTGTATAGGTGGAAAAACTAAAAAAATTTGACCAAAATGGACATGCTGGGAAAAAGACAGTTTCCTTAATCATGTCCGATGAAGAAACAGGATTGCAGGAAGACACACAAAATGGGTGGGATTCTGACCGGCAGTCAGCATGCCAAACAGCAGCTGGAAGCGCCCTGTGGATACATGTGATCCCTGACCCGCTTGCAGCATTCCTATAGCTGGAGAGACATTCCTCAGTAAAGCTTCAAGATAGGATAAAAAGAGACCACCACAACAAAGGTTGGGAAATTTCGAGCGTCATTCTTGCAGTTTTAACCCTCTGGTTTGATTCGAAGCTAGAAACCGCTCCTAGTTCTTTCAACAGTGAATCACAGGTTGTTCTCCTCGGTGATCAATCTCTTTCTCCACTCTATGGCACTCTCTAATCATACGTAACATGTGACCATTTAGCTGAAGACTAAGACTATGGGCATTTATTAAATATTTTGAATGGCCTGCTTACGTATGTTCTCTTCAACCTGTCAAGAATGATAAAATGTGCATAATCATTTTTTATTCATTATCTTACAATACCTACGCACAATGTTAGCACATTACATATCAAGAATGGACACAAGAGCATAATGTCTAAGCTGCTTGAAGGAAAGCAGTATCTTTTGAAGCCTAGCCAGAGATGGATACTCTTTTATGGGCAGCAATGGAATCAATGGATGAACACCAACACCCAAGAATGAAAGAAAAATCCCTACAAAGAGTAGCAACCAATGGCAGAAACAATGACTGGCTCAAGAAGTTTCAGACATCAGGCTTCCTGCCAGATACAAATACAATCTGGGTTCTTGAAGGTATCATCTACAACTTCGTCCCATCCACTACACTATCCAATTCCATCTTCCACTTCTATAATGATTGGCCTGATCATCTACTGCCTTCTCTAGGATTTTCCTATGCTAAGCTTTCACAGATTGGCAACCCTGATGCCCATTTTGGGCTCATGGATGATCCACTAAATCTGTTTAACAAGTTCCCCCAGCTTGCCCAGGGCACTAAAGACCCACCAGATCATGGATCACCATGCCGTTGCTTGTAATTGGTGCAGGCCTCTGGTCTACCAAATCAAATTAATCCGTAAAAGAGCAATTTGATCATAATAATGAGCTGGAAGGTGTCTACATCAAATACAACATAGATGTATGCACCATTTTGTTAGGGTTGCCCTAGCAAATAGAGAATGCAAGCTGGGTAGGAGACAATTCCTTTACAAGGTCATGTCCTCTGTCTCCAATTGGAACAAATTAAATGCTCAAGGAACAAAGACCTTATGCTTTCCCCCTTTGCACCAAATCACAGGATTGAGGACAATGTTCTCCTCATGTTAATCAAAGGTTCAAACAATCTATTCTCAATTACAAGCATATCCAGGTCCATACATTCCATCTTCAAAAGTGAAAAGCAACAGCAAGACCCCTAAGAAGACTGCACCTAAAATTTTTTTACCTTAAAAGCTACACAGAAGATCAAACTTCAAGGCAGCCCTTTACACCCTGCTCAAATTTGTTAAGGGAGGACAGACTATCCATAAGGGCATCAATTACCTTTTGCCTGAAGAGGAGAAGAACATGGACATCGGAAAAGTATGTCAGGAGATTGCCAGAATAAATACTTAATGACCTGCCATAAGCATATTCACTTACTAAAAGCAGATACAAATATTGCCATTCAAAATTTTGCAAAGCCAAACCAGCATTGATAGTTAACCTAATTACAAAAGAGACTGACAGATTTAATATGGGTTCATTAGGCATCATGGTAATGAAATTATAGTTTAGCATTACTTAAACAATTTCAACAAATAGTTGACAGATTAATGGAAAAAGAGCTGCCTACCATTAGGGTATAGTCAAGAGAACTCCCAATTACAAAATTTTCATACATTGGTATACATAGGTTCTGGCATGAAAAACCCAAAAAAAAAGGGTAACATAGCTAAAGACCTTTTCCAGAAAATTTGTGCACTTCACTAGAATAATCCAAAGGATGCAAATTGCCAGATCAAATTAAAATTAACTACAATTTTAATTGTTTGTCTTGAATAGTAGCTTGGAAACTATATTTTTGAGAAATTACTATAATGATACGAGTAGCAAACAGCACTATAGTAATCACATAATTTCCCTCCAGTTGTAAATAAGCTGGAACTTCATAAGGCACCAGCAAGTTATTCATTATTCTCCAATTTTTGATGGTTTTAAAGAATGCATAAACAAGTGGAAGACTGAGTTTGTTATAAAGATTCACTAATATGCTAATTAACATGCATCATATGCCATACAGGTTAGAAAAACTGAAAATGACTGAATATTAAAGTTGCTAATGGTTTTATACTTGTGAATACAAATTCAGGACATACCTGTTGGAAGCAAGTTGCATATCACTTTCATTTACCAGACTATTAAGAAAGGTGAAAGATCTGCAGTACAAGAATAGATGAGCTCAAACCATAGACATAAGAATAGATGAGTTCAAACCATTTAAAATGGAATTTACTCCTAACAACAACAAGAAGAAAGCCTTAAACTTAAATTTAATTAGGGTCGGCTATATGAATCTTTTCTCATCATTCTGTTGATGTTCTATCACGAACCAAGAGTTGAGTGAGATCAAATTGTTCTAAATCCTTCTTAACTCAAGATTCCCAATTCAATCTAGGTCGTCCTCTCCGTCTCCTTTCACCATCCACCTAAGAGTTACTCATAAATAACCAGAAAATTTCCTTAATTCCAAAGCATCCAAATGTTGCTGATATGCAGAATAGCCTACAATACACTTTCCAATTTGAGACATCAGGACTGTCCACTTACACAGTTTCATAAGACCAGAAAGGTTGCAGCCAACTTCAAAACTAAAGAAAAGTCACTATAACTTTTCACACAATCTTGGTCAGAGTAAACAAGCACTTGGCAAGTGTTTAACATGGAAATTGTACTTGGTTTATATGGGTAATCAGATTTAGTCAACTCTAACAGATACATGGGATTCAATGATTTATGTCATGTCAATACTATTTATTTCTACTGACTTATGTCAGATTCTATTCTTATAACATAGCAAACATAATCAACATGTGCATGTCCAGCACAGCAGCAACCATTTCAGAAGAAAAAAATAAAAATAATGTGGTTACCTTATGAGATCATCTAACATGGCTTCAGCTTCAAGTTTTGCAGGTTCATTTTTATCAAGCAATGAAGACGCATTTTTTACTATTAATCGGAATGTGCAAACCTGGCAATCAAGGAAATTATACCAGAAAAAATAAATTAACACATGGCACAATCCTGTTACAAGCATACCAAATTTGGCAACCTTCTATGATTCAATTACCTACTACCAAAGATAGGAAGCAGGGCTATTCTATTCCATTGTGGTTTTCTTCTCTTTCACATAGATGTTGGAAAGATGAATAAAGATTAAGCCAGATTGCATCCCTAAGGCTTTGTCTATTCAAAAAGCTTCACGTATATAAAGGATGCCACAACGTGTCCAACCAACATCATGAGCATAATCTAGCGACATACTTGAACAAATTTTCCATATTTATAGTAGCTCAACTCTAGCTATGAGATTGAAAAAACAAAAACAAACAAACTAATTATCCTGTTTACAGCAAGGATTATCAAATTAATGAAATGTAGACATTGGACGATATTGACAAAACCTCGACTCCTGTATTGGCTTGAAAAGCAACGAACGAATTCCTCTGTTGTGGGACGCAATCCCGAGCAGCAGATCTCAACAGCCCTTGAACATCCTCTAATTCTTTGTTCGTGTAATCAGATGCTTCAGAAGCTGCCACATATCAGTAAATTAACGTCAATAAATCAACGAAAAACAATAAAAAAAAAAAAACACAGAAGTTCACGAGCAAACGTACTCAGTAAGAGATAGGCAGAGCGAAGGCTTTGTCGGGAAGCATCAATCGGGGCTAAGAGGTATTTGGCGGACTTCTTCTTTTGCTCTTTAAGCCAGTCCTTGGGTCCCGCTGCGTAATCATCAAGAAAATCCAATTAGGGCGGGTCTCTCTCTCTCTCTCTCTTCTCTTCTCTTCTCTTCTCTAGAAAGCCAATCATATCAAAGACTCTATTCAACAGTCAGTCAGTCGGGCGTGCAAAGAGAATTGGCACGTACAAATGCCTATTGAGAAGGCAGTGGCGGGAGCGGCAGGGACGAAGGCGGCGGCGGCAGCGACGAATAAGAGCACGGCGGCGCCTCTGCGAGAGGTCTTGATCGGGAATTGGAAATGATGGTTGTTTTCGGAGTGTTTGGCGGAGAGATTTTTGATTGAAATTGGGTTAATGTCTGCAGGAAGCGAATCGAGAAGGAAACTTAGGGTTGAGTTCGAGCTGCTCGACACAGGGCGAGTGCACAATGTAGCAACCGTAGCAGCTGCAAGCGTCATTGTTTGATATCTCCTTCCAAGCGCCGTTTCGCTTATCGAACTTGTCCCTTATCAAAACCGTTGTTTTTAACTGTTAGGACCTGGAAACCACGCCTATCCCCCGCCCCACCCCAACGCTGGCACGTGTCATGTCCCAATTGGTTTTCCCGATTTTCCCAACCTTCCCGTTTCTAGTAACCACCCAGGATTTTTGGAAATTTTATTTATTTATGCACTTCTGAAGCTTACCTGATTTTTGAGCATGAAATTTATATAAAAATTACCCTCAATTTGTATATTATCTAAACTACTCAGGAACCGAGAACAAACAAGAATGTAAAGAGAAAACAGTAGCTTGACTGGAATCCAACAAGCTTTCAAAACATGAAAAGAATGTCCGAGGCAATTCTTCCTCCCCCATGCCTTATATTGGACAGTAACCATATTCCTTGTACTGTTATAAGCCTTGTGCCGTCAACTGCCAAGTCATTTGTCACTCTGTCCCCAACTTTTCGGAAACCAACAAGCTTTCAAAATGTTTTAGTTCCGTTTGAAATAGCCTTTTTCTAGTAGGATGTTGAGGGATGATCTTTGAGTACTGAAATGCGTAAGCTCGAAATATCTTTGACGGATGATTGCAACCACCAACTAGTGCTCGTCCTGCCTCTCAACGTCTTCCGTTTCAAGTGGCAAGGGAAATATTTCACTAGGTAACCTTTAATTTGATGATGAGTGCTCAATTCCGCCACTTCCATGAGATACTCTGCTGGATCGCTTTAAGCCGCCAACACTACCTTGGTTAGTTTGGGTGAGAACAGCGGGATGATCCAATGAGCTGTGTATCCAACTACCCAAAAAAGGGGAGCTCCAGGATCTCCTAGATGAAGTTGTTTTCTGCCTCCCTGAAGTGTAACTCTCTTCTCTCACAATTTTCAAAAGGTTTTCCAATGCTTTGAGGACGTATTTCATTGGGGGACGTTTTGAGGGATTGCCACTAAGGCACTACCGGGCAACGATGGCCATGGCCCATACCTCCTCTAACAAGTCCTCATCAACAATCAGAGAAGGGTCAACAATCCGGTTCCTCCTCATAAATACCGAAGTACCCAAGGGTGCATTTGAACCACTCCCTTGGTGTGCCATCGTCTGGTTTACTGATGCCAAGATTGCCTTTTACAAGGTCTAGCGAGACCTTTCCAAAACAATACACATCATAAGCACAAGTTGCTGGGGAAGGGCCTGCAAATTAGCAGAGAAATATATCAGATCGATCTTACTTCAGTTTTCAGGCTTCAGAAGATTGTCTTGATGCTAGCAGCAAGGCTATATGCTTTAGCCATCCAGGATAGCACAAGAAAGGGTAATCTGAGGTGAGAGAGTTTGCAAACGGATGTACAGGAATCAAAAACTTCGCGAAGCTGACATGTGTAAGAGAGCTACATACCAGTAGGGCCTGGTTCAGAGGATCTGCATTTCAGGAAGCGGAATTATCGTTAGTGGCAGCCACATACATACAAGGCAAATACAATTTGAAATTGATTTGATCCTTTCCTACCCTAACCAAAATCCTAATTGATAATTTCATGATAACAGATGCCATAAACAAAAGATAGTAGATGGTACTTTACCTGAGTCTGAAAATGCTTCCGGAGTCTGAAAATGCCTGAGCAGACCAGCTGACCTAATGTGACTTCTATGATATAACATTAGGTAATTCCTGCATAGGATTCAATCTACTGCATCCAGTGTTGAGCTTTAAATCCATTTTGCATGATTCAAGTCTGAAGACACAATAACGAACTCATAAAAATGCTCAGAACATACGATTATGGATATACAATATTTAAATCACAAGGGAACTATTCATTTAACCAAACTTTACATTGCACTCTCTTTCTGAATAATGGTGCAGATACAACACAAACCGCAAAACTCACTATAATTAAAACTTTTTAGTTAACGTTGTCCAGATAAAGCCACCATGAGAAAGACAGAAACCATGCCTGAAGTTCTAAGTGGATATAGTGCTCAAATGTACAGAAAGAATGCTTACTGTTGCCTCCACAAGAACATAAATAACAATGTATGTGAGAGAAACAAATTTCTAAACACATCAGCCAAAATATACGTGAAACTTACATATAAAATAGCACCGAAAAAAAAAAACTTAGAACAATAATTTTTCTACTCTCTTTCATACTAAAAATAAAATATTCTAAGAAGATTTTGATACCAATGAAAGATTAAAAAGGTTATAATTACCCTTGAAGACCTCCAAAAGTTAACAATAAACTAATAATCAGCAAATCAAACTTTTTTCGTGATCCAAGTAATATCACTATATTGGATAGTATCTTGTTCACAGGCCAAGAGCCTTTTATTATGAAAATTAGTAAAGACAGTGAGCTCTTGTTTCTTTTACAGTGAGAGAGATCAGTTATCAACCAGATAATACAATTTTCTATAAGTTCTCTGTGATTTGTCTTTGTACTAGGAGAGAGTTTTAACTCCTTTCAACTTCCGCTTAATAGGTTGGGTCAGCCGATCATTGGCAAGCCAACTCAACCCAATAACACATTTATGAAACAAGAAATCTAAGTATAAACTGCACTTTTAAACAGAGTTAGAGTTTTAAAATGATAAAGTTTGCTAACTCAGCCTTAGGAAAGAAAAATTTCAACGTGTGGATGAGGTGATATGATGTGAAGGCTAGTTTGAGAGAATGATGGGTGGGAAAATTGCAAACGAGAAAGAAATGAAACAGATAAAAAGGGGAAAGCAAAACAAACAAAGGTGGCTTAGTCGATTTGACCATTTCAATGAAACAAGAACCCAAAGTCGGAAAAGGAAAGAAAGCAAGGAGAAAATGTATGTCCAACTTTGTCGTAATGCATGTCAGTTGATTGGCCGAAGAAATAGCCAGTGAGAAAGGCAAAGGCTTTCGGTTTGCCTTTTCCGAGCGAAATGAACCCATTAGAAGGCATATTTGTGGCGGCCACGAGCAAAAACTGGCCAATATTGGCTCGGTCCGTTAATAATATGTATGAAGAAAAATAATGTGTAGAAGTGCATAGGTAATAAATGTACTAGACCATTAATGTTCCTTTTTGACTATGAGAGAGTCATTATCGCTCACTTGGAGTGTGTAAAAATCATTATGAAATGTCAAGCCATCAATGCTCCTCAGGAATATGGAAAATTCATTATTACTTCTTTAGAGTGTGTACTTTACTATTGTAAATTGACGACCTTTAGTTGAAAATCTACATAAAGATTACTAAGAGGTATGTAGCTATGGTTCAAGCATGCAAAGAGCTTGAGAGATATTGTCATTTTTTATAACGTAAGGAGATTAATTTTTAGATCTTTCATCGGAGTTATAGAAGATCATTTGCTAGCAAAACGTTTATGGAAACATTTTCGAAGCACTAGCAGCAAATTTGGAATCTCTGCATTGTTGGCGGATCAGATCAATTTATTGCAAATGATTAATTAATGCTAAAAATGGGAACAATAGACTAGTGGATCCAGAATTCTAGCCAACGCGCCAAATAAAAATTTACACTTCATCCATTGGTTAGAAGGCCCCAAGGTTGTATAAAAGGAGTTTTATATAGTAACAAAACAACTTTTTCTCATTGTATCAGTGATTGAGAAAATAAAAAGACATAAATTTTCTTTGCGTAAGAACTTCAAAACTTAAAGCGAGAGAAAATAAGAAGTGTGAGTGATTTAAGTGTGTAAAAGGTGAGCGTGTGTGCTCAAGAAAGTTGTGTAAGTGTTGCAAGAAAGTTCGTTCGACCTTTGTGTGCATTTAATATTGTTCTCTTCTCAGAGAGTTCAGCAATTGGTTCAAACTCTCAAGGTGGTGACCTTAAGTAGAGGAAGTAGGTTCAAGAGAATTGAACCTCTATAAATCATTGTGTCTTGCTTCTCTCTCCCTGAAACACGTTTATTTTTGTTCATTACCACACACGACATCACCTTGGTTATGTTGCAATTATTTGTTGTTGCACATGTTACACAATTATTTATTTTTTTTATATTTTATTAATTATAAATTAAACGACACATAGCATGCCACGTAATCAATTTTTACACATACACATGTCACTTGTACATGCTAATAAATTATGTTAGGTTCAATTAATGTAGTGTCAAATTTTTTACAAAATAATTTTATGGGAACTAAATTGTTACTTTCTAAAGATCAAGTTATATTTAAGAAAACACACAAAGGTGATAATCTATTTGTATATTAAACCCCCTAAATAAAAAAGTGCTCCTTAAACTACCTTAATGAAAGTAAAGCTATTAACTTTCTTTTTGGTTTAAGTGCTTGTTCAATCTTATGAAAAATTTGTTTTATTCATTTGCATTCTCTTCATAAACAATAATAAACTAGGAACCTAAATGTTTGGTATACTAGTGAATTTTGGCTTTTGGAATAAAATAACAATTTGTTTTGGCAAACAATAATTATATAATGTTAAGAAAAATGCAAATGTATTCATATCCATTAAATGAACAATATTATAATCATATATGAGATGAAAAATTAAAAGGATGAAATATCACACAAATAGAAACTTAGGTGTGACCAATACAATTGAACTTTAACAAATAATATAATTTAGCAATTAATCACCCAAGGAAATACTAGATTGAAGCTAGCCCAATGTGTACCTTTTATGGTGCCATGGCTATTACCTTTAGGTTGAATAGCTAACCAGTACAACAACAATAACACAAACACCATTCCAGGCTTGATTAGTATAGTACCAACATAGAATGTTGCACAAACCCTAAGTCATACTTGAATGAAGCTTTTGCTCGTATAAAATTGGATCAAGTTATGGCTAAATATTTTAAAAATGGACTCTAATTATTTGTAGCCCTTTTATTTATTAATATTAATTTTACTATTAATAAAACATTATAATATATATATATATATATATATTAGTATCATTGAGATTAAGAGAGTGTCAATGATTATAAACAATTCCTTGAGTAAAAATGACTTGCATAGTAAAATTTACTTAATTTTAAAATTTTTTTACTAGATTTTTATAATTTGTAATATTTGATATTAACTTAATAATTACTTTATAATATTTCTTAGTATTTTAATGGAATTAAGATTTCAATATACATGTAATCATCTTTTTTTCACTATAAAATGAATTAACTTTAGTTTATATTATTAATTTTTTACTTTCTTTTAATCAAATTACTTAATTTTAGATATTAATTTTTTTTCCAAATAATTTTTTATAAGGTTAGTATATGTAATTGATTTTAATAATATTATTAATTAAGGTTTTGATTATAATTTTAATTATAATCAACATAAAACAATAAAATTTACTTTAACTTTTAGTCCATTGTTAAGCTTTAATTTCATTCAATTCTTCCAACACAAATCTAAACTTAAAAACTCATAAAGTAATTAAGATATTAATTATGGTCAATAAACAAATCAAGTTTTATATATATATATATAACTTAAATTTTATTATTTTAATATTTTTTATTAAATATCTAGAATTTACACAACATTCAAGTTTAAACCTAATCTATTTATTTATATGTAAGTATATATTTTCAAAATTAAGAGAAAATTGTAAAATGCATATACACAATGCTTATTTAATTTTGAAATATTAAAATATTTACTTCAAATTTTAATTTTTTAATAAATGCTCACAATTTTTAATATTTGATATCAATTCAATAATTATTTTGTAATCTTTTTTAATGTTTTAATAAAATTATGATTTTAACATATATCTAATTATTTAATTTATTCAATTATGATTTAATATATATTATAATTTTCACAATTAATATTAATAATTTTTATTTATATTTAAATCTATGCATGTATTTATGATTAAAAAAAAAAAACTAAAAGTAATAATAATAATAATCTATTAAAAAGAAAAAAAATAATTCAAAATTCCTCTTTTGTATTTAAGAGAAGAAATCATTTCCTAAATTTAATTTTTTAATTTAAAATGCAAATAATTTAAATTTTTTAAATTTTTTTTTTGGTTTTTCTTAATTAGAAAAAAATGCCCTAAAAAAACATTTTTTGTTCTATCAAAAGAAAAATTTTTTAAATCTTTATTTATTTATTTATTTAAATAAAATACAAGTAAAAAAAATATATTTCTTAATAAATATAATAAATTCAAGCATTGTGAGAGACTAATACTAGTATATTAGTATTATTAAAATTAAGAAAGAGAAAACTAGTGAAATGCTTAAATGTCAATGTTTGTTCAATTTTATGAATATTCAAGTATTTAAGTTAAGTTCCAATTTTATTTGTAAACATTTACTATTTGTAATATTTAATATAAATTTAATAATTAGTTTATAATTTTTGTTAATATTTTAATAGAATTAGAATCTCAACGTATATTTAATTTAATTAATTTATTTAATTACAATTTAAGATATATTTTAATTTACTTAATTTATTTTAATAATTATTAATATAAGTTTAAAATTTATGTAATATAAATAATTAATAATTAAGAAAAAAATAAAAGAATAAATAGAAAATAATTTTAATTTTTTTTATTTTTAAAGTAAAAAAAGGAAACAAAATATTTCAAATTTACCTTTTTTTTAAGAGAAAAAAATATTTATAAGTCATTTTTTATCTTATTTATTTTTTTAAAAAAGAAAAAAAAACTTTGAAATTCATTTATTATTATTTTTTTAAAAAAATAAATATTTATAATTTAAGTTTCTTTTTATTTTTTATTTAAACTAAATATAAATAAAATATAATTTTTAATAAATATAATAAACTTGTATATGACATAGATCAAATGCTGATTAGGTTATAATGTAAGAAGGAAAATAATTGTTTAATCAATTGTTAAAATTTAGCGACTTAAGCTTATCACCTGGCCTTGAAAAAAAGTCATATCATCACATTAGGCCTTTATTATATATACAAATAAACTCACATCAATCATAAATAAATTAGAGAGAATCCACATCCAAACATATTCACTAATGTTCTAATGGGGACTCAATTGGGACTTGAGCTCAATAGTCAATAGTGCATCTTCCTCAACTTAACAAATTTGATCATTATGTTACCTAGTCAATTGACATCCCAATGTGTTCTCCCATAGGTTAGACAACTATGTTTCATGTAGCTTAAAAGTTATACATCTAATTAAAACTAAACAATGCTAGAATGAACATGGGCTACTCATTAAAACCTTGAGTCCAATGGATAATTTGCATGGCAATCACAAGCTCAAAAACTTTGCGTCAAGTCTTAAGGCAAGTTATATAGACTGATAAAATGTCTTTTTACTTATGCCCTTACAACTTTGGATCTATTCCAACCACCCTTTTAGAAATCAAATATCATTATTCTCTACTTCTTTTTGTAAGAATTTATAACCCTAAAATATCATATCAAAACTAAAATCACAATTATAAACTAAATATTAATAGGTTATTAGGCATACTTCTTATCGTAATATCATTAAGATTGATGATGTATGCGTACTAACAAGCTTGTTGAGATTATGATCTTCCTCTCTAACATTGTCGATAATTTTTTATTTACTTTAATGAGAAGAACAAAACATAACTTCTTGTATGGGAAAGGGACTTACCTCTTATATTTACATTGAAACCTTAGTTAAGTTTACCCATTATGGGCTCAACAACAAACTTTATACCAAATAATTATTTTAAGTCTATGCCTAAAACCCAAATACATTCTTATTTTTATATAACATACATAAGAGGTAAATAATGATATATTGAATCATTTTATAATATACAAGTTCATAATTAAGCTACACATTTGATCTAATTTTTAAATTAAAACAAAAAAATGGTAATCCAAAATAAGAAAATATTCTAATATTCTCCCACTCAGATATCTTAAAATATGATCAGATCTAATGAGACATTTAACTTTAAATTATAGATGATGATATATTATTTATTAATATAATACATATATAATTACTAAAGTAATCTCATTGATATGATTACAAGAATGTGTAGGCATAGTTACATATTTAGTATAGCTAAGTGATCTTTCTATGATATTGTGTAAAAGGACCTTATTGTGATATTTTAAAGGAAAAATCACTACAAATAAAACATTTTTTTCTAGGGAAAAACTAAACACATTTTCCTATGAAGACAACTGTAACTCACAGTTATACAAAAGTAAACATTGTTTTCACCAAAAACAATCAATCATATCTCAAGATAGCCTAATATTTTATAAACTTATAGAAAGAATAAATTTCAAAATGTGCATAATAGATACAATTACATCAAAAGAAAATTATAATAGAATCTTTCCCTTAGTGAATTTGCTAACATCACTTTAATGTTGATATGTTCAATAAGAATGTCACCATTTTTGAACCAATCTCTAACTACAAGATGCTTAATCTTAATGTGTTTAGAATGCCTAGGTGTTTTGTTATTCTTTGAGAATATCACTATTGCTAAATTATCATAATAAATTTTCATAGGTTTAAAGATGGAATCTATTATCATTAAACCAAAAATAAAACTTTTGAATCATATTGCATGTATGCCAACACTATAACAAGCAACAAACTATGCTTGCATAGTAAAAAAAGAAGTAAATGTTTGCTTCACACTCTTTTAGGAAACTACTCTACCAATCAAAAGTAACATATACCTAAATGTAGATTTCATATCATCAATACAACAAATAAAGTCAAAATTTATACCCAGCCACCTCAAGGTCATTGATCCTTTTATAGACAAGCATGTAGTCTTTTATTTTTTGCAAATATCATATCACTTTTTTAGTAGCAACCTAATGCTCATCACTTAAATTAGAAAGGTATCTACCAAGTACACTCATTGCAAAAGTCAAATCATGCCTAGTGAAAACCTAAAAATACATTAAATTGCCATCATCACTAGAATAAGGCTTATCCTTCATTAAATTTTTCTAAATTTCATTCTTAAGACATTGATCTTTGCTTAATTTATTACCTTTAGCCATGAGAACATCTCCAAGTTTGCATTTATCCATATTGAATCTCTTAATCACACAACATATATAGGCTTTCTTTGAAAGACCCAATAAATGTTTAGATTTCTCCCTATGAATTTCATTTCCCATAGGAAGCACAAACAAGATCATGTGAAAGTGACTAAATAAGGCAGAATTAGTCTTATAAAGTAGATTGATATTACTACTATTAAGTAATATATCATCTGTATAAAGAATAAAAATGATAAAATTACTCCCACTCACCTTAAGATATATGCATTAATTAACATTATTCTTAACAAAATCCAAGGAGGATATAACTTTATTAAACTTTAAATACCATTATCTAAATGCTTATTTAGGACCATAAATAAACTTTCTCATTCTGCATACTAAATGCTCATTTCCATTTTTAATAAAATCTTTAAGTTGTCATATGTAGACCTCTTTATATAGATTTCTATTTAAGAAAATAGTTTTGACATCCATTTGATAAAGCTCTAAATCATAATGAGCCATTAGGGTCATAATGATTCTAAAGGAATCCTTTTAAGATATCGATGACAATATGTCCTTCAAATCTACCCTTTTGTTTTATGGTGAATCCTTTTGCCACTAACCTCCTCTTGAATCGTTATATATTTCCCTCAAAATCTTTGATGGTTTCAAAAACCCATTTACAATTTATGGGTTTAAAACCATTTGGAATTTCAACAAGCTCTCACACATTATTAGAATACATGGACTTAAACTTCTTCATGCATTACCTCTCTCAACATATTAGATTGGTCACAATACATTATTTTATTATAGTTCAATGGATCAACAACTTGTATAATATCATAATTTGTTTCACACAAGTATACAACAAAATCATTTGAAATTGCAGGATGCCTTATTTTCTTAAAACATTTAACTAGAATAGACTTTATTGAGTTAGATGAAACATTTGTAACATTCTAATGAAGTGGCATATTAGGCACTTTGTCAAATAGGATGATACACCACTTACTCATGCACAATAGCTATAGGAAAAAATATTAGATGTCTCTTCCAAAATAGTTCAACCATCCTACAACTAATTAAAATCATAAACATGATCCTTAAGGAATTTCACCACCAATGCCTCCATAATCTTTATGCCTTGTGTAGGATAATATAATCTATAGCCTTTAGAACTAGTGGGATATCTAATAAAATAGCATAATGGTTTTAAGATCTAATTTAAATGCAATTAGATCATAAATTCTCACCTCAGTAAGACATTTCCATACTTTAAGATAGTTTAAATAGGCTTTCAACCCTTAAAAAGCTCAAAAGGTGTTTTAGATATTAGTTTAATGTGAACTTTATTTAGGATAATCCTTGGTTGTTTTCAAGGCTTCACCCCAAAGAAAGATTGATAAATTGTTTATGTTCATTATGGATCTAACCATGTCCATTAGAATATGAATTTGTATTTCAACCACCCTATTTTGCTTAGGAGTCCTAAGCATAGTAAATTGGGAAACAATCCTACAAGTGCTCGACAAAAGGTCTCATGAACTAACTCATTTTGCTAGCTTTACCATAGTATTCACCATTATGGTCAAACTTCACAATTTTAACCTTTTTTCCACATTGCTTTTCTACCTTAACCTTAAAGATTTTAAATGTCTCAAGTGATTGTCATTTATCACTTATGAGGTAAACATAGCCAAAATAAAAGAAGTCATCTATGAAGTTTATGAAATATTTGTTGTCATAAAAGTGTTCTGAAGATGATGACTTATGTTAGTGTGAATTATTTTTAAGATCTTTTTATTATAAGTAGAATGCCTATTGGTTTTCTTAGTCATTTTACCTTATATATGATTAATACACTCACTCTTATTAAAGTTTTCAAGACATGGGATGACATTTTCTTTTATTAGCTTGTTAATTCTTTCTTTTGAAATGTGATATCATAAAGAATAAGAATTTTCTCTTGATAGATGCCTTTTAACCTCAACATTAATAATATGAAGTGCATCAAATTGTTTAGAGTCAATATTTAATTTATATAAATTATTAAATTTAGAAATGTCTCTAATAACCACAAACTCTCAAAATGAACTATAATAACCATTATTAAAACCTAAATAAAACTAATATTTTAAAGTTTTGACAAGGAAACCAAATTTTGTGTCATGGACAATACATATAAAGTATTTTTCAAAGTCAAAATAATTCCAGAATCTAATTTTAATTCAATTATTCCTATAAACTTTACCACTACTCATTCTCCATTCTTTACAAATAGATTGACTTCATTCTTACTTGACTTTCACTTAATCTTAAACCCTTACAAAGTATTTGTAACATGGATAAATGCCTTAGAGTTAGTCTATTAAGAATTAACTGAAACATCTATTAAAATTGATTCAAAAAAAAAATAAATAAAAGTAAGAGAAGTACATAATTGATTATTCTTATTTTTTTTTTCAAGGTAATTCTTATAGGAAAAATAGTCCTTTATCCTTGACCTATTTTTTTATAAAACCAACATTCATCTTTGGTCATCATAAGTTTAGGATTTAAGTACTTTTGACTAAGATTTCTTTTAGGACCACCCTTTCCTAGAAACTTAAATGTTTTCTTATGAAAAGACTTATTAGGCATGGTTGATTGATTAAATTCACATTTCCTGAAATCTCATGTTTCATCTTATCCTCTTTTAAAGCACAAATGGATATCAAATTGTTAATATCCCAACTTTTCTTTTAGGTATTGTAAGAGTTTTCAATGCATCAAATTTAGGGGGTAAAAAGTTTAGGGCATGGTTAACAAGAAAGGGGTCAATAATAGGACAATAATGCTCACCAAGTTTGGAAGAAAGAGAAAACATCTTAAGAATGTATTCCCTAACACCACTTATCTTATCATACTTCATATTAATAGATTTTTCCATCAATTAACTAGCTTCAACCTTATTAGAAACTATATACCTTGTCCTAAGAAAAGTAAAGAAGGTTTTGGCATTGGTAATACTTGGGATAACTCTTCTCAAACCCTCAGAGATGGACCTTTTCATTACCATAAAAGCTACACAATTGGCCCTATCTCATTTCTCATAATATGCTTTTTTTGTAGCAGCACTCTCAAAAGTTAAATTAGTTAGTTTGTCTATTTTTATAGTCATGTCCACATCCATCATAGTTAAAACTATTTCTACATCCTCTTTCCATCTCTTATAATTTCCACTAGACAAAGTTTTAATGGGAAAAAACTAGTTATTTAAGGAAAAAAAATACATGAAGTGGAAAAACAATGATAATAAAAATCAATAAATATCATAGGAAGCAACAATAATTTATTTTAAATATTAGGAATCTTAAAGTATCATTACAAACTCCCTTGTGGATGAAAAAAGTATTAAATTTTAAAATTATCCTTAAATATCCAAACTATTATAATAATGATTAGAATTGAAAAATCCAACATCTATAGGAAAAAGGATTCTTAACCCATTCCTTTTTAAAATAGCTCCAAGTCATTCAGCTTGATACACATAATAAGTCCTTATGGGTAAGCAAGTATATGCACAATTTAAACAACAAGAACATCTTAATATTACATGAAAATATTATCGGTTCCTTAAATAGTCACTATGGTGATAATATTTAATTTACTAACTCTATTCTAAACAAAAATCACAAAACAAAATTGCTCATAATAAATTTCAACTCCATATAATTTTTTCAATTTTAAAATGTGAGATAAACAATTATCCATAACTCAATAATTCAAAAGAATTTCAAAAAGATTTAAATATGTAAAAATAGTATAGTACAAAAATTTGGTGCAATAATTTATAGATCAACTTGATATAGTAACACTTCTGCCTCATTATGACAAAGTAAAACAACATATGGATAACTTATCCATGTGCTAAAAGCCAACAAGGTCAAGCCTTTTGGGCTTGTCATTGAGAGGTTTCAAAAAAGAAATATTTTATTTTATTTTATTTAAGAAAATAAGACGGGTTCTAGGTTGGTATGACCTATTGCAATACTTTTATAACCCTGGAATCTTATATTAAAACTAGAATCACATTTATAAATTGAATATTAATAAGGTATTAAATGTACTTCCTATCATCATATCGTAAAGATTAATAATGTATGTGTACTAACAAATACATTAAGATTAGGATCTTCCTCTCCAATACTATCAGTGATTTTATGTTTGTTTTACTAAAGAGAACATAACATAATCTCTCATGTGGAAAGGAGACCTACCTCTTATATTTATATTAAAACCTTAGTTAAGTCCATCCATCATAGACTAAACAACAAGCTCTACACCATAAGCTCAACAATAGGTTCTACACCAAATAATTATCTTAGGTTCATACTCAAAACCCAAATACATTCTTATTTTATATAATATACATAAGAGGTAAACATGATTCACTATATCACTCTATAATATATAAGTCCACAATTAAAACTACACATTTGATCTAATTTTAAATTAAAATAAAAATTTTAATTAATAACAATTCAAAATAAGAAAATATTCTAACATTTTTCATATATTTTGGTTCATTTTATGCTCTTAATTAATGTAATTAGGTGGAGATAAAAGATTTTGCTTCTTTTCTAAAGTAAACTGATGGATCCACTCTCCAAATTTAGCTCAAGATTCCAAGATACATATGCCCAGAAGTTGGGGATGGCTAGCACCAACTTGTAAGAGGGACCAGGGGAATAAATTAATGAATCTATATATGGGGACTACTTTATATTGCCACTTTACAATGGAAATAAGAAGGAATGATAAGGATTCTGAATTTTGGTATCTTGATGTATTTCAAAGTATTTATCACCTTTCACTATATAGGTATGCAAAGTTGTAGAAGTAGTCATTTTCAACAAATGATCACCGCATATGTCCATTCGAGACGAAGGACCTTTTCTGCTTTTGATTTCAATGGACCAAGGGCTCCAAAATATTAGGCAAATTAATTATTAGGACATTGTGGGCATAGTTTAATTAATTACTAGATGGACAAGGTAGGTTTTTTCTTTTCCCTTTATTTTCTTTTTTTTATTGGTGAACTTTGACTACTAGGGTTGAACTCGAGACTTTGTAGTGTCACGTTAATATCTCCGAGTGAAAACATAACTCAAATCACTATGTATTGACAAACTAGATACTAGTAGTCTTATCGGGTCCAATTCTTTACTCCTAGATGCAAGGTTACTTTATATAAAGGGACCCCTTGATTCTTGCTACTTCGTTTGGTTACCGAATGAAATGAAATAAAGCAATGAATTCCTCAATCTCATCCAGTGTACATTGTCTTACCGAACATCTACAGTATTGGCCATGGGGTCCTTTTGTCTCAGGAAGAGTCCAAAGAAAAACTAGTATAAAGGCTACCCTATTGGTCCAAATTCCATCCCACAGGTCCACCAATTAAGGAAAAGATAAATAGCCTTAAAGCTTTTGAAAAAGAAAGGAAAGACATCCAGATAGATAAATGCATCTTGGCTGTGAACTGGATGATAAGGAATCTGAATTTCGACAAGATATACCTGTTGCTAGTTGCCCTCAAAAGTTGCACCCATTGTCTTCGGGGAAGGTCAACCACACCATCTTTTGTGCCCTCCTACACACGAGTAAATCACTAATCGTTTTATCTAACGTATTTCATAAGTTAACACACAGGCAGGGACCCCAAAACTTTTGCAACCCTTTGATTCCCTAAAAAAATTCTTTGAATTGTATAAATCTCTCTCTAGAATATCCTCTTGGCCACCCCAACAATTTCTGAAACCTCATATTCTCTCGTTTTTTTTTTTTCTTTAAAAACTCGCTTATCTATTTATAGTTGATCCCCGAAAAAAAAAAAAAATTTGCAATGCACATATTTCCTCCTAAAAGTTCTTTTGCTACAACTTTTTTTGTTTTTCAATTTCATATGACCATCAAAACTTTCCCATTGGCCCCTCCCTTTTTTTTCCCTTTTCTTGAAAAAAGATTTATTTTACTCCAATTTTTGGCCCCTACAAAGAATGGATCCTGGATCGTTCCCTCCAATTAGGTTTAGTATTTCACCTGCCAATTCTTTTAAGAGTTTGCTTGTAGGATTAAGCATTGATAAGAGTACCATTAATTAGCGTTTTCATTAATTAACATGAACATGAATTCCAAATAGTTTTATTTTTTATGTGGCCTTTCCTTGTCAGATTTCATGGATAAGATTTTTGTGTCAGGAATAAAACAGGCTGTAAATATCTTTTTGCCTTTATCTGCCGTTTGCAAATTATAGGGTCGGCATTAGCAGTCTGCTAATATATGATTGAGATTTGGAATGTGACTAGCCACAAGGTTTAGTGGTTAAGTTACTTAAATTCTTAATTTTAAATTTAGAGTTTAAGTTCTAATCAATAAAGAGAAAAAAAAAAAAAAAAAAACCTTAGGATAATTAACAGTGGAGCTTTCATTGAAGCCGGATCTTGCTCTGTAGTCTATTGTATCTCAACTGATAATCCTCCTTGCCCCACTAAATTCTAACAATTAATCACTGTATTAGTATGCTCAAAGAAAATATATCCAATTAATGAGGATTTTAGTACCTCTATATCTTTATTTTCGCACCATTCTATGGAAGGGGCACTTTGAGTCGCCTTTGCATATTGAATGCTCAAAAATACTCCACATAAAAGCGAAACCCACTGAGTTCAAACAAAAAAAAAAAAAAGGTGAAATCCACGCATATGCATATGAATCATTGTGCTTATGACTGGAGAACCACTCAAGGGAGTTAAAAGCTACCTACATGTATACCCTTGTTCACTGGCGTAACGTAAGTGGATGCAAACAGCTGTATTTGCTTGTACGTGTAAAAGATTGGCTAAGATACATACTGACTGAGCAGACAAATCTAGCTGGCTCCCTGCATAAACCAAAAAAGTTCATGAATAACTCCACATATAATTGTACCGGTAAAATATTTTGGAGCTTCTGCAATTTGTACTTCCGCGTTGAAACAGTGGACACAGTATCACATGACACCGTAAGTAAATCTTCTACTATTGTATCAATCAGTGACCTGTGTCATTACGAGGAAAGGGGACAATTGAGCAGCTGCATCATTGCTATTCTCAGAAATTTAGTGAAATGGTGCCCGTGATGGGGTAATTACAATGTTTAGTGAAAAATTACATTATTATTATTTACTAAAACAATTATACGTTTATAAGGAAAAGCTTTACTCGAAAAGAAAAAGGGAAAAGAAAAGGTAAAATTGTCACTTCATTGTTTATGTGGGTACGGTACTCATTGTAGATATAGCATGTGACAATAGAATAAGAATCCTTTTGGATCACTAGGCGCTTTTTGTCCAAATTCCCTTTAGAAGAGGAAAGATGATAGGAAATGTGCTAAATTTCTGTGAGAATAGCAATGATACAGCTGCTCAATTGTCCCCTTTCCTCGTAATGGCACAGGCCACTGTAGTGCTTAAGGAAAAGGAAAACTATTTATTGTAAGGCAGAGACGCAAGGCCAGCATACATTTCGTCCTGATTGATACAGTAGTAGAAGATTAACTTACGATGTCATGTGATACTGTGATACGGTATCATTGGGGTCCGGACAAAGAAACAAACTCAGCATAAAGACAACGGAACGGTGGCTAATGCCGTGCAGGGTACCCACTAGGATTAATTAACTTATTCACAGACACGGTAAGAGAAAGAAAAAAAACAACATACAAGACTGTATGTACTACAGAATGGCACATACAGAGCGAGCTATATATGGCCAAAAGGTTAAATAATGTTATGGAACGTTGTCAATATGTGGTCATGATGCACTCACAGTGGGTGGTACTGTGGCCGCGGTTATCCCGTTTAGGATTTGACACCAAATACAGCAGAAAGCCAAAAGGTGCCTTACAATAACTGGTACCCTGAGGCATCCATGGAGCACTCTTAACGTGATTCCTTAAATAGGCCTCTCACAGCAACATGTGAACGACCGAGGGAGGACAGAACCATTGAACTAATTATATAAATATATTATTGCCAGTGTATTGTGGGTGTATACACCCATATATGTACATGTTTTGCATTAAATGACTGTTGAATATGCGTTAAAAATCATTTTAAGATTTGGACCTAGACTGAACAACATTTCTTAAGAATGCACAATTGTGCAATTTGTGACTTGGGAGGAAAATTTTTGTTTTTCTAATCCAAGGAAAATTTGGGTTTGAAATCAGGATATGCCATCCAATCATTTTAGCTTTGTTAAGAAAAAACTTTTTAATGACCAGTAAATCAGGATGAATTCTTCTCTAAAACTTAAAAGCAAATGCATGTGGGCCAATACATGAAACTAAATGTCAACATTTATTGTTCTTTTTTACATAGCTATGTCATGTTTCATCAACTAAAGGTATGACATGTCTCTTTTTCTTTTCTAGTCCATTCCATCAACTAAGACATTTATCCCCAATTAGAGTTCCAATAATTTTGATATAAATTAAGGAATGCTTAAGAAAAAATTCATTTTTATTTATTGCACATTAAAGTAAGAACTAATAACTTTTTGGAAAGCTTAAGAGTTGAATTCATCATGTAAATAAACTCAGTTTTCACATTCTACAACCATATCCTTCATTCTTCCTATCCAAAATAAAGGGGAAGAAAACAAATATTCACCCCTCAAAAAAAAAAAAAAAAAAAAAAAAAAAAAAACAACCATATCTTGATAACGTACCGTGGTATTTACACATGGCAATGTTGGATTGCGACATGGACCCAAGCCGTAGGAAATTCTCTCTTTATCCTAATTTATATTTTCAAGGAGATTTTGGCCGTCAAGATGCTCCAGACTATTTGATCAAATCATAAAGCAAATAGCATGAGCCACGTAATTATACAGTGTAATGCATTCGTAACCCGTCAAGATTTTAAATATTTGTTTTGGAGATCTCATATTCAAATTACCAAAAAGTAAACTCAAGGAAAAGTTATATTTATGATACATCTTGTCATAAAATAAGTATTTTGTAATTTTTTTTTAATTATTTAAAAAAAAAAAAAAAAAAAAGAAGGTAAATTTCGACAAAGTCCCACGGTTTTGCAAGGGAGGCAACAACACACGCCCACCGGCCCACCACTCCCTGGTTCACCCCTTGGTTATAACCCTTTCAACCCCTCCCACGCCTACTATATAAATGCCCAGCAGTACCAACCAGCCTCCATGCGCTCACACACCATCTTCTAATTAATATTTCATCTTTTTGTTGAGTATCGTGCTTGTACTTATTTACCGCGCTCACTTCATTATCTCTCTCTGACATTGATCTGAGCCGCCATGGCCTCGAGCTCAACTTGGACTCCAAAACAAGACAAATTGTTCGAGAATGCTTTGGCCATGTATGACAAGGACACTCCTGACCGATGGCACAATCTGGCCAGGGCCGTCGGAGGCAAAACTGTGGAGGAAGTGAAGAGGCACTACGAGCTGCTGGTCGAAGACGTGAAGCAGATTGATGCTGGCCAAGTGCCCTTGCCCAACTACAGAAATGCTGGAGGGGCCAGCCAGGCCTCCAACTGCATGGATGAAGAACAAGGGTACGCACCACTTGGTCCACTACCTCAAGTGACCAACAATAGTACATGAATGTCAATCTCAACATTTCATTGTTTGTCACATACATTCTACTTCAATTCATATGCAGAAATCTAGACAATTGGTGTTTTGATTTTGCCTGGATATGGCTAACCGCTTTTATATTAATTCATGTAGGCTCAAGAATCTTAGGCTCCAGTGAAGAATGAGTAGGAAACCGCCAATAAAAGATCCATTGAGCTTTCAATTGCCGTACAACATAAACAAGAGTATCAAATGTAGTGATAGATCTCACTGTCTCTCTCTCTCTGTGTTTCTCATCCCTCTTCAATTTGTAGCCAATATATATTTTCTCTATAAATCAATGGTGACTCTAGGCACATATATTCTGCTTTGCTTTAGTGTGTGCAATTTTTTAACATCATCACTACAAAGTTCACTTAAGCCAACCCATTTCAAATTCTCAAGGTCATTAGATGTACTCTTTTTATGGGACACAAAGACCAAATTAACGGACCCACCAAGACAGAATCATTGTTGGTTGACTTGAGAAATGATTATGGATGGGGGAAGGATTAAAAAAAAAAAAAAAAAAAAAGAGGAGAAATGAAAAAAGATAAGACATCCAATATTTGTATGTAATTTGGGAGAAGCAGAGGAGGTAAACCAACTCATAGACATGTTCATGTCTGTTCTTCTGACTGTTTGTTAAAGTTGAGAGAGAAGCATGAAGAAAAGTTAGGAAAAGAGTGGCGGCAAGCGGCGCAGGTGTGGCAGCGAGAAGGCTTTTGGGTCAATTAAGTCCCTTTCCATGTAACGGGGGAGCTCAACTACTGTGAAATTGATGGCCCTGTGTGAATTGTATTTGGCCCAATTATCTTGTTTTGTAGTTAAAAAACTTAATTTGAGAGTGAAGAGACGGCCGAGGTCAAAAGAGAGGAAATTAAAAAAAAAAAAAAAAAAAAGGAAAGAGAGAGTTGCTGAAAAATCTAGTAGTTTAGAGTCACAATTATTTTCATAATTCAACAATAAATTATTATTTGATTGAATTGAAATTTTAACAACTAATAGAAGACATGACATCTTATTCTTCGTTTTAAATGATAGAAATTGAGTTTTATTACACTATCATTTTTGGTTCAATTAACTTGTTTTTTGATAGTTAATTGAAGATATATATTTTAGATTTGAATAATTATATTGTGATTTAAGTTTTTATAAGAGTTGATATCTGAAAGTTCGTTTGAACGGTTGAATTATTCTTTTAAAGTCTAGTTGTTTAATTGTAGTTGACAGAAGAGAGAGGCAGTGAAGTACAAATTACATAAAAGACTTCTTTCTTTTGTTTGAATATGTGAGAAATCGATTGAATAATAAATATCACAATACAAGTAATTACAAGAAAGAATACACTAATTTTACGTAAAAAAAAAAAAAAAATCTCTCCAAAACAAAGAGTAAAAAAAGTGCAGGATACACCGGTTTAAAAATTAATTTAACTATAATTAACATAAATATACAATTTTAATTACATCAAATAAATTAAACAAATTTAATTTGAATCAGGGAAGAGGTTATGTACATCTATTGTGTTGATTTCCGAGAAAATTACGGAAATGAAATGAAAATTAATGTGAATTCTCATATCTGGGCTCATCTTTCATTTTTTTTGTTGTCATTTCATCATTTTTTATTACTTATTCACGGGTATTGTATTTTCTTTTGTAATAGACCTTGATGGGTTTGCTTGGTGCTTGTTTTTTTTTTTTTTTTTTTTTTCTAGTGATGTTTTTTTCGCGGTAATGTCAACTAGTTGTGGAAACATAGGTGGAAAACATGAGTAAAATATCATGCTACAATTAAAAAAAAAAAAAAAAAAAAAAAAAAAGCACCAAGCACACCCATCAAGTTTAATTAATTTTCATTTTTCGCTTACTGATCTTATCGGAAACCAAACAGATGTGACACAAATTAAAAAAAAAAAAAAAAAAAAACCAGAAAACAAAAAACAGAGTCAAGGTCAAGACACAATATTTCATCTTCAAACTGACAGACAACAACGTTGGAATCCGACTTCCAAAAACAAACACTACGCACTTGTACGGCCGGAGGAGACGATAAGGAATCGAGCGAAGAAGAAGACGGCGTGGAGGGAATCCGATTGGCTTCGGGTGGAGAATCCATTTTCGAGCAAAGAGACAATTGCCGTAGGGTTTCTGACAAACATCGTACGCCTGAAAAAAAATCACCAGAAAGAGAGACGATAGTAAGAAAGATTGATTCTTGAATTCCGAGGATTTTCTAAGGATTTGTATTATTAGCGAAGCGAGCGATTCTCCCTGAAATGATGTGTTTTGCATTTTTGGAATTTTTTTTTTTCTTTTTATTTGTTTTTTTGGAACCTCGTACTGAACGGGAAAAATTTTAGGAAAAATTATATGCAAATTGATAAAAAAAACAAAACGCTTTATATCCAGTTGTAATGGGCTGGGCCTTCTGGGCTTCAGTTATTTTCTTAATCTTAAAGCCTCAAAGTTAGTTTATAATTTCGTGATGTCAGGCGCGTTCCTTATAAAATTTAATTATTGATTATTTTTAATATAATTTTAAGTAAATTATAATAATTATAAATATTTTTAATTTTATTTATTTTTATAAAATTTAATTAAAATAAAAAAATTATAAAATATAATATTATATATATATATATATGTGAGATAAATAATTAATTATAAAAAAATAATTATTTAATTTGTAAATTAATAATTTATAATATTAAAAAAATTGAATTTAAATGTAAAAAAATAATTTATTATAAAATAATTTTTATTTTAATTAAAATATAACATATAAAAAAATTAATTATTTATTATATAAATTTATATTTTTTTAATATATGTTAAATTTAAAAAAATATTATTATTATTTATAAATTTTAAAATTTTATTATTGATGATAATTATAAATTAAATGATTATAAGTAAATATTTTTTAATGTATTTTAAATTTTATATAATTTAAAAAAATTATTAATATTCTTTTAAAAATATTATATGTTTTTATTTTATCATAAATTTAATATATTAACTCACTTTATTATATAATATAATTATTATAAATTTTTTTAATTTAATCATAAAAAAAACTATTTATATGATGCAAAAACTTAAGAAGTGGGGAAAATATCTCATAACAAATCAAAATTTAACAAAAAAATTAATTTTAAATTTAATTGTAAGGAGAAGTAATCAGAAAAGAGAAGATAAAATCAAATAAATGTGGAATGACCAAAATGTTTGATTAATTGATTATTTGAATACAATCTATATACTCATATATATATATATATATATATATATATATATATATATATATATACTGCTACACTACATAATTGCTTGTAATAACACAAAAAAAAATTGAGTTCAAATATTTTAGGAAAAAAGAGACAATTCCTCCTTCACGCTTGTAATCACTTCAAATAACCACCCGTTCCTTTCTTTTAACTTTTATGTGTTCATCCTAAGTTATTATTTTGGATACTCCTTCTATAAATCATAAAGATTCTTCCATGTAGGTGCAACACCAGTGGACCATTGGATCAATACCTAAGTAGTTTTTATATTGGTACGTTTAGCAATTATTCGATTAAGGATGGCTAAGGGAATGACCTTGGTCAACAAATCTAGAATTTTAGGGGGCAATTTAGACACATATTCTTGTATTGGACCCAACTTAGCCTTGAGTTAGGAGACATGGAAAACAAAATGAATTTTGCTTCCAGGGGGAATGTCAGACAATATGCGACTTTGCCAATCTTGGCAATAACTCGATAAGGACCAAAGAACCAAGCTGCCAACTTTTGGGAGGGTCATTGCATAAGGGAATGTTGGTAGTAGGGTTGTAATGTAAGGAAAACTTAATATCCCACTCGAAATTCTTTATTTGTCTAATGATCATCAACCTATTGTTTCATATAATTCTAAGCCCTAATTAAATAATGTTGTAATAGACATATGGTGGCTTCCTTTAGACAAAGTTGCTCAATAACAAAGGCAATGACCAAATTGACAAGAACATAAGATAGGAGTATAGGAGTTAGATAACCATATAAGTCCTCAAAAAGAGTTATTTGAATACTAATGTGGAAATGAGTATTGTACCACCACTTAACGAGTGCTAACTAGTGATTTTAATGATAAGGATGACTAGTGGCACAACGCAGGTACGTCTTAAGGCAGTGATTGACAACCTCTATTTAACAATTACTTTAAGGGTGATAGGCCATGAAAAACTTGAGCTAAATGCCCTAGAGATGAAATAACTCCTGCCAAAAGTTGCTTAAGAAAATAAAGTCTTTATCACTAATGATTTGCTTTGAAAGGCTAAGGAGTTTAAAGACATTTTCCATGAAGACCCTTGCAACCATATTAGTAGTGAAATGATACATCAAAGTCATGAAATGGGCGTATTTACTGAGGCAATTTATCACTACCAAGATAGTATCCTTGGCAGTGCTCTGGGGTAAGCCTTCCACAAAATCCACAGATATGTAGCACCACATACCTTTAGGAATGGGTAGCAGCTGAAGCAACCCATGAGAAGTATAGTTGTTATATTTGCAATGTTGACATGTATCGCACTTACGTACAAAATTGCATACATCCTTGTGAAGCCCTTTCCAAAAGAATAAGCAATTAACCTTTTAAACCGTATCAAACTCCCCACCATGTTCACCATTAAGCCCTTCATGCCATATGCTTATAATTGTTCTACACAAGCCAACATTGAAACCTACCACTAGTCGACCCTTCCACTTGAGTAGCCCTTTATCAAGCTTATATGGAGTTTGAAGTAGTTCCCCATATTGTAGCTTTAATATGATGGAATTTAGACCTTTATCCCCTTTTTATAATTATTTAATGCCTTCTAATAGGGATGTGTAAGCATAAAACAAGGCTGCTAATAAGAGCTCATTGTAGCCTAAATGAGAAAGGGCATTCATGGTTACGTTGTCCTTCCCTTATCAATAGATAATTTCATAATCGTAACCCAACAATTTGGAGAGTCATTTGAATTTTCCTAAAGTGGATAATTTTTGATCTAACAAGTATTTCAAGCTATGATGATCTATTTTTATCTTCAAATGGTAACCTTGTAAGTAGTGTTGCCACTTGGTCAAGACATATATGATCGCTGACATCTCACATTCATAAACAAATAAGCATTAATGGTGAGGGGCAAATACCTTACTAAGGTAGGTAATGAGATGCTCATTATAAGGTAAGACTACTCCCAATTCAATTCCTGAGGTATCAATTTCTATGATAAATTCTTGTGAGAAATTTGGCAGTGCTAGAATAGGGGTAGAGGCCAACACCATCTTGAGTTAAGTGAAAGCCTTATTTACCTTATCAAACTAAATAAAGGAAGATTCCTTCTTAAGGACCTAGGTTAAAGGTTGAGCAAGGCTGACATAGCCATGTATGAACTGCCAATAATTATCGATGAGTCCGAAGAAACCACATAACTACTTAAGATTACATGTCCAAGGTACTTAATCTTTGATTATGCAAAGAAGCTTTTACTCTTTTCACATAAAGCTTATGTTGCCTAAATAATTGGAGTGTTTACTGGAGATGTTACAAATGGGTCTCCTAAGTCCTTCTATATATAAGTATGTCATTAAAGAATATTAGAACAAATTTTTGTAGGAATGGTCAGAATGCATCATTCATTAGACTTTGAAAGGTGGACAGGATGTTACTTAGCCCAAATGGAAGGATGAGGAGCTCATAATGACTATCATGAGTCTTGAATGTCGTCTTTGGTACATTTGCAGGACTCATCCAAATTTGATGGTAACTTATTCGTAGATCCATTCTAGAGAATAAGATTACCCCTCCCAACTCATCCAATAAATCATTGATGAGGGGACTTGGACATTTGTCTTTAATAATGATATTGTTTAATGCTTGATAATCAATGCAGAAGTTTCATGCGTCATCCTTCTTCTTAATTAGAACTACTGAAGACATAAACTAACTAGTGCTACCCTAAATAAGTCTAACATCCAACATATCCTTAACTATGGTCTCAATAACCATCTTCTACAGTGTTAGGTATTTATAAGGTTGGCTATTAATTGGTTAGGCTTATTCTTTGAGCATAATCTAATGATCATAAGGGTGTTAAGGAGGAAGGCCCATGAGCTCTACAAAAAGGTTTGAAAACTCATTTTATAAGACTACCAAACAAACTTTGCTAGGCTTTGTTACTAAGTTGACTAGGTGATTAGGGGACTTAAGAGTAGGCCCCAATCTCCCTTGATATTGCATAACTGTATAAAAGATAACTGCGAAAAATGATCTAAAGCCTTTATTAGCCCATTACCATCCATTCATTAGATTTTCGTAGTGCCTACCCCTCACAACACATGCTTCTTTCCTTGCACTATAAATTCCATGCACAATTGCTTGAAGTTCCAGTAGATATCCCTTAAGGTCTTTAGCTATTAAACACCCAATACCAAATCACAACTTCCTAGGGGTAGAATGTACACATCTAAAGTGAATGGACTCCACTTTAACACCCATTGGAACCCCTTGCACACCCTAGTGCATTCCACATAGTTACTAATTACCACCTTGAAAAGTAATCCTACCATAAAACACACATAACAATCTACTTTCTTGGTGACATCAGAGTTTAGGAAATTATAGGTATTGTTGAAATTGATGAGTATATGACCTTGAATACATTATGACTCACATAATCCAACAACTCTCCACCCTAACTCTGATTATGGCATGCAAGGATATGTGTACTTGCTCTTTTACTTCTTGTCCTTCTTCCTGTGACTTGACCCTTTCTATCTTAGTGTCACCTTCTACGTCACCAAATTCAATTAGGAAGAGATTTTTCTTACAACATCTATGCCCTTTTTTGTATTTTTTTTGTTGCACCTAAAACAAAGTCCTTTAGCTCACCTTTTATTAATCTTAACACTACTTCTCACCTTAGAGTTTTGGTAAGGCCATGGTTCTTTTTTAGCATCTACAATTCTAAAAGGTGTAGGTAATAGTGGAGGAAGTCATTGGACATGTTTGGTTTTCTACTACAGAGTCACAATAGTTACCTCCTGCAACTTAGCAAGTGCTAAAGTGTCTTACAACCTTTTGGCATAAACATGTAGACTGGGTATTAAATCTCTTGCTCAAGACCAATTAAAAAAAATATTGATGGCATACTCTTCCATGAGGGTCACTTAGCTGAGTAGAATATCAAATTAACTTTGGAATTCAGCCACCATTTGATTTTACTTGAGACTAAGGAGCTCAGACATGGGGTTGTCAAAAGCTTTGACACTAAATCAAGCTTGAATAAGTTGGACAAACTGAACCTAAGTCATGGCCAACAAGAATGGTTTCAATTTGAATTGGTTCTTGTACCATTAAAGCCCTACATCATCCAAATAATTAACTACAATTTTTAGTTTGGCTTCCTTTGGTGTGTCATCAAGGTTAAAGAAGTTCTCACATCGATAAATCTAGTTTTGAAGATCATCACCTAACAACTAGGGAAACTCCACCTTAAGGTCACGTTTAGTATAATAGGAGTGATCAATTATATCAAACAACAAGGATATACCAACATAAGACCTTGGTGACAATAACAATTAAGTCATCATTTCCTCTAACGCATGTGTGTAGTTCCTTTAACACTACATCATATTACTTAGCCATTTCTTGGATGGTAATTTAGATTAAGTCGTCATGTTTTTTGTTATGCTTTGTAGTTTTTTTCATAGTCAATCATGGCAAAATCATAGGCTCTGATATCACTAATGCAAAAACTTGAGGAGTAGGAAAAGAGACTCATAGAAAATTGAAGGCTAATGGAGAATCTATTTTAAGTTTAACTATAAGGAGAAGCAATCAAATAAGGGAAGATTAATGAGGTAAGTGTGGGATAACGAAGGTGTTTAATTAATTGATTATCTGAATACAATCCATATGCTTTCGTGCCTACCCTTCTCATATTATATACTATTACGCCACATTTTAGAACAAGATAGCTATTACAATTCAAATAATTTAGGAAAAGAAATATAATTCCTCCCCCATGCTTGTAACCACTTCAAATAACCATTTGCCCTTTTCTTCTAACCTCCATGTATTTTTCTTAAACTCTTATTATTATTATTATTATTATTAACATTATATGTTTTTATTTTTATAAAAAAAATAAGATTAAGGATTATAATATTATTACATGGTTATCTTTTAATTTAATTTACATTTTGTTTTAATATGATAAGAAAAAAAATTAAATGATAATATTTTAAAAATAATAATAATAAAAATAAATAAATAAATTATATTTATTTAATTTTATAAATAAATTAATTTATATAAAAAAATTAATTTATTATTCTCTTATATTTATTATATTAGTTAATTAACTCAATTGAATGCAATAATTTTTCTTGCACTTTCTTGGAATCTAAATAGAAAGAAAGTGTAATAAATTGGTTAGTTAGTTAAGTAGTGATGCAATTTTCATAACTTTTGCAATCTAATAATTGTCTTTTATTATTTTTAAATTAATAAATATAATTATGTCTAAAATAATAGTTTATCAAGTCTATATATTTGTAAGACCCTATGGTCTTTGGATTTAAATAATCAATAATATTAATCAGAGCTCTTAACATATTGGAGGTTGATCCCCTTAAAGTAATAATTGGAAACTAATCCTCTTAAGAAGATCAATCATATCTTTTATTTTCATAAATTTTTTGTTTTCAGTCCTCAATTCTTGATCTTTGTTTTTAATCTCTAATTCTCAAACCCCAATTCTTTATCATCTAATATCAAAGTGGCATTCTTAGGGATTTTGCTTCTATTCCATCGTTCACTACCAAAAAATAAAAGAGAAAAAAATACTTTTTATATTGCTTACCTGACAACAAAAGCAAAATCTAGGCATCACTAACTTGTAATCATACACCATGTCTTTATACAATTCATTTAATTCTAATGTTAGATTATTCTAAATTGAAGAATCATTGACTCTCATGTAAGAGTTTTTTAAGAAACTCGAACATATGATTTTTTTTTAAGCATAGAATTAGTCAAGAATCAATACTTCCAAATCTACCAATAAACAAAGAGAACTAATGGAGTCATATTGAGGCACTAATCATGGTCATACACAAACACACTCGAGGGTGCACTTTTCTCGTTGGGATGATAGTGACCTTGAAGGATGGATCTCCCAAGCTGAAAATATTTTTGTTTCCAATGTACAACAAAATACTTTAAAGTCAAAATTACTTCTATTCAATTAAAGGGTGATATGATTTAATGGTATGATTGGTTCAAAGTGTGTGTTGAAGTTCCAACTTAGGTTGAATTCACCAAAAGCCTCCTTGTGCACTTTAGGCCTTTAAAATACAACAATGTTGATGGAGAGCTTGCAAAAATTCATTAGACTTCCAACATCCTAAAATATTAGAGTGACTTATCAATCAAGCTAAAAATTAGTTCAAAAGGCAATTGGTAGGAATGTTCATTGAAGGGCTTACTCTTGACATCTAATGTGAAGTTAAAGCTAATTAGCCATGAACCATGGTAGTGACTATCTCCTTTGCTTGCCTATAAAAGAAGCTAAACACTAAAATTCATCATATAATTGCTAAAGTAGCTAGCAAACCTATTGAAGGTAATGACTCCTCCTCTTCTATTCACCCTTCTAACACTAGACATCTAACTTAAGAACAATTGAGAAAGTGGATGACAAAAGAATAATGTTGGCACTATGATGAGAAGTGGCACAAAGAGCATTAAAGTAAGTATGTCAAAGAGGCCGATGATGGCAACACATGCCTAGATGGTGATAACATCCTTATTGAATACATAAATGAGCACATAGTTCATGCTTTGGCATAACATTCTAATCCATAAATGAGCATGTAGTTCATCCTCTCTTTACATCACTATTATTGTCATTATTTATTTCAAAAAATTAAAAATATTTTTTCTTCAACAAACCACAAACATGTCCTTCTTCAAGGGACTAATCTAAGTTACCTTAAATATTCTCCTCCTTTATGCAACAATGATATGATAGAATCTCATTTTTGGGACACATGCATGACAAGTTCAAGGGTCTATAACCCAAAAATCTTAAAATCCTAAACATATGAATCCATTGCTTTGTAGCATCCACATAAAAAGCATTTTAAATCATAAAAAAAGTACAGTGTGTGATAATAAGAATCACATAAGGAGTTTTTTCCCTTAGTTTTCATTTATTTGGTGACTATGACTTTGGGCAAATTTTGTGTGAATACACAGTTTTTAACACTCTCTTTTAATATTTTAATGTAATTATTGACCCCTTTTACTCTTGTGCTTCTTACCATTACACAAAATTCTCTTACTATTAAGTTTTATAATGAACAACTACAATATCTCATCTCAGTCATCTGAAAAGAAATTTACATATTCCATGCCTAGTACTTAATCCATCCATCAAAAGAATGATCCAGCTTAGGTGCATTTTTTTGAAGGGGTTGAGTTTGAATTTAATGGTAAAGCTAAATCCATTTATACTTATCTTTATTTTAGTAATAATTTCAAAGGTGGGGGAATTCATATAATGAAACAACATCTTGCTGGAATCAAAGGTTAAATAGCTCATTGCAAAAAAGTTTTATATGATGTTCGAATAAGGATGCTTAACATTCTTAAAAAAGCATTTGAAAAAAAAAAAAGCTAAAGAGGCTAGAGATTATAACTTTGGTAATGATCCTTATGATATCTAGTTAGATAAGAAAGAAGACAAGGTGATAGGAATAAATGTGTCAAAAGGATAAAAATTAATGCAAGATAAGGGAAAAAGAAATGCCAATAATGGAATTGATACATATTTTGTTATAAAGACAACTCATGGAGCTTAACCTAGTTTAAAGAGTGTTTTGGCTAGTAAGGAAGTTGTGCAAAGAGTTAACATGGCTTGGGTAATGTGATTTTTTAATGCTTGTATTTCATTCTATACTTTGTATTTGCCATACTTTTAACTCTCTATAATGCTAGTATTGCAATTAATCCTAGGTATAAAGGTCCTTCTTACAATGACATGTGTGTCAATTTGTTGAGTAATTGTAAAAACGAATGTCAATTACTTATTAAAACTTATAGGACTGAGTGGGTTACAAATGAATGCACAATTATGGCAGTTGGGTTGAGGGATCAAAGAGATAGGTATTGATTAATTTCTTAGTTTATTGCTATATTAAAATTTCACTTAACAAATCTATAGATACCTTAAATATTGTAAAGGATACCACATGTTTATGTAATTTGCTTTCAAATATTGTTGAATGGTTGACTCTCAAAATATTGTTCATATTGTTACAGATAATGGATCTAATTATGTAGTAATTGGAAGATTGCTTCTTGAAAGGTATAAACACATATACTAGTCTCCTTGTACTACTTATTGCTTGAACCTCATCTTAAAGGATATTGGTAAGATGCCTTATATAGTTGATCTTGCATCACATGCTACTACCATTACATGATTTGTCTACAATCATCCATTTTTTCTAGCGAGGTTAAGAAAAAATTAAAATTAGAGAAAAATTATGTGTCTAGGACAAACTCATTTTGCCACCACATTTATTACTTTAAAAAGCATCTATGATCATAAACAAATCTTATAAAATTTTATAACAAACAATTTTTTCACAACTCATAAACTTACAAAAGTGTGGAAGGAATGGTTGTGTGTGCTACTATCTTAGATAGTAAATTTTGGAATGATTGCTTGGTAATTGTGAAGGTGGTTAGTCCATTTATGAAGTTGTTATGCATTGTTGATTCATATGAAAAACCTTCTTTGACTTATGTTTATAAAGGCATACAAAGGGTTGTAAAAGAAATTATGCACATCTTCAAGCAAAAAGCAAGATTATATATGCCTTTCATAAGTGTCATTGAGGAGTGTTGGGATAAACATCTTATGGAAGACCTACATGCAACAACTTATTTCTTCAACCCCGCTTTTGTTTATAAGGAAAACTTTTGTGAGAAAACTAAAATCATGAGTGACCTTTTTAGTTAGCTTGAAATTAAAAGTTTTTGTAGTAATGATGTTGCTATCATGAAAGAAATAAAAATTTATCGAGATTATGAAGGAAATTTTGTTAGACAATCTGATTGTAATTTAACTAAGACCCTTAAGCTTAATAAGTTGTGTCATTTTTTCATTAATTTGTATAATACATTTTTATGTCACAATACTTAAATAATTGTTTGTATTTTAAATGCAGATGAATGATGGAGATTACTTAGACATAATGCCCCTAATTTGCAAAAAAATATTATTTGCATCCTTAATCAAACTTCTTTTTAAGAGGTGAAAGAAATTTGAGTATCTTTGAACATATTCCTACTAAGAGAAGAAATAAATTCAAGTATCAAGACTTCATAATCTTGTTTATATTACTTATAATTTAAGGTTAAACTATATGTAATTGGTATACATATGATATGTTTTGTTTTTTGTTTTTTTTTTAATTTTAATAACTTATAATATTTAATTAATTTATTCTTTCACTTGTATTTTTATATACTTAATTTCAAAAAAAAATTTATGATCTCATTAATTATGAATGTATTGATAAGATAGATTTTTGCATTAAAAAAAAGGAGAAGGTCGTTTCAGAGCTTGATTATGTAAAATTAAAGAAAGCTCTCTATAAAAATAGTTCATATTTTAGTTTCAATGTCTTTAATCAAGAAAAGGACAAGTGATAAATTTATTAATTTAAATATAATTAATATTGATTCATTTAATGTTATTTATCACTCTATATTATATATAATATTAGAAGTGAGAATAATTTTATAATTGAAATGACAAACAATGATAAAATTTAACTATAATCATATTATTTTTTAAAAATTTTGAAATATATAAATTTTTAAAAAATATTTATATTTTATTTATTTTAATTATAATATAATTTTTAAATATTTTTATTTATATTAAAAAATTAATTTTTATATTTTTATTAATATATATATTATTTAATATTAAATATTAATTTTATTAATTTATTTTAAATTAATTTTAAATTTTTTAAATTTAATAATTAATTTAATTTTTAATATTTAAAATATTATACATTGATTTAACACTAAATTAAAATTTTAAAAAGCTGTACACGAGTGCAGTGCGCCCGTTCCCCACTCTATCTTTGATTTTGTTTTCTTGTCATTTTGCTATTTATTTATTTATTTTTTTTAAGAGATTATTAAAGTACGTGTGACGAATTGAAAAATCAAAAAGTTCAAAACCTAAAAACGCTTGCCTTCTAAAGGCCTTATACCTCTGCCCAGGAAAAGGTAGGAATTGTGTGCTAAAGGCAAAGACTGAGACCGCGGCCTAGCAACCTGGAAAGGAAAGGAAAAGAAAAGAAAGAAAAATAACAAAGGAGAAATGGGTTTGATCGGAGACGCCGTGGACTCTATCAAATCAATCCAGATCCGCCATTTCCTCACTCAAGCAGTCAGTCTTGGTCAGTTTCTCACATTGTACAACATCTATATACTATAATTGGGGGTGAGGGTGGAGGGGTTCAATTAGTGGCTTATGGGATTAGGATATAGTCAGCTCAACGATACGTTATTATGATGAATCAGGTTTTGGGTTTCTTGAGGAAAAGTAATGCTTAAGTTGCAAAATTAGGGCACATCTGTTATGTTTGATTTTGGAATAGTGAATAAGAATGTGATTTTGAATGTTAACTATGAAAAATCTTGTCAAGTCGGTGATCGTTTCACTGTTAAATCTACATTTTGCATTTAGCTTGGATGGGTTAGTTGAAGTTATTGGAATCAGATTGTATGTTTCCTTGTAAAACGAGGGTTTTTGTTCTTGTGCTTATAATTTATTTATGTCGCATACATTAGGTGCTCTTAAACGAAAATTTAGGAAAGCAAAAGCAGGTAGTTGCTAGGTTCTGTAATTACTAGGTTGCTGCAGTTCTTTGCATGTAAAATAAGAATTCCTTTCAGGAAAAGTTGAGGTGCGACGTCTATACTTTATAGTTCTCTGCAGTTTAGTATACCCATAGTTTGAACTACATCATCTTCATTTGAAATTTAAAATATTTGGCTTGCTTAAATTTGAGCTCTTTCTATTTGGGAATAACAGAGCCGCGTTTCTGCTGAAATTCTTCATTATGAATGTTCTGAACTGCCTGCGTTTTGTTTCAGGTATGATTGTTACATCAGCATTAATAATATGGAAGGCATTGATGTGCATCACTGGAAGTGAATCTCCTGTTGTGGTGGTTCTTTCAGGGAGTATGGAACCTGGCTTCAAGAGGGTAAGCGATATCTTTGATCTGTACGATTGAATCATTTGTGTCTAATTATTTCCTCTGTTGCTTTCCTCTACTCTGCACTGCTGATTTTTCTCTGTAGTATCTACCGGTAATTTGATAATATGGAAAATGGCACTACTAGAGCAAAGAGGAGCAATGTATACTTGCTGTTTGGGCAAAAATGGATAAGTAATTGCATATTCTTCAGTTTCCATGGTCTTTCTATCTAAGATTATCCTCTTTTCTTAATAGTGCTTAGTAACTTCATAATCCAATTTAGCATGGAGTCTTCAGATTATTCAAACTACATATTCATCGGTGTTGCACTGTAAGTTGACATTGGCAATATTTTCTTTTGAGGTCTTTCCTCAATTTGAGCAAAATCTTTAAACTATGGTGTTATATTTTTTAAGAATATGAACTTCATGTTTGAATTGTGATTTGCAAGAACCATAAATTGGAAAGAAAACACAAAATTTTTGGTTGAAGTTATATTTTCTTCTTTTTCAGGGAGACATACTGTTTTTGCACATGAGTAAAGAGCCTATTCGTGCAGGGGAGATTGTTGTTTTCAATGTTGATGTAAGTGGTTTTTTATTTTAAAATTCTGCTTTTCTTTCCCAATATTGATGGTTGTTTTTCATTTTGTTTTTAGGTTTTGCTTATTCTGGCATGTTACACCATCTCTTTTTTTAATTTCTCTTTATGCGATTTTTAATTTTTGATAGAATCTCTAACTGGGAATATTCATATTCAAGCTATATGCAGTTTTGAAATGAATAAACTTGTGCATATGGTTGTAGTAGCAGAAATTTGGATGTCCCAGCATTTCTTTAACCAGAAAAACAACTTTTGCATAGGAGCATGAGTAGCAGAGTAGTGTGATTTGGTCTACAAAATGTTTCAAAAGTGCTTTTTGTGAGAGCTTATTGTGTTCATGTTTAGATTGATTGTCAGATTGCATGTACATAGGCATTAATATGAGCCTGCATACACTTTCACTCACTTGAATGCATTTTCGGTTTTTAGGGAGTTCTGTTGTAAAGATTTTGAGCCACTTTCATTGAGAGCATTGTGAAGCACAGCAGTTTCCTTGCTGATGGAAAATTTTCATATATCTTATTATTTAGATGCTTCTTTTTTTTCCATTATGTATATGCATTCTAAATGATGCTTTTGCTGTTTAGGGTCGTGAAATTCCAATCGTCCATCGTGTGATTAAGGTAATTAATTTGGCTTTTTACCACTTAAATTACATGCCTGTGCTAAGGAAAAAAAAATGTTTGGTGTGCCTAAGTTATTCACATGCATACACAAGCAAGAGAGAGAGAGAGAGAGAGAGAGAGAGAGATGTGTTCTACTGGTGCCAGCAACGTTAAGATTTGCTAAGTTATGTAGTCATGGCTTGTTCTGTAGAGGCTTTTGAACTATAATCTCATCCATTAAAACTAGTTTCAACTAGAACTTGGTATTGTACTATCTGTTAGTCTTAGATTTGATTAAATTGCAGGTCCATGAAAGGCAAGATACAGGGGAAGTTGATGTCCTCACAAAAGGTGCCATTTTTCAGATCTAAATACCTTTCTGTTGAAGTTTGGAGTTTCTTTGTACAATTTCAGGCAATTTCTAGTGTTTTGCTGGTTCACTTGTCATTTTGCTAACTATTATTTTTGTCTGGTTATGTACATTGCTTTCTCAGGAGATAATAACTATGGAGATGATAGGCTTTTGTATGCTCATGGTCAACTCTGGCTTCAGCGTCACCATATCATGGGCAGGGCAGTGGGGTAAAACTTTAAACTCCTTCTTTGGCTATAAGAAGACATTCTTTAGGTTTCTGCTGCTTGTTTGAATGGGTGAAAATTCATCTTGCCTTAATCTTATTACTTGCAGGTTCTTACCTTATGTTGGTTGGGTAACTATTATCATGACCGAAAAGCCTATCATCAAGGTTTGTCTATCTACTAGACAAGAAAAATAAACACTGTTGGTTTAATTTTTTATTGAATTTTGATGATATTTAGCCCCCCTTTTTGATCTTTGCCGTTTGCCTTTTCGCGGCATTGCTATGAAACTATAATTGTCTCCTAGCTATTATTTTTTCTTTCCTCCAAATCTTTATTTGCACTTGAAAATGGAACTTAGATTCATTGTTGCAGTTTGATTCTTGTTCTTTTCAAGCTCGTATCTGGTATAAGAAGGCACTTTTTTTAATTGACTGCTTTTATTTTGTTTGTAGTATATTCTTATTGGTGCATTGGGGTTGCTTGTCATAACTTCAAAAGACTGAAGGATGAAGCAAATTCAAGGCATGGCTGAATTGGGACCAAAATTTTCAATTACTCAACTGTGCTGCCCTTTGACAAATTAAGAAGGAAAAAAAAAAAAAGGAAAAAAGGAATGAGTTTTGCTAGACGAATTAAACTGTGATAACAATTATGCATGATTAGTTTCATAGACTTTATTTTGTTCTTGCTTTTTCTCCTTACCTCTTCTCTCACCCTGCTCTTTAGCTGCATGAAGCAATATTTCCTTTTATGTTCCAGCATTTTCAGCAGCAGATAATACCTTGCAAGTTAAGAATACACTATAATGAACATAACAATATTGCCTTTTGATCATGGAGGAAAATGGATAAGATTTCCAAGCATATACTTTTGCAGCATTTCATGTTTCTGAGAGCTGCGAAAGTCATGGGCACATGTTTAGGGAAAGAATGCTTGGTCACCATCTCCTTCCATTAAGCAGATGATGCCTTTGGCTTTACTGTTAATGGTGACTATACTTGTACATTTCTGTAGGAAATATACATAGGGTTAAGATGCGATCAAAATCTGATTGCATGCAGAAAACATTTATCCCCTTTTCAAGTCAGTTTTTTGGTGGGTTGGAAGGACTGGTGGAATCGATCCATTGAGACATGAATTAGATGGAAATTATCATCTTCTGGGTACAGCAATAAGAGACCAGAGCTAACCAGGAAAGTAGTGAGGATTCTCCAAAAGTTTGGATCCTCAAGAAGCCTAGGAAATGAAAAACAACAGAACTAGAAGTCATTTTAGATGGGCCTTGGAGCCAATGCAATCTGCCATCCTCGCGTCTTTGGAGAAAAATTTGATACATATAGCCGCTGTTGGTGTTGGCTGACAGTTCTTTAATGTCTTGAGTTGGGATGAGTGGCGTCTTCAGTTTGGTTCGGTTTCAATACCAATTCTAGAAATGCCGATTTCATTTCGGTTCTATGGTCAGGAGGGCCTACAACCAAATCGAGTTTGAACATATTTGTTCCGATTCGGTTTTGCATCATTTTCACCCTTTGGCTTTGGTTTCAAATTCATTTGTATTTGTGTTTTTGTCTAGATAAAAGAGGAATGACTATTCTAATCTTCTGTTTTCTCCTTTTGTGTCTTTGTTGGAATCGTCGTCCCAAAACCAACAATTTTAGTTAGATTCTTTTACAGTCACTGGTTAAAGTTTCGGTTCTAGTTTTTGGAGGGAATGAACCGTGATGGAACTGTCCTTCGCTTAGTTTTGATATCGAGTGCGGTTAGAATCAGATCAATAAGTAATAAAACTGTGTGGCCGATGATTAGAACAACACAATTTGTCGAGAAATATCAGAGGAATTGACCATATCTATATAATTTTTTTCATTTAAATTTGTAACACGATGGTATTTCTTTTAAAATTGAAATAAAAATTAAATTGACGAGTATAAAAGGGACGAAATGGAGTGCACCCCACATAGAGCACACGAAAGGAGACAAAAGCTGAGACTTGTGTGCTAAACGCAAAGACTGATACAGCCGCTTGATCATGTATTCCCTGTTGATTTTATGGTAAAAGGGTTCGTATTAGGATTAATTTATGATGACTTGTGCTTATAATGTATTAATGTCGCATGCATCTGGTGCTCTTAAACGAAAATCTACTAAAGCAAAAGCAGGTAGTTGCTAGGTTCTGTGATTGCTAGGTTGCTGCAATTCTTTCACTCTTTTGTGAGGACATCAACTTCCCCTGTAACAACTTCTTGCCTTCCATGGACCTGCAATTTAATCAAACCCAAGACTAACAAATAGTACAATACCGAGTTCTAGTTGAAACTAGTTATAATAGATGAGGTTACAGTTCAAAAGCCTCTGCAGAACATCAATGCCTTCCATACTATTAGTGCTGATGTAACAATCATACCTGAAACAAAACGCAGGCGGCTCAGAACAGTCATAATGAAGAATTTCAGCAGAAGTGCAGCTCTATTATTCCCACATCCAAAGAGCTCAAATTTAAGCAAGCCAAATATTTTAAACTTCCAACGAAGACGATGCAGTTCAAAACACGGGCATGCTAAACTGCACAGAACTATAAAGTATAGACGTCGCACCTCGACTTTTCCTGAAAAGAATTCTTATTTTACATCTATAGATCGTAATAAATAAATAAATAATAATAATAATAGAGAAGCTAAGATTACAAATGACTGTTAGAATATATACAATGGCAACATATATAATTATATTTTTATTTATTTTGGTTTAAGCAAGAAAACGCATAAGATTACAATTTCCATAAAATTTTTATGTAAATGTTATAGCATGGTCGTAATTTGAGATCACTACCTTCTCTACTATAATGTGAAATTACAAATATTTAACGTTGTAACGTTTTTTTAATTCAAATATCGTAATGCATGCCTTAATATAAGAAGATGTTCAGTATTAGGCTTCCACTGCACAGCCCCAAAGACCCACCGCGGCGCAAAAAATAATAATACAAAAAGAATATATGGTAAACAGATCTAGTTTAACGAGATATCATTTTAATTGAGTTTAACTTAATAAGTGGGGGAGTTCAAGTGTCAACTGCTATGGGAGTTAGATATATATACCAAGTATAACCTGGAGTATTCTCGGCAGTACCTTCACGAGGTCGACTGAGATCATTAGTTAGCTCTAGCCCACGTGGATAAAGTGGTGCCGACAATATAGTGAGACCGTTGGTTAGGTGTGAATGCCAATTGTAACTTAGAGTGGTCTCGGCAGTACCTCCATGAAGTCGGCATTGAGACCATTGGTCTGTTTCAGAGGTCATACGGATAAATACCTGTTGGTTAAGTTAGGTGTATATGTCAAGTGTAACTTGAAGTAGTTCCAACAGTACCTCCTTGAGATCGGCAGTAAAATTGTTGGTCCACTCCACACTATACAGATAAACAACTCGTAAGAACGTGATGAAATATATGATAAATTAGATTTAATCTAACGACTTATCTTCTTAGATGAATAATTATAATAATATTATTTATTAAATTTTTTATTATAAATTTAATTATAATTAATATTTAATAATAAAATTTATTTTGTTTTTTATTATTTTTAATTAAATTTTTAGACATTATATTCTCTTAAATAATTTTATTATTCTGATGAATTAAAAAATAAAAAAATTTTTATTTTTTTATGGTTTATTTTTTTTATAAAAAATATTATTTAAATTTTTTTTAAAAAATAAAATATATATTTTTAATTATGTATAAGTAATATATTATTATAATAATTTTATTTATAAAATTTTTTTATAAATAAATAATACATTTTATTATTAATAAATAATTAAATAATAATTTAAAAATTATATATTTTTAAAATAAATAAATATTAAATTTTATTTGGTAATCAAAATTAAATAATTTTATTTTAATAAAATTATTAATGATAATTATAAATAAAGTATTTTAAAAAAAAAAAAAATTAATAGTAATAAAATTAAATAATTTTAAAATTTAAATATTTTTTTTATTTTATATATTGTTTCTTAATATTGATTTGATTTAATTTTTATAAATTTTTAAAATTATTTTAATAAGATATTAAAAAATTATAAATTTATTATTAAATAAATATTAAATAATAAAAAAATTTTAATAAAATATTCATAAAATTTTAAAAAAAAATATATCATAATATAAATTTTTTTTTAAGTTCAATAATAATAATATAAAATTTAAATTTAAATTAGATTTAAATATTATATTAATTTTAAATATTTAATAAAAATATTAAAATAAATTGATAAATTTTTTTGAAGAGAAATATTTATAATTGAAATTTTTCTGTTTTTTTAAAAAAAATTAAAAATAAAAAATATTTTTATAATGCATATTTAATATTTTTATTTTTTTTAAAAAAAATTTGTAAATAATTTTTTTAAATAAAAAAAGTAACTTGAATATATATATATATATATTTAAAGATAAATAAGTGTACGCCTCTGGTCTAGTGGTTGCCCTAACTTCACTGAGAGAAGAATGGAAGCAGCAACCGCTTCTTTCAAGGTAAACAAATCGAAATCTTATACCAAGCATCAGAAACCCTAATTATTACAAAATTTATTTTGATTTCCAAGATATTAAAGTCTAGAATTTTGTTTAAAATTGTGAATTGGTGTACATATTTTGTTGTTAATTGCGTGCAATGCAGATAATCTTGGGATCGTCTTCCATGGCAAGACAGAAAATATTAGCCGAGATGGGATATGAATTTACCGTCATGGTAATCTCTCTCTCTTTGTTAGTGGGTCTCTGTTTATGTGAGTGTGTGTGCGTTTTAAACTCACTTGGCATTGTAGGAATTGATTGTGGTTATGATTCTTAGACTGCAGATATTGATGAAAAATGCATTCGCAAGGAGAAGCCGGAAGAGTTGGTAATGGCTCTTGCCGAGGCTAAGGTCCTGCTTTATTTATTTCACTCAATTAGATTTCGTTGCTTTAGTTTTTTATTTCTTTGTTCTAACTGATAAATATCTTTTTTTTTATTCTTCTTTTTCTTTTTCATTTTCTTTGTTTTTTGTGTGTGTGTGTGTGTGTGTGTGTGTGTGTGTGTGTGTTTGTGTTTACTGGCACAATAAGATACACATGGCAATGCATATAGAAAAGAGGCAAACATGGATGTGTGTTGCCACTGTTCTGATTTAGAGTTCTTGACTTTCATGTATGGTATTTCTGTTCTAATCTAGGTCCTTTAATTTATTCCTTTCTCTGAATTGGATTTTCTAGCTGTTTCAATGGTTTAGTATGTTCCTTTGACCTGAATTGTAATTCAAGTAGTATGGCATTCAGTAACTGAGCCTGAACTGCATTATCTCAGGCTGACGCAATCATAGCAAAACTACAAACTGTCAGTAGTCAAGACAAGGATTCTGAATCAAGTATTGTGATTGCTGCTGACACAGTATGTCTTTATTACTTTTCACTTTTGGCAATGATTCTGTCATAGGGGAATCATATGCATCAAGTCGTCTTCATCTGATGCCATTTATGGCCCGAGGATACTTTTTGTTCCATTACTCTTGTAGTTCATGGGATCTAACTGTGAAATATGAGTTCTAAAATTATGTTTCTTTGATAGAAAGTGTTCAATTGCTATGTGCTATGTGGTTATAGATGAGGCTGATGAGACATCATTTTAGGATCTTTGTGTTAAAAATAATCTAATTTTCTGGTCAACTGTTGTCAAGCATTTTAAATCACCTTTAGGCATTTGAGTGGGATGTTCAACAATTATCCTCACTAAGTTTTAGTTCTGTTAAAGCCCCTTGCTTCCTGCTTCCTAGGTTGCTAGTACGTGCCTTGTTTTGTAATTATTGCTCTTTGCTGTGCCTATTTTTGCTGCTGAATGCTGATGCTTTGTTGGGGGTGCCTTCACATTGCTGCTATTGTTTTTGTTTTTTGATATTTTTAGTTTGATTCTCTTGGCCTTTTCTTTTGTGATTGAATTTTGAATCAGGTGCTTAGTGCTTATGATAGCTGGTGAAAACTTGTCAGGCTGATGCCATCTTGCAAAGGCTCCCAATCAGTTGCTATGCAAAGGATGCTGAACCAACACTATTAGTTACTTCTGATCAAGTATAAATCAATTTCTGCCAAGCTTTGGTGCTCAATTTGCTTCTTTTTAGGGATTAATTGGTATAAGCTTGGACATTCTTAGAAAACTTTACTGCTTGTATAGTTAGCATACCCAGTTTTTAACACCTTCCTCTCTGAAGTCTGATCTTCTAACCCAAACCCAAACACAATGTTGGTATACAATTTGGTTGGTTATTTTTTATTACAAGTGACCACACATTGGACACCTTTTTGTAAAGGTTTAGAGAAAAGTATGGTAATGCTATTTTCCAAAAAATTATTAGTCAACTATACTGTTCAATCTTGATTTATGAAACTTCCCCTCTCAACGATGTTATGCATTACATTCTGGTTTGGTGGCTGCTTATGATGGAAGTCAAATGAATTTATGTCTAAGAAATGGAAGCTTAGTTGATCTGAGGCCTGTAAGGAGCTTTTCCCTTTTATTTTTCCCTTTGATTTAACATTCCCTTCTCTGTCTGTGATTCATATGGTTAGGATGAGACAGTATCCATGCATTATGAGGATAAATTTTTTTAGATTGATGAGCTTATATTCTGAAAAAGAATGGTGCTTGCAGTTTGTATCCTCGAGCATAAATGGCTTTTGATGATAAAGTCATGAACTCATGTTCGTATCATAAAAACATTCAGTATTTTTCCTTGTGAAAATGTGTAATCATTTGTGTTATTTGACAATCTGAAGGTGGTTGTCTACGAGGGTGCAATCAGGGAAAAGCCATCCAATGAAGATGAGGCCCGACAGTTCATGAAAGGTGTGGCTAATATCATCACTCTTATTTTCTGTTGTCTTACACTCATTGATTCAATTATTTATCATATGGAGCATAGACTATTCTGGGGCCCGTGCTGCAACTGTTGGATCAGTTCTTGTTACAAATCTTAAAAATGGATTCAGAAAAGGGGACTGGGACAGAGTGGAGGTATTTTTTGCTTTCTTTCTTGTTGAATTTGTTTGTAGTTAGTAACTGAACATTTCAAAAAATTCCATGATAAGTTGGGTGGACTCTGATGGAAAGCAATGAAATGTATGAAAATTCATTACCGTGCATTGCATTCCATTATGAAAATAGGGAAGAAAATTTTAACAGCTTGAGTAATTACCATTGTGATGCTGATACTTGCCAAAAGAGAATGCATCTGCTGTTAGTTGAATAATAGATATTTTGCTTTGTGGGAAACCAAGAAGATTCTTTTCCGTAGCAACGTCCCTCTCTCTCTCTCTCTCTCTCTCTCTCTCTCTCTCTCTCTCTCTCTCTCTCTCTAAGCCTTCTCCCTCCCTTGCTCTCTATGTAATGAGAAACCAAGAAGAAACAGTTTTATCATTAGTATTTTCATGGATTGACCTATCTAAGTGCCTTTCTAAAAGATATGGGCATATCTACCATTATGAATTTGGTTAAGAGATCTGGATTGTTGGCAACCTTATTGCCTTGTCTGCTTTTGTGTGTGAACTAATTTATATGTAAGTCAAAGAGTTGAGTGTAAACTGTCTTTCACTTTGTGATGGTTTAAGTGAGAATTGTAGTATCTGGGAATTGAATCAAAAATTTTCTTATATTTCTCTGTATCCTCTTTTCCCTGTTCTGACCTTCTGTTCTCTTGGTCCTTTCTGTTCTGAATTCTATCTTTCACCCACTCTTTTCTTCTGGCTGTTTTGTGTCTTCTTCTCTAGCTCTGTACTGATGCTAATACTCTCTTCAAATCCTATCATAATCCTCTAGTTTGTACCCTTTCTCTAATTCTATCTATTGTAAGACATCTATTCATTAGCTGTCTTGCATCACTATCTCTCCCCTTCTCCTCCTCCTCTCCCTGCTATTCCTTCCCAAGCAAAGAAAAAAGATAATGATAATGATTCATTAAGAGAAAAAAAAAAAAAGATAATGTCTACATGTGCTAGCTAATTGAACTCTAAAGAACTGAGTTAACAATATTTGGAAGTAACAGTTGTGTTGCAATGTCTTGCAGATCTTTTTCCATGAAATACCAGATGATGTTATTGAGAAGCTGGTAAGAGTTGTTTTTACAATGAGAATGACCTTTTTCATCTGAAAAAGTGAAATTTTATCCCTTAAAAGGGGAAAAAAGAAAAGCAACATTTTATCTGTGATTGGAGAAAAAAAAAATGACATTTTATTTGTTTCAGATTGCTGAGGGAATTGTGCTCAAAGCTGCTGGGGGACTAATTATAGAACATCCTTTGATATTGCCCTATGTTAAAGAAGTGGTTAGTATTATGAGCTCTTTTCAACCAATTAAAGCAGTGCCCACTGCAAATACTCAAGTAGGAAGAATAATCTGAAAATTTTGAGGCTGAACAAATAAATACAATGTTTTCCCAAGCATAAATCTGTCATGAAACTATTTCCTCCAGTCTTAAACTTGATTGTACAGTAGATTCAGCTCTGTTTTAATTGGCTTGTTATGTGTTTCACAGAAGTAGGAGGGTTGTCATTCCATAATTGCACTTGTCATTCAATGTGGGAGACATACTTATATTTTGAAGAGTAGAAAGAAATTGGCCCGCATTAGACATTTGTTCTCACTATCCTTCATCCTGGGCAACCTTTTGGATACAACAAATAAGCTATTAGCCTGGATATTGGCTGCACTCCTATCCAGGTGGTTTTGGCCTGTTTTTACCAGGTTGTTGGGCGTTCAGTGATCCAACATATGCATGTGACACTAGTTTAGCTTTAGCCTATAAATCATTGTGCTTTGACATGTTTTCATAAATTTTCCTCACCGCCCTTGATTGAAACATCTATGATTTTGGCATTATTTTGTGCAGGTGGGGACAACGGATAGTGTGATGGGACTCCCCAAAGCTGTGACTGAAAAGCTAATAAGGGATGCTCTTTAATTGGATTCCCTATCCTCTACTTCAGTTGGCACACGTACATTTTTATCAGTCATCTGATAACTGTTATTTGCTTTAATGATTTGTCATTAAAAGACTGCTCAACCGCCCTTTTGTCTTACCGGACTAAAGGATGATGCCTGATAGCTTTGTAGTCAAATTGCTTGTTGGTAGTCAAACTGTACTCAGCAATCTACTGCACCAGTCTTCCACAGGCTCTAGAAAGGTAGTCGTTGGGAAGTCGGGGAATGTTTGTCTAAGATCTACCATATAATGAAACAAGCTTAATTTTCCACTCCACGGATCAATGATCTATGCACGAGCTCATTTCCTCAAAAGTTGATGCATTTCTTTCTTAACTCATGTTGGATGGATGATCCTCCAGAGCTTCTCTCTTCAGGGTGCTAGATCCACGTACATTATTTTTTGGTCAAGGTGGCAAAGATTGGTCGTTCCAAACCAGCAAAGCTGAGTTAGATCCATAAATAAAAGGGGCGGTGCCCTGGGAACAATACTCTGCATGAATCTAGGGGTTTAAATCTTTAACATCCTGGTCTAGACTACAGGACAGAAGAATGTGGACTACCATCGAGCGCCTGATACCTGTTAGTGTCAAATTGCAAATCTGCCCATAAAACCTGGATCTGTGTATTCAAATTTTGTCCTTAAATCTGTCGGGTTCATGTTTTGATGTTCAGCCTGTTGGCTTTATGTTTCAATCTCTAGCCTGTAGGTTTTTATGTTTTGTCCTTCTGATTATGGTCCACCTCCATCGAAGCCTCCCAAATGAACCTTGACAATCTCTGACAAATGTGGGTGGACCTCCAATACAACTCTGTCAGCATCTTCACCTCCTCTGCCAATTTTGTCTGTGGTGTCACTGTTTTCATTGTCACTTGTCCCCAACCCGTTAACCTCGTTGACTACTCGTGCTACTGTGCTCCCGACCATGTCAAGGCCTCGTTCGCAGCTTCGTGGAGCACTCGTGGCTCACCAAAGATTTAGACCAGTTGTCCCTCGAGTTCCAGCACAAGATCTTGGAGCACACGGGACTTGGTCACGAGACCTACTTGCCCGAAGCACCACCATCCTCCCCAGCCATTGATGGCGACGGCAGGATTGGAGGCTGAGCTAATCATGTTTGGTGCCTTGGACAACCGTTGCTCCAGGACCAAGGTAAATCCTAAGAATAGCGGTATTTTTGTCGTGAATTGTAGTTTGTTTAATCCAATGTCGTCGATCTCTACTGTGATTGTAAGTAGGTACAAATTACGGGGTACTAGAAATAGTTACAACTTGGGAGGGATGGGCTGCAATGTCCATGTCAACACCCAAATTGCTTGTTTCAATTTGGGGGCGCTGCTCTTTTGCTCTCTAATAAGTTTGTTGACAAAAGGCCAGCTAAGTATAAGTTTGTTAATGTCCTGAAAACTCATCGTGGGGCCAATGACAAGGTATTTCGTTGCGTGTATTAAGAGTAAGATCATGCTGGAAAAACTGGGGTTTCCTTGTCCAGAGATTTAATGGCGGTTGCTGGAAAAGGCCTCAAGGGTTAAGATCATGACATTGGGCCCTCTAGCTCTTCCAATCAGCGAGTAGCTTTTGTTCTTTGCAACTCTAGTGGTGAAGAAGCTTTTCAATAAAAAAGTGAAGCCATATATCCTGGATTTCAAGTTGGCATGTGATCATTTTTGCTTGCGGGCTGGGGGGAGGGTTATGACGAATGAGCTGGAGAAGAATCTGCAGCTCTCCCCAACTCATGCGGAGGCCTCTAAGGTGACTCTCTACCTAGTAAGGAATACCTCATCAAGTTCAATATGGTACGAGTTGGCTTTATATTGAGGCCAAAGGAAGGACACGCAAGAGCAACCGTGTTTGGCAGATTGCATTGGAAGTGGCTTCAAATGTAATAGTGTTGTATGGGAGGCACTCCGGAATGTGAGGTCGTCTCCAATTGGTCCCCGGGAAGACCGTATAGATAAGCATCAAGTGCAATTGGTTACATAGCTCACGAAACCTCTATTAGAGTTATGGGATTTGTTTATCACTCACCAGGAGCCTGGCATTTTTTTATCTTTTGATTCTTTGGTCTTTTACAGTTTGTTTGTTTTGTGAGGAAACAATGAGAAAAGAAAAGCATGGGGATGGTAAGTGCTAAGAAAGGTAATTTTCTCATGTTTGGAGAATCCATAGGAGAGAAAATTTCTCGGAAAACTCAAAAAATTTTATCACATAAAGCAATGTTAGGGCATGACGCAAGAAACAGAGGAAGCAGATGAAACAAAAGGAGAGGGGAAGGAGAGTAGAGAAATTGAAAGGGGAGAATCTAGGGATTTGATTTTCATTGATAATATAATAATTGAATTGCATACAATAGCTCATCTCATATATATATCAGGTTATTCACTCTTTCGAAGGATCTCTATCTCCAAAAGGAAAGTAACCAAAACAAGAAAGCTCCACACTAATTGGTATAAGTTGAGTTGACTTAATGGAATGTGCCTAGACCCATAACCACTTCCGGGGTCTTGACAATCCCTCCCCCTTTGATGGAATCCTTGTCCTTGGGGATTAAGGAAGTCGATATCTGGAAATTAGGACTATTTGAACCTATGTCATTGTCATGTTCTTCTTTTTGATCATTTGGCAACTGATAGCTACCAACACAACAGCTCCACTTTTATTTACTGTCATCCCTAACCAACGGAAGCTATTGCGAAAGTGTGACTTGCCATCTAACCAGGGATTTAAAAACTGAACCCGCCGTTATGGTTGAATTGATTTAATTATTTTAATTAAAATTAATTTGATAAAATTAATACTTAATATAAAATATATAAAAAAATTAATAATATAATTTTTATTAAAATATAAAAAAATTATTTTTTTTTAATTTTTTTAAATTAACTGAACTAAAAAAATTATAATTAATTTACTAATTTATAATTCAATTAGTTAATTTATTAATTTAATTATTAATTTTTAAAATTAATAATTTTTATAATGAACTAAAATACATCACAATTTAATTTTCAATTTTATTAATCCCTGCTACAGTTAGTTTTTAAAACCTTGGGCCTAACTGACTTTGGAAGTAGAGCCAGGTGAAAGACTAGGTAAATCACACTTCTCCTGCGGCTCGAGCCACCTGGATGACATTCAATATCATGTAGCCATGTGACTACTATACGTATATCGGCGGAGGATATGCAAATTTCCCATTTTAAGAATTTAGATCAAGTATCTCGTGCAGGGGGGCGTGGCCAAGAAGCAGCCAGCTGACTCCACCCGGCCTTTCTTTGCTGTGTGAACAAGGTCTTAGTATGTACTGGCATTCTGGGCAGGTCGCAATAAATCGTTGGTCCTAAGAAGAAGCTTAAGTTTGTAGGCCATTGGTCCAACTCTCTCCAGCACTTGGTAAGGCTCATAAAATTTGGACACTGGCTTCAAATTGGAGCAAATTGCTATAATAGCGTGATGGTATAGCTAAGCTTTAAAAATACCCAATCTCCCACTTTGAAATGCCTCTTCACTCCTCCCTTATCTACAAAAGATTTTACACACTACAAAGCCTTTTATAGTTGAGCCTTAAGCATAATTGAGATTACCTAGCATTTTTATAGAAATTATGCCAAAGTTGTTATGCTCCTATTAAAAGTTGGTTGGGTGACCAATTGAGGGGGGGAACTGCTATACAAAGCTTGGAAGGTTGACATATCCAATGTTGTGTGGTGGATGGTGTTATACCACCACTTTGCCAAGAACAATCACCAATGCTACTTCTGAGGCCTCATAAAGCATATATAGCAAATGTAACCCTCGAGACATTGGTTGAGGCACTCTATTTAACTGTCTGTTTATGAGTGGTAAGCTAAACTAAGATGGAGAGTTATGCCTTCAAATTTAAACAATTCTTGCCAAAAGTAGCTTGTGAAGATTTATCTTAGTTCAAGATGATAAATGGACTTCATGGACCTTAAAAACCTACTCAAAGAACAATTTGGCTAGCGTAGGAATCATGAAGGGGTGACTGATGCTAGTGAAGTGAGTTGCCTTCATGTAATGGTCCATAAGTACCGAGATCACATTCCTTCCCTAAAAGGTTAGCAAGCCCTTAATAAAGTCCATGGTGATGTATCTCCACACGTAGTCAAGCATAAAAAGTGGTTGGAAAAGCCCTAAGCAAGGGTTACTTTTTGTCTTGCAATGTTAGCATATCTCTTATGAGTGCATCCACTACTTCGAAGATTCTTAATGCTAGGCTAGTAAAAATTCTGCTCAAGCCTTAAGTAAGAGGCTCGCACTCCAAAATTTCCTCCAAATGCAGGGTCATGCATAGCCTTAATCAATTGAGTTGGTAGTTGTCCTTGCTCCCCACATAAATTTGGCCTTTTTGCCACAAACTTACCTTTGAATAGTTGTACTTCAAGTTCGCATAGCTTTACTGCAAGGCCTCTTAGATTAGTTCTAGAATTAACTCATCCCCATCATAGATTAGTTCTGCCAAAGTTGCTACACTGGTATTAAAAGCTAAGAGGGTGGCCATTTAAGAAGGGGGACTACCATACAAAGCTTAGAAGGGTGACATGTTTAATGTTGTGTGGTGGGTGGTGTTATACCACCACTTTGCCAACAATAACCATCAATGCCACTTCTGAGGCCTCATGAAGCATCCATTTGTGGGTGGTCAGCTAAGCTAAGATAGAGAGTTGTGCCTTCAAATTTAAGAAATTATTGTCAAAAGTAGCTTGTGAAGATCTTTATTTTAGTTTGAAATAATCAATGTAGGGACTTCATGGACCTTAAAAACCTACTCAAAGAACAATTTGGCTAGCATAGGAGTCATGAAGGGGTGACTGATGCCAATGAAATGAGCTGCCTTTCTGTAACGGTCCATAATTACCTAGATCACATTCCTTCCCTCAGAGGTTAGCAAGCCCTCATTGGTGATGTATCTCCGTGCCTAATCAAGTATAGGAAGTGGTTGGAGAAGCCCTAGGTAAGGGGTATTTTCTATCTTGTAACGTTAATATATCTCACATGAGCTCACCCACTGCTTTACAGATTTCTTAATCTTAGACTAGTAGAAATACTACTTAAGTCTAAAGTAAGAGGCTCACACTCCATAATTTCCTCTAATTACATTTCATGCAGAGCCTTAATCAATTGAGCTAGTAAGTTGTCCCTGCTCTCCATATAGATTTGGCCTTTGTCATAAACGAGCATATGCTGCTTTGTTCGTCGCTCCCCTCTTATATTATATGACATTGTCAGGCTTTAGAAACTTTGTAATTCCTTTATGTTGGGACATAGGTTCTCAATCTTTGCTGGAGTAAATGTTGGATGATCTTATAATCGGTTTTTATGACAAAATGTTGCCCCTCTAGGTATTGCCTCCACTTTGTCACTGTCATGACCATGGTTAAGAATTTCTTCTCATAGATAAAGCGCCCCGATCGAAGGGTTTGCTCAAATATGCCAAAGGGTGGTCATCTTGCATCAATAATGCTCCTATGCCTACATTACAGGTGTTGTTCATTTCAATGCCCAATATCTTCTAAAAAAACTGACGAAACTAGAACAAGGGTCTGACACTTTGCCTTCCTCAAGTTCTTGAATGCCAGCTAAGCCTCTTGATTCCACTGAAAATTATCCTTATGGAGTAATTTTGTCAGCAGCTTACTCACTATGCCATAATTCTTTATGAATTTTAGATAGTATTTAGTCAAACTAAGGAATTCACACAAGCTCTTTGCTGATGTTCCAAGTGGCCAAGCCTTCCTTAATGTTTGAAAGGTCAGTTGAGACTCATTTTACAAAAATTACATCACCCAGGCACTCAACCTTGGTTTGGGCAAACAAGCATTTTGCTAGTTTAACATATAATCGATGTTGCCTCAAAATTATGAAGACCACTCTTAAGTGTTAGGCATGCTTCCTCATGTTAGCATTGTAGATTAAGGTGTCATTGGAGAATACCAACATAAACTTTCAGAGCAATGGAGCAAATATACGGTTCATCAAGGATTAGAATGTGATTGGAGTATTGGTTATCCCAAACGACATTACTTGAAATTCATAAAGTTCCTAATGAGTGTCAAATATTGTCTTATGCACATCCTCCTCCCTAACTCGAATTTGGTGGCAGCTAGCACAAAAATTTAATTTGAAGAACTAGTGCGATCAAATCAACTCATCGAGTAAGTTACCGATGATCAAAATTGGATACTTATCTTATTTAGACGTTGATAATCGACATAGAACTGTTAGGATCAATCTTTTTTTTTTTTTTTTTCTCAACCAACAACACTGGCAATGCAAATGGACTGGTACTATTTTGAATCAATTCTGCTTTGCACTTGGTTTTCAAATAATGGAAATACTGGTAAGATCTAACATGTACATATGCTCCATTGATTAGCGAAATCTGGTGGTCGTGATAACACTGTGGGGGGAAGCGATTATAGCTCCTTAAAAGCATCCTAAAATTTTTCAAGCGCAATCTAAAGTTCCTCCATTATGCTGATTGCTGGGCTCATTGTCGACAAAACACAAAAATGGGACTACAACCTTAGGCCTCCCTTCTTAAGCAACCCATGAAGTTTCTTGTCCAAGATAGGGCATGGATTTGAAATTGTGAGCCTAACCCATTAGTTCTACCATTTTTCCATCACGCTCTATCGAAAGCCTCATTAATGCCATGTCCTGCGTTAGTGTGCTAAACACCTACATCCAGTCTACCTCCATCTCTGCAGCAAGCAACAACAAGAGGATTATATAAGTTAAAAAGAGATGAAAGAAGCACATCTGATTAGATGCAATCATAGAGAGAGGGAAAGGGAGAGAGATTACATAAATCAAATGGCATGTGAAATTATAATTTTTGCTTAAACCCATGAAATTGTAGCTGGTTGGTTTATCATTAGTATATGAATACTAATATTAAATTACTAAACATATATTCAATTATTAAGATATCTATAAAATGCTTTACTCTTTTTATTATAATGCTAACTATTTTCGTTTATTGTCCCTCACTTTGTACCTCATTTAACAATAAACTAGTTAAATAAGAAAATGGGGTCTGAGAGGAGGGTTCGAATAAATTTAATTCTAATTTGAAGAAGAAAAAAAAAGGATGAATCCCTCTTCTTCTTCTTTTTAAGACCTGAACCCTAACACTAACCTTAACCCTAACCCTAAGTTTGGTTCTGTTGAGGGTGGTTCTATTAATCGTTCTTGACCATTGTACTATTGGCTTGTTTTTCACTTGCATTAATATGGGTGTAAAGATCCCTTTAGAGAACAAGATTTGTACTATTGGCTTGTTTTCACTTGCTCTAATATGGGTGTAAAGATCCCTTTAGTTAAAAAGATAAACAGAATCGTTATCTTTCAAATGAACGAGTTTGTGCTGGTGCAGCACTATAAATGCTCCTACACACACACACACACACACACACACACACACACAATAGAACCTGGCCGAAATTGTACAGAAAAATATGATTTTGGCTTTTACCCATTGGGGCAAGGTTCTTGCCATACTAGGGAAGATTTGGGTAATCTTAGTTTGGATTCTTACACCAATATTTTCTTTGACATGGACGCGAACCATAAGTTTAGAATAGCGTCAGAGAAGTTAGATCCCCACAGAGTATCTGCTGGAGGTAAGTACATGACATGGTCTAACCGTTCTCCAATTTTAGTGTCCCAAACCCCATCATTAGAGAACTAAAGAAGGAAAAAATATTTGCGTCTTCCATTCGTTCTACTTCTATCAAAGCCTGTCCCGAGAGAAGCAGCACAATTAAGAGACAAAACTAAAGCTAATCATATGCAAAACGAAGTTGTTGATGAATCCTCTAACGATGGTTGTGATGATCCCATTGCATATTTAACTAAAGCACGTCTGCGTTGGGGTGATATATCATTCCATCTCATTTGATTTAAAGGATATGTATATATTAATTACATTTTATTCTCATATTCACATAAATATTTTATAAATTAAATAATAATTAAAATTATAATAGTTATGAGTATGTTACATCTTCTTTTGTTAAAATTCAATCACATAAAATAATTATCTAAAAAAATAATATAAGCGTAACAATATGAAATACAAAATTTTATATTTTTAAGCATATAAATTTAAAATAAAATTATAATTCACATAATCTAAATTTTTACTATTATTTCTTTTTAGTTTTATAAAGAGATGAGTTTGTCATCAAAGAATTTTGTATTGGATTTAGGATAATATTAGCCATCAATAGGTATTTAAAAAAATTCAAAACAAAAAAGATTTAAATTGTTAATTGATAATTTTTTTAAGAAAACAAAAGAAAAAATTTAAGAATAATTATTGGAAAATAATATTTTTTAAAAAATAAAAAAGATATATTGGAAATAGCTTCTTTTCTTTTTTTTTTTTTAAAAAAAAAAGAAATAAAAAATATTGAAAGAAGTTTTTTTTTTTTCATTCTTTGAGAAAACAAAAATAGAAAAATGTTAGTGTAATTTTTTTTTATTTTTAAAAAAATTGAGAATAGTTTTTTTTTATATAAAAAAGTGAATTTTAGATTTTTTTTTTCTTTTTTAACAATTCATTTTTTTTTTCTAAGAAAGAGAATTTGATAGTAATTTTTTCTTTTCCTTTTTGCCTTTTATTTTTTTTTGATAAAAAATCTTATTATTTTAAATATTTAATTATAATCAAATAAAAATTTTATGAATGAATAAAATTCTTACTAAATTACAATTAAATATATGTTAATTGAGTTATATAACATTATTTTAATTATAATCAAACTTTTTTATAATTATAATATATTTTTATATTCTTAATTTATAAATTTATAAAAAAAATCACCACATTAGTAATTTTAATTTTTATTAGATTTTTATAATATATATTATTTGATATTAACTTAATAGTTAATTTATAATCTTATTATTTTAATTTAAAAATATATTTAATTTATTCAATTATAATTTAATATATATATAAATTTATTTAATTTATATTAATAATATTTATATGTCCAAAATCTACACAATCAAAATACTAATAATTAACGAAAATAAAAAATACTTATAATTTTTTTTTTTATTTTTGTTTATACCTTTTTGTTTTCCTAAAAAACACATATATATATATATATATATATATATTACTCTCTTTTTTTTTTTTTTTTTTATTTTTCAAATAAAAAAAAATACTAATAATTTAAATTTTTTTTTTTTTTTTATAAATAAAATATAAGTAAAAATGCACTTATATATAAATATGATAAAATTGTATCTTATATAAATTTAATATTAATTAAATATATATTGTCAAAATGAAAAAAAAAAAAACTTAGTAGTCTTCCTTTTGCCACATCATGAATTTTATTTATATCACAACATTTACTTAATTGTAAAACTTTTTTAATATGTTTTCAAATTTTGTAATATTTTACATCAACTTAATAGTTATATTATAATTTTTATTAATATTTGATAGAGTTAAAGTCATGCATCTACTCCTCTTTTTTACATTATAAAATCAAATATATTTTTAACTTATATTATTATTTTTTTATTTTCTCTTAATTAAATTTATCAATTTTTAAATTTTTTTCCATAATTTTTTTTCTTTTGAGTGTTTTTTTTAAATATCAATTAAACATATTAGAATTATTATAATTTATAAAAGCCTAATAATATGTTATTAATTTGTTGAATAGGAGCCTTATGTTTTGTGACCAAAAGGTCAAGTAGTACTTATGTAATTTGCAATCTTCTTCAATTTTTGGTTTGATTCTCATTAGTTCTTTAAGTATATACTGAGTATGCAAAAATTAATTTATTTTATGATGATTATCTAATAATTTTATAAATAAAATAATTATATGATTGTATTTATTTAAATTTAAAAATATATAAGTATTTAATTCAAATTTTAATTTTTTTACTAAATTTTTATAATTTATATAATTTATATATTTACTATTAAATATAAAATTTAATTTTTAATTATTTTATATTTTAATAAAATAAAAATTTTAAAATTTAATTTATTTAATACTAATTTAATATATATTATAATTTATTTAATTTATATTAATAATTTTTTTACATACATCTAAAAAAAACAAAAATAATAATTTATAAAAGAAATAATTTTAAATTTTTTTTTTTTATTTTTAGAAAAAAAAAATTTAAAATTTATATTTTTTTTTTAAAAATATTTATAATTAAAATATTTTTATTTTTTATTTAAATAAAATATAAATAAAAATATATTTTTATATAAATATTATAAATTTATATATTATATGAGACTAATATTAATATATTATTATTATTATTATTATTAAAAATTAAAAATTAATAAAATATTTATTTAACAATTTTTACTTAAACTTATAAATATTTTAAAAAAAATTAATTTATACATTTTATAATATTTAATTTAATATTTAATTTATAATTTTTAAAATATTTTTATAAAATTAAAATTTAAATATATTTCTAATTTATTTATATAATTTTATAATATTTGGTTTGATGTTTTTGGTAAGCTTGATCATCAAACTGAACACAGAAGGATCCGAGCTCTTTCTGGGTCTTTTGACGTTCTTTCTTGATCTGCTTTTGAAGTCGGAGATCGCTGCAGACCTGCAATCCTTCTTTTTGGATAAAGCTTGTTAGTTCTCCATATGAAAGTGTATTGTATGGGATTTGTTTATTGTAAAGGTCGTGAAGTTTATTCCTAACACGTTCTCCTAGTAGTTTAGGGAGGCCAGCAAGAAATTTTTCTTTCCAGAAGGGTTGGTTAGCATCTTTTCGCTGCATAACACGGGTTATGAAAGTATCTTTGTACTAGCAAAAATTGTGTAAATATTTGCAACGTAAATTTGAGAGTAGCTCAGTGCTTTTATCCTTCAAGTGAGAAGGATCACCGATAAAATGTTTGGTGATAGTGAAAATGAGGGTTGTTACCGCATCGGGAATAGTGTTGTCATTGTCATTCCTGAGTGGTATGCCTTCTTCATCACGTTTGACGCTAGAAAATATTTCCCTGTGGTCAGCGGGGGTTAAAATGTTGTCCCACCATCCTTTGAGTTGGCCAGAGAAACCTGCAACCAGAATTTCTGCAATAGTTGGGTCAGAGGTCTGACTGTGAGTTCGATAAACGTTGGCAACCATGGTCATTTGTTGGAGGAGATTTAGAATTTGATATTCTGAAAGTCCATCTATGTTCCATTCATAAATGGAGTTGGAGCTATATTTGGTTTGGATAAAAGAGGGTTTTTCTTCTAGGGTAATGTCCGGAGCTGTTGGCCTGGGGTAATACATCCTGGTTGGAAAAGATTTAGGTTCAATTTTGATTTTATGGAGGTTGAAAGATTCTTCGGATGAAGGAGAAGAATCAGAATCATTTAAAGTTTGGATAGTTTTGCTGGAAGAGGCTTTGTAACCTTTAGAGTCTGGTACCGTTGAACTAAAGCCTGTTGAAATTCATTTGAAGAATTTGAAGAAATTTGGAAAGGTTTAAAAATAGATTGTGAAATAGGTTTTGTTTTTGTCTCAGTTTATTTTGTAACATTTGAGATAGTTTCAATATTAGAAACTTGGTTTCCAATGGTTTGTAAAATTCTATTGGTATAATTATTTTGCTCACTTGTGAGATAAGTGTGAGTAGTCAAGTCCTGTAGGGCGTACCCGGCTGCAAGACCCAAAGGAGAGGCAGTAAGACCGTTGGATTACCCTAAGCCTTCAACTACAGATCTCACTACCGTTTCTTTTGTAGGTAAACCTTGGTTGAATATAGGTATGTCTACTTTTACCCTTCGACCTCAAACTCCAAGTCATGATTCTGAAGTTTCATCTTCTGGAACTATAAACCGTGATGAAATCCTCATTGAAAACTTTGATAGATCTATTGATAATTGGCAAATACCCAAACTTGTTGAAAAACAAATATACAAAACCCCCAAATTTCATATTCTTCGCAAATCTGATTACACCATTAAAACTGTTGAGAAAGATTGTCGTCTATATAGATCAGTGGAGACTGTTAAACTGCTTTCTCATGACTCCATCAAACATCATCAAAAGCATTATAATTACTTGCATCTTGGCATGGTTCAGGTTGGCATTAAACCATTATCTAAAGATGGATTAGATACATCTATCCTTGCTGCATTAAGAGATTGTCGGTTATTAAACTTTGATGACTCTTTACTTGGCATAATAGAATCTAGTCTGTGTTCTGGTCCTATTTATTTCAATTGGTATCCTGACTTCACTGTCTCTTTGCATGACAAAAATATTCTTGATGTTTTAACTTTACAAATCAAAATTCAGAACAATCGTTTTGCAGAAGGATCTATACCTCTAAGTTTGATGTATAGAATCCAATACAAAACTATGAAATCATCTTTTCATCCAAAGACACTGCGTGGCCCTGATGATAAAGGTGAAACAATACTCTAGCAAACTGACATGCGCAGATCCAACCTTCAAACTCCGAAGTACATCAAATGGCACGAAGTTGATCTTCCACAAACATGGAAAATTGACAACGCTTCTATTCCTCAACCACCTGTTAATCCCAGGCTTAACAGGATCATCCAACATGATGATGGTAGTGTTAGTGTCTCATTTGCAAGGCATTCCACTAGTTCATCCAGATCTACATCATTCAACGATGCAGATCTCCAATCACGTGTGGCTAATTACCTGCAAATGAGTAATTCAGCCAGACATCCACCTAGTCATACTAGGACAAATAGTTACGTTTCTAACATTTCAGGTATTGATCTACGAAAACAGATACCAAGACCAACATACAATGATGCATCTCCAAGGTCCCCAGATTCTCTCGAGGCTTCAGCATCCCAAGTCCAATTTCCTGATGAGTCTGAGGTAAATCCTGAACTAAATGTTCTTGAAAAGGATATTTCAAATAATTTTCAAATCAACAAAGATATTTTAAGAAAAGAATTTTATTCCAATTGGAATAATGAAAAAAAAAATAATTTTTAGAAAACTTTCAAAACGAAAAAAGACTAGTCATCCAACAGAAATATTATGACTGGATGACTAGTAATAAAAAACACATTTTATTTTTCGACTGGTTTGAACAAATGAATTTCCAAAATAAATTTCATTACCCTTAAAACTCCAAGGAACAATATTAATTTCTAAAAAATTTAATTTTTTTATTTTTTTGTAAACAAAATTAAAATTTATTTTTTAAAAAAATATTTATAATTTAATTTTTTATTTTTAATAAATAAAATAAAATAAAAATATATTTTTAATAAATATAATAAACTTATATACTTCACGCACCTTACTTGTTTTGATCAATTTTATTTTTAATAAAAATATAAAAACTAAGAGTTATTCATTGCTTCCCTTATTCAACTTCCTCTATCGAGAACACATGCTACTTTTTCTATAATGTTTCTGAACGAGGTTTTTCTCATAACTATCAAATCTAGAATTGACTAGTGTGTTCTTTATTTCTCTTTTAAATAGGAAAATGCACTACCGCAAGTATTCCAACCTAGACTGGAATTGACATAAATAAGTTAAATTACTACTAAACAACAACTTCAAAGTGATACTCGCCCCACCTTATTGATTACCAAGTAATTAAAACACATGAAAAATTTTGGCCATTAAACAAGGCTCCGGAATACAAACTATAAGAGTCTGCTGACACGAGAGTGACAAGGCAGATGCAATACAAGTTAAAAACACAGGGTGCCGCTGGCAGGAGAAGAATGCCTTTCTTTTGTATCACACCTGAGTGGGGGAAGGCAATGAATTTCACTTCTGTTATAGATATAAAACAATTACATTTCATATAAACAAACCAAACCAACAAATAATACTGCATCTCATCTGAAGGAACTCTGTATTTCTTCCAAAGCTCTGCCTTTTGTCTCAGGAACCCAAACTGACACAAATACGACCGTGATGGCACTCACCACAAAGTAAATGGTAAAGGTTCCTGTTGAAGATAAAGGGAGTTTGGATGCTGAGGGCAACAATTAATCATTAAAAAGCACATAATAAAACAGTCAATGGCAACACATGAGTTCAATCCTTTGGCCAAAACTCATAAGGCTTCCATTTAAGTTCGCAGAGTTCCTATGTATTATTCATATTTGCAAGTGCTGTCCATGGGAAAACAATTTACACAGAGGGAGAGAAGGGAGTACAAACCTCCAGTGCTCCAGTTTAAAAGCAGGTTTGCAGTCATAGTAATTACCCAGGAGGTAAACCAATTGGCAAGTGTTGCAAAACTTCCAGCGAGACCTTTCATATTGATGGGGAAAATCTACATTGACACGGAGTGTTTTGTCAAAGATAAGTAAGTTGACTATATAGTGCTCGGACCTCATGTTCAATACCAATCCAAACTTAATCACAAATTGCCCTAGCAATTATTCAAAATCCTAAAAAAGTCTGTGTCCATATTCATAATAACACAATGGCCAACTATTGCACTAAAGTTTCAATAGTTTACTAGCAGTTCCTTGATGTAATATGAGAAATAATGGTGGACACCATTTCAAAAGTTAATGAAATATTGGTACCTCGGACATTATAACCCAAGGGATGGGTCCCATTCCCAAAGAGAAGGCAACTACCATGGCCTAAAAGATAAACGGGGTGAGACAAATAATCAACATTTAGCCATAAATCTTCAAAAAAAAGGAAAAAAAAAAATAATTACAAGATGCTCTACTTATATCAATTACCACAACTCCTACAACTGAGAAGATCCCCAAAATGCTATATAAAGCAGAATCTTCTGATACAAAATCCTGGGACACAATATATTATGGAAGCAGATGCAAATTAATAGCCCATTCCATAACCAGCAGAAGGGGAACCTTAGGGGCACAACCGCACAAACAGATTTGTAACATACATACCTTTGTAAAGAATGATACTGCAACAATTATAAGGCCAACAGTCATTCCAGAAGAGGAGACCTGAAATGTATGAGTAAAATTGCCCATTTCCATTCAAAAATACCAACTAATAACAAAAAGAGTACCATTCACATTCAGTCTTGGACCATTCAAAAAGGTTTGCATTTACTCACTATAAGTAGTAGCCGACGGCCTGTTCTATCTATTAACCATGTTGATGCTGCAGTGGCTATGACCTAAATGGCATATATGAGAAAAAATGAAAAGATTTAGGAAAACTTTCTCAAGACACATGTCTACATTCTGTTGAAATTCTAGCCAGGAAAAAGTATTTCTTGTATTATCTTCAAGCAGTACCTGAATAGCACCAAGCCCAAATGTAGCAGCATTACTGTCTGTGATCCCTATTTAAAATTAAGCCTACTAATTAGAAAAATTGAGTTCAAAGACCAAGATAATCATATCTATATTTTTACACAAGTAGATTGAAAAGCCAATCATGGAATGTACAACCACAACATGAGGGATCAAGTATGGAGTGTGGACAATAACTAGAAGCAAGCTTTGTCTAAACTAGCATACCAAAAAAAAAAAATTTTTTTTTCATGGCAGCCATGCAAGCAATTTAGAGGTAAGTAAGCTAACTGCAAACACTAAATTGACATTGCTCCTTAAAATTTCTAAAACATTTACTTTGAAATGACAAATCCACTTAACCAATTTGACCATAGTATTTCTTTAGTTAGAAGGGAAAAAAAAAAATTTGTGCAAGAACTTAACAACAAAAAACTAGATTAGCTTACCAGCAGCTTCAAAGATGCTACTGGAATAAAATAGAACACCATTGATCCCACTAAGCTGTTGTAGGACAAGCAAACCCGTTCCAATCTGCAAGATATTGATCAATCAAAAAAAAGATTCTGTAAACATTGAGGCAGAAAGGCCATGTAAAGGCCAAAATTAGAGAAATAAATTACCATCAAAGGAAACCAATATCTTTTCCGTTTGAGATCTGCAAACCTGATGGTTGTTCTTCTGCTTGCTGATGCCACTGCTCTCTGCACAAACCAAAGTTGCAGATAAAATTGCCTAAGATGGCAATTCAATAAAGTAAAAGGAGAAAAAGAATTTCATTCTAAAACTTACATGCAAGGAAGAAAATGCCAACACCAAAGAATACTAACTTGCACTTAACAGAAAGACTTCAGCTCCAGTTACCTTAATTTCATTCACTTCAATAGAAATATCAGTTTCAAATCCCCGAAGAACTTGCAAAGAAGCCTCAAAATCTTCAGTCATGCCCATCTTTGCCTAATTGGAGATGGAAGATCCAATCAATGACTTTTAACAAATGACTCATTATTGATGAGGAAAATAACAATTCTGAGACCTTACCAGCCACCGAGGGGATTCCGGAATGAAAAATAGGCCAGGTATCAAAACAGTGCATGGTAATATTCCTGCAAAAGAAGTCAACCAGGTTTTGTCATCTAAAATTATAATTCTGTGTCATAATTTATCAATGGCATTCAAACCATGTTTTTGTCAGAATCAACTAAACTTTTCCCATATCAATGTGAAAGGGCATAGGATCAAGACAATAACAGTATTTAATACCAAAAAAGGGTTGGACAGCAAGGACTTTTTGGTTTCCTTTTATTTCTCTATTGGAGCAAGTCCCATTGCTTCTCAATTGAAAACTTTAGCAGCATGTGTGTGTGTGTGTGTGTGTGTGTGTGTGTCACCAACTGTGCTCCACCAAACAATGTGGTGGAAAATTGTTGCACTAAATGACAAAGAGAACAAGAATATTTGTAAAGGTCAAATGTAAGACAACCTTCAAATGCAAGGAAACCAACCAAAGAGAGAAAGAAGCACCAAATAGAATATTTGCCTCACTGGGTTGCAGCAAACTTCAAAGTTTATCTTGAAATAAATCAGAGCATGAATAATTTCCAGGAAGTTCATTCTTGAAAAGACAAGCTTCTTTATATGGGACTCTAGTTTCTGTTGCTCACCAGATAAACTTGAGCAAAAGCCCTACTTTCAGCAAGCAAGATTTTTGTTTTGGAAAGGACAATTATAATCACAAAGATAATATTTATACACATAAAGCCAAAACGCATAATATTTTCTTTTCAACTACATGTCAATGCATTCAAGATCATCTCTTGAGGATTACCTAAAACTGCAAGTATTCTCCACTGAACGAAAATCCCAAACAAGTATGCCAACATGATTCCAACTGTCACAGAAAGCTAGATGACAAGGGAGATGGAGGTTAATTAGGTTGGAAGTGAAACAAATTAGAATGTTTCCAAAAAAATGAATATCCCCAGCTTATGACAGGAATAATCTGCAATTGGAGCCAACCTGATTTACTGACCCCAGGGAGCCTCTCAAGTTTTGAGGTGATATCTCTGCTATATAAATTGGCACCTGCAAATGATAAACAAGATGGATTTCTGATTACTTAACAGACATTTGATATATCTTCAACAACCAAGTGAATCCTCAAAGTTACCGTATATGAAATGATTCCCACACCAAAACCTTCCAACAACCTTCCCAGGTACAGAAAAGAGGAATCCTGCATAAAACAGCTAACCTTAGTTACAAATGAACATGCTGGTCTTGGTATCTTTTGGGGGCATAGAATCCAAACTCACTTTGGCAAAAGAAATAGCAAGCCACCCGATGATGTTAGGAATGGCAGCAATCATTAAAGACTGCAAAAGACAAAAGAAAGTAAAATATGTGATCCAAAACCAAAAGAAGCAAAAAATTTCTATTAGCAACAATGTGATGCACAGTAGCAAAAGGCTAAAACAACAGAGAAGACACAATCCTACCCCTTTTCTTCCAATGTACTCGGCAATCTGGCCAGCAGCTATAGCCCCAACCATAGCACCCACATTCGATAGTGAACCAAATATGGAGTACTGACGCAAGAAGCAGAATCAGTAAAGAAGTTAAAATAAGCCCATATCCGAATTTGAGGGGAAAAGCAGAGATTCAAACCTCTGATACAGTCAGTCCAAGATCTTCAGTAATGGCAGACTGGGATGGAGAAGAATAGCCAGCCTGGAGAGGAAATGAAGAAAGGACATGATATGAAACTTGGATATCATCTGCTTTCCACCAATTCAACATAAAAAATATAAAAAATAAAAGAAAATATAGATAGAGCAAGAAGACAAGCAATTCGACTTGTTTTGCAATTGATTTATTTGTATCTTTTTGCTAAGATTAAAACATTGAAAGGAAAGATGTTGCGATGAGTGCTGCTTGCTTACAGTGAAACCGAATTGGATAGGACCCAGAGCGACAATCAAAACGCAGGCCACAACAGAGATAGAAGAGTCTCGAATGACTTGGGAAGAACCACCCATCAGGCTGGACTGCCTTGAGCCCATGCGGTACCAGCTTCCTGTGTGAAGAAACGGCTTCCTTATTTCTGCTCTCCCTTCGTCGCTGTCTTCCCTGAAGCTCATTTTCTCTCTTCTTTCTCCTTTCTCAGATCCCCAACCCCTCTCCGCTCCCTATACTTGCACGCACCCGCGCGTGTGTGCCAATAGCTTCGATGAAATGCCTCTGGGAGAGAGAGAAGGCAAAGGCAAAGGCAAAGGTAATCCGACAGAGATAGAGAGAAATCAGAATTCAGAAATGATTGGGCACTTGAAAGTTGGACGCATAGAGCTGAGCTACAGTTCTTGGGGTGATTTTTTTTTTTTTTTTTTGCTTTTTGTTTTTTTGGAACGTGATGACGCATAGTCGCATAGGATCTTCTTGGACTTGGACATGGTGTCGTTTCACGTTCTGAATGTGCGGTCGTTTTTCTATGTCAAAATGAAAAATTAAAATTTCAAATATTAAAAAAAAAAAAAAAAAAACAGAGAGAGAAAAAAAATATTGTATTTTTTTTTTACGCGGGAAGCCTGTGAGTGTAAATCTTTTGAGTTAGAAACCTAATGGATGAACCCGCAATTTATAGTGTACAAGAAACCTTATGATCGTTCTTAATTTATAGTGTAACAAAATAATTTTAAATTTATTTAAAAAAAAAAATAATTATCTAAGTTTTTTTTTTTAAATTACTTTTGAATTATTTTTAATTTTTTAAAAAATAATTATAATTTAAATTTTCTAATCTTTTATTTAAATAAAATATAAATAAAAATATACTCCTTAATTAATATGATAAATTAGTGTATTGTGTATGTATATATATATATATATATATATATATATATATAGAGAGCCTTGTAGAAATAGGGAAAAAAACGTGATGGGGAGAGAATTTTGCATGTGTTGGAAAGGGGCCATGGAAGTTCATGAGTTGTAGCATGATCATATTCATAGGTGACGAGCTTTTCTAATTAAATTCACTGTGATGATGAATTTAAAATCACGTGAATTAATTACGGTGACTTATTTATTTTCCGCATTTGTGTAATTGTTTTTTTCTTTTGACATAAAACATTCGCTACTTTATGTTGCATAATTTTAATTTTATATTTATGCTCTTCAGTACAAGGAGTTTGTATTTATATCATCTCACCACCACCACCACCACTTAGATTTCTCCTGTCATAAAAGAAAAAATTAAATGTGGGCCTTTCCCTGCATTGAGTAGCTGCCACCAAAATGTCACAATCTTATAAAAACGACACGCTTTTGATAATAAATATTAGCGAATAAAACGTGCCTAACTAAGGAAAAGGGGCGGGCCTACCAGTCAATCCAGTTGCTCGACGTCTTCTCCCCTAGCCACCGGTTTCCGTGAAGGGGACCATTAGCTGAGGTGAGAAGGAAAAGGGTGTTTTCGCGACCAAATTATTCCAAACGATGGACCTAAATATTCACTATTAAGAGTCGGGAATAAGGTTAGCAATGGCAAAAGGCACGTGAAAAACTATGAATTAGATCAACTGTAATAAATGTATATTAGATAAATTAAATTTATATTAAATTTTTAATTTTATTAAAATATTAAAAAAAATTATAAATTAGTTATTTAGTAAATGTTAAATTAAAATTTAGTTTAAATATTTAAATTATTTTTTATATTAAATAAATATCATTATATTAATATTTCACTATTTTTTTAATTATGTTAATATATATTTATATATAGATTTGTAATTGCTCAATTAAAATCATTTAAAATTTAGATATTTAAATTGATAAAATTTTTTGAAATACAATTAATTTATCTAATATATATCTATTATAATTTATTTAATTCATATTTCTAATTTTTTATAAATATTTAAAATAAATACAATACAAATATTTGTAATTAAGAAGAAACTAAAAAAATAAATTTTTTTTTTTAAAAAATCTTAAATTGTTTATATATATTTATAAATTTATCTTTTAAAAAAAAAAAAATAATATTCATAATTTATTTTTTTTTCACCTTTTGTTTTTTTTTAAAATATTCTTAATTTTTTATTTTTAAAGAAAAAAAATTCATAATTTAAATTTTTTCTTTCATTTAAAAAAAATTAAACAAAATATACTTTAAAAAAAAAATATAATAAATTTACACATTATACAAATTTAATTTTAATATAATATAAAAATAAAGTTCAATGAGAGTTATAATTAATGTTTTGAAAATCAAATTAGGCATAAAATTGGATAAGTTAATGGTTTAAAATTTAGTTAAATTGGTATAATTAAAATTTAAATTGATAAAATTAGTATTTAATAATAAAGATATATTCATAAAAGTAATAAAAAAAAATAATATTTTTTATATAATATATTTTCACTAAAAATTATTTTTAATAATTAAATTCATATATTTTTAATACAAAAATTATAAATAAAAAACTTAATTGTATATTAATTTTTTAGTTGTAATGATTCAATTAAAAATTTAGATGAAATTTGTGATTAAATTGAAAATTTGAATTAAATTTAGAACTTAAATATAATTTAAATAAAATTTTAAATTAAATTATAATTCTTAATATAATTTTTGACCAATTTTTCTAAACTTGACTAACTTACATTTGAATTAATTTTTAGAATCAAATTGAATTGATAAGTTGACAATTCACAACTAAATTAATTTAACCAATTAATTCAATTTAATTTTAACAAATTTCATTATAATTTATTTATCTAATTATAGAATAAATAATATTTATCTAATATCACGAGTATATGGATCATATTTATTGATTTATATATGTAAATTTTAGATATTAATTTTTGAGATTTTTTTTAAAAAATTTGTTTAAAATAATTAAATTATTTAAAAGAAAGTTTCTAATATTATATCTAATTTCATGCTATGCATTTTTCATATTCTTTAATTTATGAAAATTTCCATCTTCCTTATATGCGAGAAAGTTGATTCGTCAATTTCTTTTAATCATCTCTTAATTCTTACAATCATCTCCTGTTCAATTAAAAGAAAATTAAAATATTCTCATGGTTACTTTATCTAATTTCTTCATAAATCACTTTCTCTCGATTCATCAATCACAATTTGGTAATTCAATTAAAGACAGTTCCTCTCTCTTAAACAACAAACTTAAATTCTAGCAAATATTCATGACAAAATCCCTTAATAACAAAATTACTGATAGTAAATTGTCATTGCTCCTTCTCTATACACGATCAAAACCGCACAATGTTTTCAAAATAAAACAAAATCAGTGTATTGATTTCTTCAGATTCAACAAACAAGTTAAACACAATCGCGAATGAAAACAATAATTACACATACATATTGCAAGATTTTTTTTTATTTTAAAAAATAAGCATCAAAATTGGGAAAATAGTTGATGGCTTTTACCTTGAACTGTGCAGGCCAAATTGTACGACTTCTGATTTGAATTAAGACGACAAAAGAATATGGTGCCTTTAAATAACCAAAAAGCTTTCAACCTCATAGCAAATGAGAAAAGAAGAAATTACACAAACATCAACATGGGAAAAAGGAGAAAAAAAAATCAACAACGAAGGAAGAAAAGGAAGGGGAGGAGGAGATGTGTGCACAGAAAAATAAATATTCATGCATCGAGGGTTTCCAGGATTCTATTATCTATTAAAATTATGCTCTAAATTCTCATTGGTACTTTTCCTTTTATTAAAATCTTAATCCAAAACTCAGGAAAAGGAGGAGATTCATGGTTCAGATACCATTAATTGCAATTTGCAATTCTGTTGGAACATCTTAGTCACAGATTGAACTCTTGGTAGTTTCATATTGTAAATATAGACCTCAACCAATTTATCTCTTCACAAGCTTCCACGTCACCTAAACCTGAAATCTATGTGTGGGTTTTTTTTGTGTAATGACAGTAGATTGAATGAAGATGAGAAATGACCTAACAAGCTTAATTCCGTAAAAGGATTAGTCCTCATATAAAGAAAAAGAACAGGCAGTCAAACAAAGAAAACAGGCACAGACGATGAACAAACTAAAACAATTCCCTCACATTTGTATTGGATGGAATCAATTGATATTTTGTAGATGACAATATTTTCCTACTCTATTGAGCAAAATGTCCAAATTTTGAATTAAATCAACAACGGCAGAATATTTACAAGGGCCGCAAATGCGATACCACAATTTATACTTTGTTGGGCTGGTTGGTATGATTTTCCTTTGCCATTAAGAGCACAAACCAATAGTATTCTTGTAGTCTATCTCCTGCAATTTATACTTTATTAAATTTTTTGATAAAATTATCCTTCATAAAAGTTAACTCTTTAATATTAAAATTTAATATATTTATATAAATAATATTAATAAATAATTAATAATATAATATAATATTAAAATAAAAGTAAATTAATAAAAAAATATTATATTTGAAATGTGATAGATACTTTATTTAAATATAATTTTTATTTTTGTAGATAAATTGTTTTAATGTAATAAGTTATAATAGTTATTATTTTAAGATATAATGGATATTTTTTTTAGTGTGTATTTTACACTGCAAGTTAACATAAATATTTCAATTTTTTAATTAATTTAACAATAAGTTATGAATTATTATAAATAATATTTTAAAAAAAAAAATAAGAGAAAGAGACAAATTTACATTATTTATAACTTAATAACCCATAAAATAAAATAATATTAAAAATAAATTTCAATGATAATAAACAGTTAACATTATTATGATATATAATAGTTTTAATGATTATAAAATAACTAGTCAATTAAATTTAAAAATATAATAATTAATTTCTAAAAATACATTAATTTACAACAAATTTTTATTATTTTAAAAAATTAATTCTATTGAATTAATGAATAAAAAAAATAACACATATTTATGGTGGCTTTGGGAGTATAAACCAAAAACTTCATATAAATTCTTTAAGATTGTTTGAAAATAATTAATAAAATAGCACAATGTTATAATAAAAATAAATTAACCAAAAAGGATATCTCTAAAGTGTAGCAAGTCCTTAAGGATAGTTTTTATCTCCATAAAAAGGTATCTCAGTGTCGTAAGTTGTAATGATTATCCTATTAAAATACAACAAATATTCCTATTAGTGTACACTTTACATAGTGAGATAAAAAAATAATTTAATCTTTTGATTAACCTAAAAGTAGGTTATAAATTGTTGTAAATGATGTTTTCTAAATAATTTATGTTAGTCATAACTTAATAATTTATGAACTAAAATAATGTTGAACATAAATTCTAATGGTAATAAATGGCTAGTATTATCATGATACATAACAACTAATCTAACAATCATAAAATAAATTAGTCCAATGGTCATAAAACAATCAAATGATTAAGTTTAAAAATATGGTAATTAGCTTTTAAAAATTCTTTAATTTACAATAAATAATATTATGAATAATATACTTGATTTTTGTAGAAATTAAAACCATTTAGACATCTAAGGAGTTTGTCTCAACTTAATAATTGATTTCTCTTTCTAACTTTTATCATAATCACACACCTTTTAAATAAAATTTTTATATGTCTCAACTTAAAGCACTCTCACTCTTTATGTATATATGCATAACTTCATAGTTTAAATTAAGCATATCCATTAATATCTAAATCAAACTTAACATTATATTTCCTAACAATCAATAATGTGCAAAATTATTCTTCATTAATTCAGTCATAATATGAATAAATTATTAATAAGAATATTATTTGAGAATCTTCTAACATTATTAATTGAGAAATTTTAACATTCTCCCACTTAATCATATTAAAATTTATTATATTAATCGTTATGCACAAATGACAATAACAATCTCTTGTGATTCCATCATACTACCATATTATGATAAATTGTTTAGTATTTATGATATTTATATCCTATTTATTTATAACTCTCCCTTCAATATATTATATCACATGCAATCTATTATAGAAGACTCATAAAATATATATAATTTCATAATAGTTCACAATAATGTTTTATAGAGACATTTTAATTAATTTTAAAATAATAATATGTATACAATTATAAGTAACAGGAAATATATAATGTATGTATGAAACAAATCAATGATATCAAAGTGTTATTATATCATATATCATCAATTATTATTAATACAACTAAGACTCATTTTAAGAATATGTTTTTTTACATAATGTTGTAAACTTTCATATTAATACACTATCATAAGATCAATTAATACTTTATAAATACTTTATGTTTTTGAACTTTTTCCTTAATGAGAAAATATTGAAATTTTCATTAAGTTTGTTATCCTTTAACTATTTGTTGTTTATAAAGAAGAATATTATTGTGGAATCATTATGTAAATTTTTAGTGGCTTGGTAATGACATTGACAACCCCTAGTCTTAAAATAAAGTTTCTCATCCATATTGCATGAATTATAACTTTAAATCATGCTACAAACTTTACATTTATAATGGATGGAGTAATGATAAACAAATTTGCATCATTCTACAATATTACTCATTCTCTTAATAAGAACATATAACCAAAAGGTGACTTTCTACTATTAATACATTAAGTAAAGTTTGAATATGAATATTTAATTATCTTTAAATGATTAGACTTTTTAAACATGAGGATGTAAATTTTTATTATTTATAGGTAAGTTAATACTTTTTTTATAACTTTCTAGTGATCCATTTTATGATTACTTCTATACTTGCCTAATATTTTGATTGTGAAACTAATATCAATTTAATACATACTAGTAAACACATTAAGTTACCAATAACATAGGCATATAAAATTAATTTTGTTTCCTTACATTCCACATCATTCTTAAAATATTGCATAAAACTGAATTGTCATCTTTCTATATGGGAATGACTCCAAGTGAGCATTTACTCATATTAAATTTCTTTAAAATTTCATCGATATAACTTTTTTGAAACAATCTTCATTCATTGTGATTTGTTATGAAATAATTTTATTCCTTTCACATAAGATATCTCTCTTATATCTTTTATTATAAAATTCTTTCAAAAAAATTCTTTAATCTCATGTAATATATGGAAAACATTAGTAGCAAGCAATATATCATTAACATACAAGAAAGAAAAACAAACTTACTCTCACTAATCTTTTGGCATATACATTAATTAGTAGTGTTCTTTCCTGAATTCAAAAAATGTTATAATACCATTGAACTTAATATATTATTTATAAGAGAACTTGTTTCAGTCCATGTATCAATGTCTTTAGTATACACATTATTTAAGCTTTATCTTCTATGAAAAATCCTTTAAGTTAATCCATGTAAACTTTCTTTTTAAAATTTTCATTAAGAAAAACAATTTTAACATCTATCTAGTATAACTCAAGTCATACTAAGCCACCAATACTAAAATTAGATTTAATACTTTTATGGTTGTAAAAAAGAAACTAGATCTTTACTTATTTTAATATTGAAATTTTGGCTATTGCAAATAAAACATATAATTATTTGAAATAGTTGATCTCATTTTTCTTTAAGATTTTTTTAATACAATCCCTTTTAGTTTATTTATATTAGTTAGTTGTGAGTCAATTCCTTGAAAGAGTGTTTCTTTATTTAAATGTCCTTTAATTTTTAAAGCAATATTTAATATTGTAATTAACAAATAAAGTATTATGAGAAAAAAAAAATATTTGCCCTGACTTCTTTTATGTCCACATTTTGATGTTCATTACTCTCACTAACTTCACCATTATCAATAAATCTTATATTATTAGTTTCTACAATTCTCAAACTATGGTTATATAACTTTTAAACTTTTTTAGGTAACTAATAAAGTAACCACTAATCATTCAATAGTCTAATTTCTTTTCATATAGATTCTAGCTTCTGAGCAAGCCTAAACATTCAAGTGTCTCAAATTAGGTTTCCTTTTTTATTTACAGTTTAATATGAGTACTTTAAATTGCCTTAATAGGAATCATATTTAACAAATAGTTTATAGTTTTGAGTGCATCCATTCACAAAAATTTGGGTAAAGAGGAGTTATGTATTACACTCCTAACCATATCGATTAATATCTAATTTTGTCTTTCTATCACAACTTTTGCTAAGGGGTGTCAAATATAGTTTATTGTACACATATACCATAACTTCTGAGAAATTTTACAACTAGACCTAGTCATTGTCCCAAATCATCATATTTTCTATAATATTCACTACCATTATAAGATTTTATGATTTTTTTTTTCCTTTTGGCTAAGATTATCTAATAATTGAAATTTTTATAAAACAAATAGACATAAATATAATGTGGAAAAATATTTATAAAGATAATGAAATATAATTCTTCATTGAGGGTGGAGTGTTAAAAGGTCCTTAAATATCTTTGTATATAATTTCAAGAAGTTGGATGCTTTTTATGACTTCTTTTATGTTATGTTTGGTTTGTTTACTCCTAATGCACTCCACATATGTTCTAAGATTAGTAAAGTCTAGATTGAAAAGAATCTTATTAGTAACTAATCTTATTAATTTTCCTTTGGAAATATAATGTTTATGCCATAAGTAAGCATAATAAATTATGTTACACTTAAATGTAATATTATAATGCACATTAAGTGAGGATTTTGCAAAATCATCATCAAATTTTAATTCATATAATACATGAACTAACAATGATTATATTCTTATATAAACTGAAATACTTGGATTGTAATGAATCCCTTGCATCATATGGAATATACAAGCAATAACATCATAATCAAGTCACCAAGTATTATGAGGAATATCAATTAAATTTAATTTAAAACAACTAAGGTATTTAATTTACCTTTCTTTTTTTAACTAAAATTTATATTTCAGGTAATATTTTTGATATTGTCTAATCTTCTTTATAGAAATGATAAATATTGTCCTTTCATTTCCTTTTTTCAGTATAAGGAACATAGCTAAGCCTTTTTTTTTTTAATTCATTGATTTTTATTTTCATTTCTTTCTCAGTTTTGTTGCCCATTAGATTAATAAAGTGACTTACTTAATTTTTTTCTATCTCATCTCCTCTTGAGCAATTATATTGAACAATCTATTAACATTATACTTTTCTTTTTATAATATTGTAATTAATTTAAAACATCATATAATCAAAAGATAATGAATTCAAAATGAATTGCACCAAAAAAAGGTCATCTATTATTAATATTAAGGTCTTAGGTTTTACTGCAAAATTAGTCATCTTAATAATATACTTTTGCATAGTTCACAATTTAATAAATTTATGGTCGTGGGTTATGTTATAAGAATATTAACAAGTGACTTATCTACAAAATGGAATTGTATTTCTATAAATTGATTATATTATTTTGCACTTTATATTTATGAAATTGTTTTCTTAATATTATTAGTAATAATTACTTTTATAAATATAAAATTTAACCTTTTTTTTATGATGTAGTTTATCTTTTTCATTATTTAAATCTGTAATAGTAACAAACTGATTCACTAATAATATAAGTTAAAATTCATGACACCTAAGTAAACCTTAACTTGTTTATATCATTATAAGAAGTTTGATCATTGAAAAAATAATAATTGAAACATGTAAGTCATTAAGCTAATTAGATAATCGTAAATATTCATAATTAATCATAAGATAGATAAAATAATTAAAATATGTTATTGTTCTTTTTTGGAAAATCTTATAATACATTATCATAAGTAATGTCATTAATTTTTTATAGTTGATTATATTTAAACAAAAATACTAATGATTTTAATTATATTACTAATCATGAAATAATAATTTATCTTTAGGTAAATTATGATATTCTAATAATTAATAATGTTAATTTATCCAATCACTTTTCATTCATAAGTATTTCATTAAAATCATGAATAACTAACTTATTCATATATGTTGTTAAACCAACTAACTTGGCTATTTTGATGGTGAACAAACTATAATAATACTACACACATGTATATTCAAATATTCTTATTCGGTCATTTTGGTAATAATCTAACTATAACAACATTATATATATAACGTTCTAGTTTAGTTACTTTGGTGACTATCAAACTATAATAATTATACATGAATACGATACAGTAAATTATTCACAAAATAACATATTATTATAATAAATTTTGTCAAAAAAAAAATAATGTAACATTACTTAATAAAACAATAATTTAATAATAATATTTGCATACAATTACTTACAACTTAATTATCACTTTTTGGGCATGAACTTAAGAAATTATTAGAATTCTTTGTACACTTATGGCCAAAGAGATGACTAAATTTTTAAACAATAATTTATATTTTATTTTAACAATAAAAAAATTAATTTTACCAATTCCTTTGACAAATGAAAAATTTCAAATTCTTTAATCTATACTCTTTTGTTGGCCACTACACATTGTAAGCCAAAGCCAACAATATAAATTTTGTGACCAAAATTAATTTATGCCACATCATTTCTTTGGCCGTGGCAATTAGTTTTCTTTTGTTTTTTTTTATTCTTCATGTAAAAGTTGAACAAAACCAACCTTTGTTTTTAAGGACATAACATAAAATGCTTTTTATTTATTTTTTTAATGAAAAAACAATCATAAATTAAGTAAATATTTACTTCATCATTAAATAAGAAATATTTAGTTTGTAAAATGATCACTTGGATATCACTTATTAGATTTTGTAATAAAAACATTATTATTAAATATTCATATTTTAAATTTTAAAATTAAATATATTCATATAAATAATATTATAAATAAATAATTAAATTTGTTAAAATTAAAATCATTAATATGTTTAAAAAGTTTGTCTTAACCTGATCATTAATTTTTTTGTCCTAACTTTTACACCTTTACCATAATTACATGTTTTTAGATAAAATTTTTATGTGTGTTAGGAAGAAAGAAGATTGATTATATATATATATATATATATCTATGCCATTGGCTTTTTGTGAGGGAGCGATAGGTACGAGAAATATTGTTTATCTTCAACCTTCATATACTGAGCGAAACACCTGTGAGATAAGTGTGAGTAGATTAGTCCTTTAGGGCGTACCAGGCTGCAAGTCCTATTGAGAGGCAGTAAGACTGTTGGATTACCCTAAATCTTCATCTATGAAATCTCACAACCGTTTCATTTGTAGGTATATTCTGGTTATAGGTAAGTATGTCTACCTTTACTTTTCGACCCCAAACACCTAGCCATGATTCTGAAGTTTCTTCTTCTGGAACTATAAACCATGATGAGATCCTTATTGAAAACTTTGACAGATTTATTGATAATTGGCAGATCCCTAAATTTGTTGAAAAACAGATCTACAAAACCTCTAAATTCAATATTCTTCGTAAAACTGACTACACTATCAAAACTGTTGAAAAAGATTGTCGTCTTTCTAAATTTATTGAGACTATTAAATTGCTTTCTTATGATTCTATCAAACATCATCAAAAGCATTATAATTATTTGCATCTTGGCATGATTCAGATAGGAATTAAACCATTGTCTAGAGATGGAGTAGATACATCAATTCTTGCTGCATTAAGGGATTCTCAGTTATTAAACTTTGATGACTCTTTACTTGGCATTATTGAATCAAGTCTTTGCTCTGGACCTGTTTATTTTAATTGCTATCATGATTTCACTGTTTCTTTGCATGACAAAAACATTTTTGATGTTTTGACTTTGTAAATCAAAATTCACAATAATCGTTTTGCAGAAGGATCTATACCTCTTAGCTTGATGTATAGGATCTAATATAAGGCCATGAAGTCTTCCTTCCATGCTAAGACTCTGCGTGGCCCAGACGATAAAGGTAAAACAATTTTGTGGCAAACTGACATGCGTAGATCCAACCTTCAAACTCCAAAGTATATCAAGTAGCATGAAGTTGACCTTCTTGAAACTTGGAAAATTGACAACGCTATTATTCCCCAACCTCCTATTAATCCCAGACTTAACAGGATAACCCAACATGATGATAGAAGCGTTAGTGTCTCTTTTGCAAGACACTCAACTAGTTCCAGATCTACATCTTTCAAAGATGAAGATCTTTAATCTCGTGTTGCTAATTACTTGCAAAGGAGTAATTCAGTAAGACATCCTCCTAGTCATATTAGGACCAATAGTTATACTTCTAACCTTTCAGGTATTGATCTACTATGGCAAATACCTAGGCCAACTTACAATGAAACTTCACCAAAATCCCCAGATTCTATTGCAGCCTCTGCATCTCAAGTGCAATTTCTTAATGAGTCTGAGGTAAACCTTGAACTAAATGTTCTTGAAAAAGAATTTTCAAATGATTTTCAAATTAATAAAGAAATATTGAGAAAAGAATTTTATTCCAGTTGGAATAATAAAAAAAGAAAATGATTTTTAGAAAATTTTCAAAATGAAAAAAGACTGGCCATCTAACAAGAATATTATGACTAGATGACTAGTAAAAAACAAAACACTTTATTTTTTGATTGGTTTGAAGAAATGAGTTTTCAAAAGAATTTTGATTGTCCTTGGATTTCTAAGGAACAAAAAATGCAAACATGTACTGCAACGCAACAATGGGAGCTGGTGAATTGTTCTAAAATAAAATCAGTTCATCCCTCATCATACGAAATTCAATTTAAATATAATGGATCCATTATTCTTGCTTCTCCTTTTAAAATCTAAAGGGAACATGAGGACCCTTCTTCAAAAGATTTTCATAAAATAATTGAACAAATTAATTATACAAACAAAATTTTGCAAACTATAGGAAATCAAGTTTCCAATATAAAAACTATTACAAATATTCCTCAAATAAAAAAAAATGATTTTAAACCAATTTTACAACCAATTTTTAAACCATTTCAGATTTCTACAAATACTTCAAATGAATTTCAACAAGCTTTAGCTCAGAGATATCAGACTCTCAAAGATAAAACCTTTACCAGCAAAACCATCCAAACACTACAAGATACTGACTCTTCTGATTCCTCCACAAAATCTTTCAAAATACAAAGAGCCAAAATAGAACCCACCAAATTTCCTACACGAATGTATTACCCCAGACCAACTGCTCCTGATATCACTCTTGAAGAAAAACCTTCATTTGTTCAAACCAAATATAGTTCCAATTCAATCTATGAGTGGAACATTAATAGACTTTCCGAATATCAAATTCTAAACCTTCTCCAACAAATGACCGTGGTCGCCAATGTTTATCAAACTCATAGTCAAACATCTGATCCAACGATTGCTGACATTCTTGTTGTAGGATTTTCTAAACAACTCAAAAGATGGTGGGATAACATTCTCACACCTACAAACCACCATGAAATCTTTTCTAGTGTCAAACGTGATGAAGAAGGCAGACTAATCAAGGATAACAATAAAAACACTATTCCTGATGCAATAACAACTCTTATTTTCACAATTACTAAACATTTTATTGATGATCTTTCCCATTTGAGGGACAAAAGCACTGAACTACTTTTAAATTTAAGATGTAAATATTTGCATAATTTTTGCTGGTACAAAGATACTTTCATAACTTGTGTTATGCAGCAAAAAAATGCCAACCAACCATTTTGGAAAGAAAAATTTCTTGCTGGTCTTCCTAAACTTCTAGGAGAACGAGTTAGAAACAAACTTTATGATCTTTACAACAAATAGATTCCCTATGACACTCTATCTTATGGTGAACTAACTAGTTTTATTCAAAAAGAAGGGTTACAGGTTTGCAGTGACCTCTGACTTCAAAAGCAAATCAAGAAAGAAAAACAGAAGACTCAGAAGGAGCTTGGATCTTTCTGTGCCCAATTTGATGACTAAGCTTACCAAAAACAATAGACCAAGAGAAAACCTAAGGCAAAGCCCAGACAAAATCAACCCAGAAATACAAACCCATTTTATAAAAAATCTAAATTTATCCGAAAACCCTTCAAACCTTCTTTCCAAGAATCTCAACCAAATTATTAGCCAGACCAAAAACCCATTATATGTTATAACTACAAAAAACCTGGCCATTCAGCTCGATATTGTAGATTTTATACCAAACTACAAACACTTGAACTTGCAGAAGAAGTCCAAACCCAAATACAGACTTTGCTAGTTGATAGTTCGGAAGGATCCAATGCATCCTCTGAAGAAGGCCTCCAACCTGGTGAAGTTAGCATGGACACAACATCAGATAATGAGATTTCTGTACTAACTTGTGATCAGGAGCAAATCCTTGATATCCTTGACAATCTAGGTAATGATCAAGCCAAAACTCTCTTCCTTGAAAAACTCTTGAAAGCACCCACTTCTTCGAAGCCTAATGATTTACTTCTTCAAACTCAGACACCATATAACCTCCAACATATATTGAATCGTTTTGAACAACTACAAACTAGACCTGTTACCATCAATGATCTCAAAGAAGAAATCAACCTTTTAAAGACTAAGATCTTCTAACTCAAACAACAGCAAAATAAAGGCCACCAAATTCTTTTATCTCTTGTAAATAATGTTCAAAACCAACCAAGATCATCTAAACCTATTGAATCACCTTTACTACCATATGAAATTCCAACTGAATCCACTAATGAATTTCTGTACCTTTTAACATAAATTACCACCCAAAAATGACTGATTAATATTAGACTAACTATTGTTAATCAATATTCATTACAAACGATAACTTTAGTTGATACTGGTGCAGATCTCAACTGCATCCAAGAAGGATTAATTCCAACCAAGTTCTTTAAAAAAACGACCGAAGGACTCAAATCAGCAAGCAACCACCGACTGATCATTGATTACAAACTCTCATATGTTCATATTTGCTAGCAAGGTATTTCTCTCAAAACTTCATTTATTTTATTAAAAAACCTTAAACAAAAGGTTATCCTTGACACCCCATTTCTCAGTCTCATTAAAGCAATCACTGTCACCAACTAAGGAATTCATACCAACATTTTTAATCAACCAATTAATTTTGAATTCATCCAGAAACCTCATATCAAAAACATCAATCTTTTAAAATCCTTGTCCTTCCAAAAATCAGTTGAGATAAATATTCTCCTCCAGATAAAAAAAATCTCAATTGAACCATCTCAAAACTGAAATTTCTTTCAAAACTCTCCAAGACCAACTTCAAACACTTGCTATCCCAAATCAGATCCAAATCATTCAAACTCAAATTGAGCAAACTATTTGTTCTGATATTCCAAATGCATTTTGGCATAGGCACCATCATATTGTAAATTTACCCTATACCAAAGACTTTAATGAAAAACAAATCCCTACCAAAGCTAGACCTATTCAGATGAATACCGAACAGGTCAAACATTGCAAACAAGAAATTGACGATCTACTCAACAAAAACATTATCAAGCCAAGCAAATCTCCATGGAGTTGTGCAACTTTTTATGTCAACAAGAATGCCGAACTCAAACGTGGTATTCCTCGACTGGTAATAAATTACAAATCATTAAATGATGCTCTCAAATGGATCAGGTACCCTATCCCTAACCAAAAAGATTTACTCCAAAGGCTTGTCCATGCTTAAATATTTTCCAAATTTGATATGAAATTTGGTTCTTGGCAAATATAAGTTCACGAGGTAGATCGATATAAAATTGCATTCACTATTCCATTTGGACAATATGAATGGAATGTCATGCCTTTTGGATTAAAAAATGCGCCTTTTGAATTCCAACAAATCATGAATGACATCTACATCTCATGCATACATTTTATCATTGTATATATAGATAACGTTCTTGTATTCTCTGAAAGCATCAATAAACATATCAAACATCTGCATCATTTTATGAATCTTACTAAGAAAGCAGGTTTAGCAGTCTCTAGATCAAAGATGGAGCTATTTCAAACCAAGGTAAGATTTCTTGGACATTACATAATCCAAGGAATTATTACACCCTATTCCAGATCTTTTTCCTTTACAAAAAAATTTCCTAACCAAATCACTGATAAAAATCAATTGTAGAGATTCCTTGGAAGTCTCAATTATGTTTCTAATTTTTATCCCAAATTGCACTTTACTATCAAACCACTCCACAAAAGATTATCCAAGAAACATTCATCTAAACCCTGGAATGAGGATGTTACACAATTGGTTCAAAAGGTCAAAGCTCAGGTCCAATCCTTACCCTGTTTATATCTAGCTGACCCTGATCTACCCAAAATTGTAGAAATAGATGCGTCTAGCATAGGTTATAGGGGTATTCTTAAACAGGTAAAAGATCAGAGAGAACAGTCGGTTAAATATACCTCAAAGCACTGGAATAAGTGCCAAAGGAAATACTCCACTATCAAACAGGAAATTTTAGTCATTGTTTTATGTATTTCAAAATTTCAAAATGACTTACTTAATCAAAAATTTTTATTACGTATTGATTGCCAAGCAGCCAAATATGTTTTAAAAAAGGATTTTCAAAATCTTGCTTCCAAATAGATTTTTGCCAGATGGCAAGCAATTTTAAGCATTTATGATTTTGATGTAGAATATATTAAAGGTTCTTCAAATAGTTTTCCTGATTTTCTTACAAGAGAATTTTTGCAGGGATATGCCTCACAAGAAGAAAAATCCTAAGACCAAAACATGGGCTGAAACCTGCCAACACTCAAATTTAGAATATGACGCCCAACCAATTGCCCAACTCCACCAAAAAGCCACCTCAGAATCATCCCAATCCTTAAATAATTCTAAACCAAGCTTTGACTAACTTAGTCCAATTGCAAAAAAGGCCCTAAAAGCCCTTATTGCTAAACTAAATGAGGACAAATCTACTGCAAAATCTAAAAGAAGACCAACACCACCCTCTTCTCCAAAACAGGAGCAATTAGTAGTCACTGACAAAGGAAAACAGGTGATAACTCTTCCATCACCAAAACAATCAATAATTATTTTGCCACAAATTGTTTCTTAAAATTCTTTACAAACTATTTTTCCCAAAAACAAAGAAATTGCAATTCAGCCAAAAATTTTCCCTCCAACATATTTCAGAAAATCCATTTTCCAAAAATATTGAACTTGTGGAATCTGGATTTTACAATGATGATCCAAAAAAATGTGCAAAAAATATGTTTCGAGAAGACTGGTTCTATAAGTCTTGGGATCCTCTCAAAACTCCAAAATTTTATGAAGCTATTCTTGTTGACACTTATTTTGTAAAATTTTGACATCATTCCCAAAATGGTGAAACAGGGTATTCTACTCTGCAAATCATTAGAATTCTCCATCCAACAAAATGACCCAATCATCCTTGCACAAAAGTATCCTTTAGATCTTCAGTTTACCAAAATTCTAAATTTGCCCAACATTTTAATTACTAGGATTACAAACAAGTCTGGTTCAATGTTCTATATATCCAAAATTCCCAATTCAAATATTCCTAGTTATTCTTCTGAGAAACTCAAACTATTATCAAATTCCCCCTATGGTTTGTTCAATGGTGGTCTTGGTTTGATCCTATTGTTCAAAATTTCCCTGAACCAATCCAAGAAGGATTCCAGATTTTTTCTAAAAAATACTCCTCCCAAATAGAGAATGCATATCCTATGCTTCTCCTATTCTGCTATTATTTCAGGTTACCATGGTGTTGCATGTGGGACTTTCAATTCAAATCAGACCCACTTACTGCTACTCCGATTCTAGGAAGAACTTATAAAGTCAAATTCTAGCAATAGTTCAATAAGGATCGACAACAAAAGGCACACCCTCATGGTGTTTTGGAATGGTTCAACAAACATCCAAATTGATCAAACCAAATAGAAGCATCATCGTCAGAATTCATGGCCTATAAAGCACAAAAACAAGCTCAACTGGTGGGTTACAAATCACAAAAAGAATACATTTCTTCTCTTAAGCAAACTCTGGCAGAAGCTGAAAGACAATTTAGTGAAGCATTCACTTCAAAAGATCCACTCAGATACATTGATGATATCCCAATATCTCCCCCTCAATCATCAATCAAAGTATCTACCAAATCCAAGAAAAAAGAAAAGTAAAAGTAAAGTTACCTAAGGTAATTTACTTTTACTTGTCTGCCAACTTGTCTGCCAATTCCAAAAGCAAAGAATCCACTTAAGTTATCTGCCAATGCCACCGAACTGGATTCACACTCCACTAATTCATTGTGTTTGCCAACTTGTCTGCCAATTCCAAAAGCAAAGAATCCACTCAAGTTGTCTGCCAATGCCACTGAAAGAGAATTTGTCTGGATTCACACTTCACTAATTCATTGTATACTTCTCTTGTATTATAAAAGGGAAGTTAAACTCTTCAAAATAGAAGTTTTTCTACCAAGTTTTCCTTCCCCTATCCTCTCCAAAATTCCTCATAAATTCTCTTCGTAAGTTTAAAAGTTTATGTATTCAATAAATAAAAATCTAAGTATATAGGCTGAAAACCAATAACCGTTCCCCTAAAGGATCTAATCCTGAAACGACCTTTGGTATAACAACGCCAAGTACTTAGATTTGAACTTAACTTATTTTCATTTGTTGTGTTTTCAATTGATAAACACTGTTTTCTTTAAAGTATTATATATATATATACAATATCTAATTCAAGGTTGAGATTATATTCTTTAATAGCACAATAATGTACAAAGTTGTTTTTTTCCTAATCAAGCTACATTAAGAATGAGAATATTTTTTCAAAAATATTCTAATATTATTTATTAAAAAAATTATAACAAAATGAACAATGAAAAAAATCTTAAAATCACACCAAATTAAAAGGAAGAGACATGCTACAAATGAGATATCACAATTTATACTTTGTTGGGCTGGTTGGTATAATTATCCTTAGCCATTAAGAGCATATGCCAATGTTTTTTTTGTTGCATATCTCTTATAAATTTGAAGTTTGACCCATATATGATACAAACATCAAATGTAATTACATTATCTTTATCACTGTCAATAATTAAAAATCAAAAAAATAAAAGCAAATGTTTTTAAGAAAGAACAAAAATAGGAATAAGAGCATGAGGAGCACTACAAAATGGTGGTGGAATCAAACATGGAGAGGAAGAGAGTGACGTTGGTCTGAAAGAGGTGGTAAATTTAATTGATGAAGAACACATGTTTATGATTCATGTAGTGTGATAAATTAAAATGATTACAATATAAAAATGATGGTGGTAAGAAAATAAGCCATTGCAATTACATTATTTATATAAAAATATTTATAGGCTATAGATAAGAAGATTTAAGAATAAAATGAACAAATAATAGGAAGCAGTCTAAGAGTAGTTGTTAAATTATATGCTCATTCTTTTTAGTTTTGATGTGACAAAATAATTAGTTTATTGTTGTTCATTTCTTGAATTTCTTGTGTTTAGCTAAACATGTTTATTCATATTATTCTTTCATCTAATAATTATTTGTGTGTTGAAAAGTTTCATGTGAAATTATTCTTGAATAAGATTTTATTATTATATTTGCATTTGAGTTATTTGTATCCATATTATTATGGCAAATAATGCCTTGAATTTTTTATATAAGTAATTTTTGATTATGTGAGTAGAAATTTGAATTTTCATCTTTGTATGGTAAAAGAATTATTTGCAATTACCATACACATTAATAGAAGACTTAACAATGTGCTAATAATTTTAAATTGATCTATCATCATGTCATTAATCCTTTTATTGATTTGTAACCTTAGTCTTGCTTGATGATTGAGAATAATTTTTAACATTAAAAGAGAAGTTTTTTAAAGTTTGAAAAGAATGTTTACAACAAATGTCTTCATAAGAAATTATTTTCCCTACTTGAAAAGAAGACTTACATTGAAGCAATTCTTTATGCTAGAAAATTCAAAAGGGACTCACATATGGAAAGCAATTATTTTGGACACATTCAAGATGACACTTAATTATTTGTTAAAGCAAATTTTCTAGAGCAAACTTTTAGTTACACTATAATGGAAGACTGGGAGTTGATATTTATAAAGATTTGAAACCATTTTAGAAGATCTTTACTAGAAAAAAACAATTATGAAAATAAGCTTGGATTCCAAGCAACAAAATCTAGAAGATTTCAAGATTACTAGCCAATGTACTATAATGTGATTGTCTTTATTACAAACAAATAATGACCTCTAAGGGAGTATAAAATTCATTTTATACAATAACCAAATTGATACAACATCATCTCTTTTTATTATATTGAGTTTTCATGAGATCAAAGAGAAAAAAAGTGATAATTTATTGTAAGACTTGTTGTTGCTCAAAGAGAAATAAGAAAAGATGGTGTGTTATAATTATGTAGAAATAGAACTTATTTATGTACTCAAAGTGTTGTAAGAAAGGTTAAAGACCCTTTTATAAATTGTTGTTGTTCTCCTCTCTGGTTGGGGAGTTCAATAATGGCATTCAAACTCTTAAGGAGGATACCTTGAGGAGTGAATATAGGATTATGAAATCCAAATTTCTATAAATCATTGTGTTCATTTCTCTTTCTTTCTTAATCTCATTTATTGTTGTCCACAATCACACATGACATCCAATTATTATTTATCTTATTGTTGTTTATCCTTCTTGCATGCATTACATATATAATTTGTTGTTGTTATTCATGTTGCACTTGCTATTTATATTAAGTTTATTTTTATTTGTTTACATTATATGCTTGTTAGGCATGTGTCCTTACAACCTAATTCACTATCACTCTTGGATTTCTTTGGGAACAATATGAGTATGTTGAGAAATGAGCTAACAAATATTAGAAGAATAACAAAGAGTGACATATGTTGGTACAAAATGAGATAGGGGAGTAAAAACAAATACAATTTGCAAGAACAATAACCAACCCATGTAAATAACAAAAGTAGAATAAATAATTAAAACACAATATGGTGAAAAGCTCATTGTTTTGTGTGAGCTTGTACAATAATAATACATGAGAGCAAAGAGAGAGAAGTAAGACATAATGATTTATAGAGGTTCCAAACACTTATTCTTACGTTCTTTTTCTAAGACTACTATCTTGAAAATTTCAAATCCATTATTAAGCTCCTTATCTGAGAGGAGACCAATCACAATAACAAAGTGATCCTTGAACACAACTACACAAAAGGTCTATGACCTAGTTACAGTACAATTGCACAAAGCATGTTTCTTAAACTCTTAATCTCACATTCTACAACTTTACAACGCTCATAACATTTTCTTTAGAACTTCACTTGCTTTTAATAATGACCTCACTTTTGAGCACTCTTGATTTTTCAAACTTAAGAACTTGATATAAGTTTAACAAGTGGACGATGTTGGTTGATGTATGGAAGGGGCATTTATACACCAAAGGAAAGGTCAAGTAGTTGTTTGAAATGGACCAGCCATTGGAGAGAATAAGCAAGTAGTACCATATTTGTTTTCAAAATGGTTTTGCAGATATGAAAATTTTTCTTGTGGGATGAATTTTTGAACGTTGCTCTAATCTTCTTATAGTTGGACAAGATCTTGGTATACAAGGCTGCCATATTTGGTTTATCAAAATTTTCTTACTCTAATTTCTTTGCTTGTTGATTAAGTTTTGAACATGGTATGATTGGATTAATTTCCAGCCTTAAGGACTTGAGCATTATTTCTTAACGCCACTCTTAGCATAATTGAATAAAAACAAATAAACAATTAAAACAATCACAAATAGCTACACATAACAATCCCCCCAAAAAAAATTTTCTCTTAACTCTTCAAATATAATATTAAATATAAGATATAAAATATATATTACAAGCTAACTATAACTAATAATAACTAAGAAAGTTAAGGAAATTAATGTTAACAATATAATAATCCTTTTTTTGACATCCAATATCATAGATCCTTAGACCTTTATATCATATACTATTATTTGAGGTAACAAATGATCCATTTAAAAAGATTTTGGGTAAATATAATTGCATGTAATATTATTGTACTTCTAGGAAAATCAATAAAATATGACAAAACAAGTACCCCATAATAATAAAAAAAGGATTATTAGTAGGAAAAAAGAGTGACTTATTATACCAAACAATAGCCAACAATTGTGGAACGGAAGTGTTTTTAGTCTGTCTCACGGAAATCAATAGATATTTTTTTAAAAAAAGTATATACATTGTAAAAAGAAGAAGTTATTTGGTCCTAATCGCACATCATAAATTCATTATATATATATATATATGACTTATATGTACTGTAAAAAAATAAATATATAATGATAATAATTTTAATAAAATTTTAATTTTAAATTAAATTTAGATTAACTACAAAATATATATATATATATATATATATATTTAATTTCATTTTGTTGTGCATTGATTAGTTATAAGACCTAATTATTTTAAATATTTTTTAATAAAAAATGTCTAAATTGTCTCTTAAGGACACTTAATAGGTAAAAACTTAAATTTTTTATTTTCTAGTATCTCGGGTTTTAATTTTGGGAGGAGAAGGTGAGATTTATGGAAATAGAGAGCTTTACCCATATTGTGTAACGCACGGTCCAATGAGCCTCTTAATTGGGCCTACGAGAAGAAAGTCTATGTCAACTGAGATCTACTTGAATTTGGTCGGCATTTACTGGACAAGTCCAGTAAAGCAATCACTACTCATTTATCTCTAATAAGTATTACATCTACTTTGTTAAACATATTCTGATTCATAATTCAATCATGTCCGCATATTTATTTAATTATTCTCATTTATTTTACACTCATTTTCTATACATCTTACCTTTTTTTTTTTTTATAATTTAATACTCATTATTGTAAAGTATCATCGACCTTATCATTATCGAGTAAAATTTATTCTTTAATCTAAATGAAAATTTTATAATCATACAAAACTCTAATAACATGTCTCTATTTTATTTATCCAGACTTCTTTTTTTTATTATTTTTTATGAAGCATTGTTATTTTCTATATTGTCATTGCTATGAATAATAAAACCTAAATGTCATAAAGCGCCGTATTCCTCTACATTACCATTACTCTGAATAATAGAATTTTAAATGGTGAAATTGCTAAAATAAAAAAAAAAAAATGTACGCATGGGTAAACTGATGTTTCATTCAATTATATGGTGCATAAAACCGAACCTAAATCTACTCAGAAATTTTTATGCGGAGTCCACGTTAAAACAAAAAAACAAAATAAGAAATCAGATTCGGGAACATGCATTCTTGCATGCAAAAGCCCCCGCCCCCCACCCCTGGGGGAACATTGTTGCAGAGAAGGTGAGGGGAGGGGAAGAGGGCAGAAAGTCAGTGACACTTCATGAAGGGGTAGGGTTAGGCTTAAAGACTAGCCCCATCCCCAGCCAGTATTAGTATTAGTACCTATTCAATTTCTGCTGAATATGGTTGACGCTAAGACGTGTATTTGATGCAATTTTTTCTTGTCATCATCACGCCCTTTTGATTTTATGACAACTAGTACCTTTGTTATTTTCTGTTTGCCACAAAGAAAGAAACAAAGCTAAAAAAAAAACCATTTCAATGTTACTGCATTGTGGTGCTACTGTTACTGCTACTGCGTTGCCTGGCCAGTAGCTGGAGATAGGTGTGGTGGGGTCATGGACGGACAATAAATGCCTGAAGTTTGATTGGTGTGGGGGCTAAGTGGATGGGGTGGGTGAGTGACGTCGTTTCATTAGTCCCCCGCTCCCCCCAAAAAAAATATATATAAGAATATGTATGATGGGCTAAGATTTGGTGGCCCAAACAATAGCCAGAGGAGCAGGCAAGGCAGATCCAGATCCATCCTTACTTCTCTCCCGAGATTCTCCTCGTTTCCCGTTCCTGTGTCGGACTCGAATGATTGCGAGGATAAACAAAAAAAAAAAAAAAAAAAAGAAAATAACCGAGGCAGGTGGGGGGTGGGGCGAGGAGACGAGCGAGTCTCAATTCATTGCTCAGACTCATCTCTCCCCCACGGACTCTACTTAACACGCTACTCAAGTATTGAACTAAACGCACCGGATTCTACCAATTTGCTGGCCCCCAATTCAATCCTTTTCTCTGCTTGTTTGTTTGTTTTGTTTTTTCTTTCTTTCTTTCTTTTTTTTTTTTAAAAAAATTGTAATTATAATTATAATTTCAACCGCCAGCAGCCATCGCCGCCGCTGATTTTTGTTTGAATATTAGCGTGGTCTGGCCTGACGCGGTTTTGGTGATTGCACATGGGCGAGCAAACCCAACACCAACCGCAAACCCAATCTCAAACGCAAGCCCCGACTCAGCTCCAGTCGCAGGTCCACCATGACTCCTCCTCTTCCTCCTCTTCCTCTGCTTCTGCCACCACTACCACCACTACGACGACGACGACGACGACGGTGGCGACGGCGACCCCCACTACCGCCGTTGAATTGACCAATATTCCTCCGAAAATCTCCGCTCCTCCGGCCAAAATCCCTTCACGTCCTCGTAAAATCCGCAAGCTTTCTCCTGGCAACACAATGGGCGCCAGCACTACAGCAACCATCACTACCAATAATAACCCTAACTCCTCGCAAATGTCCACCACCACAACGGCCGTCGCCGAAACGCCGAAAGCTACCGGGAAAAACAACAAGTCCAAGACCGTCCAATCGCGAACCCTAGCAGTTGTGGTTCCACGCATCGTCGCGCGATCGCTGTCGTGCGAAGGGGAGCTGGAGAACGCTATTCGTCATCTTCGCAGCGCAGATCCACTGCTTTCTTCCTTAATTGACACCCATCAGCCGCCTAGCTTCGAGACCTTCCACACGCCTTTTCTCGCCCTAACTCGAAGTATTCTTTACCAGCAGCTGGCGTTCAAGGCCGGCACTTCGATCTACACGCGCTTCATCGCGCTCTGTGGCGGCGAGGCCGGAGTTCTTCCCGAAACAGTTCTAGCTTTAAATACCCAACAGCTCAGACAAATAGGGATTTCGGCCCGTAAAGCCAGTTATCTTCACGATCTTGCTAGAAAGTATCAAAGTGGGATATTGTCCGATTCGGCAATTGTCAATATGGACGACAAGTCGTTGTTTACCATGCTTACTATGGTTAATGGGATTGGTTCTTGGTCTGTGCATATGTTTATGATCTTCTCGCTGCATAGACCTGACGTTCTACCAATTAATGATCTCGGAGTGCGCAAAGGGGTGCAATTTCTTTTTAACTTAGAGGAGTTGCCGCGGCCATCACAGATGGATCAATTATGCGAGAAATGGAGGCCATACAGGTCGGTTGCGTCCTGGTATCTTTGGAGATTTGTCGAGGCAAAGGGGTCTCCATCCAGTGCGGTTGCGGTGGCCACTGGTGCTAGTCTGACGCAGCAACAACAGGATGAACAGCAGCAACCCCAGCTTCTCGACCCAATTAATAGCATTCTCAACCTTGGGTATGCACTATTCTTACCTCTTTTATTCTCTGTCTCCCTGTCTTCAGCAGAAGTGGTTTGCCAGAAGTTGTTTGCCTAAATTTGATTCAAGTTATAAGTGATTCCATTTTTTCTTTTTTGTATTTTTGGGTATGGTTTCTTTAAGATTCATCCATCAGTAGACCTGCCCGAGTGACCCTCAAGTTTGTAAATTGGTGTGGAATGATAATTTTGATTTTCAGTTTTGTTAGTTTATGATAGGTTTGATACTGTCATAGTCGCCTCCATTGTATGCTTGAAAGTTTCATGGGTGATACTCTGGTATGTGGTCAGTGTGCCTTGAAATGTCATGCTGTCAAAATACAAAATTGTTTGTTCTTCCAGAATTTTTCAAAGACAGCATTTCAAGTAGTAAGTGGTTGTGCTTTATATTATTGATGCCAAATTGCCAACTTCTTTTCATTGGGCTTTGAAACTGTTAGTTTTTAAAAAGTGATTGTTCACATATCCCATGATCTTTACTTTATTGTTCTGCATATGCAAATTACCTCCTAGGAAGTGATGGGATAAAATTAAGAGAGAAGCTAAAATGCAATATGGTTCTATCCAACAACCACCAAGCTTTGGTAAAGTTTATTTTTCTTCGATGGGTTACAGAGGATGAGGGTTGCTGAGCATGGCTTGATTATTTCTTGCTAAATGATCCTTGGGAGAATAGCGTATTTCTAATTATCCCAACCATTTTATCACAAAGAACAATGAGTATCCTGCCTCTTCAAGAAGAAGATGGTGTAAACATCTTGTTAATGAGCATATTTAGTAAAGATGGTGAAGTGCTTGGTGATCAGGGAGATAATGAGGTGAGAGTTGTAGTTGTATAGGAGAAGACACAGGTTAAGTGGTTTGTCTATAGAGGAAGAAAAGATGGTGAAGTTGGAACTCAGCTTGTGGTAAAAGGTTCACAAAGTTGTGCCACCTGGTCAGAATGCTACATGGTTGAGACTTAAATTCAGTAACCTATGACAGGAGGATGGACTCTATTAATTGGTCTTGCTCTGAGCTCACCCATGAAAAGTAATTAGCTCCATGCAGTCATAAGCAACTATAATTTGTGGTAATGGGAAGTGCGACTGCATAAAGCATCTACAACCTCAGGAGAGTGGGTTATCTGCAAAGATGTTTCCTCTCTTTGTTGTTGGCCCTGCATGTGGGAATCTACTAGAACTGAATTGCTAATGTATGTTAGGGACAAAGTCATTGAAGGTTTTATGCTTTAAATTTTAGCTGTAGCCCTGTACATGGACACTAGAAGTGTTTGCTGTAAAATAGCTGAGGTTTTTATATGAAATTTTGGGTTTGTGTGTGCTTGTCTGACATCGTGATGAATGTTTAACATACAATTGATTCAGGTTTCTGAAAACAGCTGACTGGAATCTAAGATGCAGCATCTTCATCTTAGTTCTCTTTGAACCTTGTTTCATGTCTTTGACTTTATAATTTCAAATTTAGTCTGGAGGTGTGTTTATTTTTCCCATTTACTTGGCTTGAATTGGATACCTCATGGAGCTCTCCTTAGAGTGCTTTAGACCTTGCATCTTGCCAATAAATTTTTGTGTTTGGTGTTACCCTTGACCAACGTCGTAAATGCCTACATACATTTGCATCCATACCTAATTATTAAGATTTTTGTCATGCACTGCTCAGAATAGAATCACACGTGTGATGCCTGTTTGTTGTTAAATAATATGCAATTTGTGATTGAAGACTTCATCTTCTAGACACGTTTATCTATTTGAAGTACAGTAGGAATGACTTCTTTCACTTTAATGGTGACATGCTGCTCACTTTGAATTGTAACCCATAGTGTGAAATCTTATTAACCATCCCTGATATTTAAGCTGCAATCTTTGTTGTATATTCTATCCCTACCATATTCTTTTAAGTAAGCTGTTTTTGCAAGTAATCAAAAAGGTAGGTCCGTTACCTGTGCTTTAGAAAAGACTTCATTTAGCCTTATCTGTCTATTTTAGTCTCTTGTTCTCCAACCCCTGGGCCCTGGAGCTACTCTCCCCTCAATAGCGGTGATCTTTTGGGTTGGGGGGCGGGGGGGAAGGGACAGACTATCAGATCGAGGATTTTTTTTCTTTTTTTGATGTACATAATAGGTGTATGCATCCTTTCTAATGCTTATATAATTTGCAATCTTTGTAGGGCCTGTGCTTGGGGACAATGACTTGGAAGTTCCATGAGATGTGCATCTGTTCATGACATCCTCTATCCAGTGATTAGCTCTAGGGCACTGGGAAGCAGTTTGAGAAAGGTAATCAGTACTTGTGAAAAGTTTGGACATTCAAGATTTTGAAAGATGTGCGTATTAACTTTGTCTAGTAACTTGCTTGGAAAATTAAATGAAGACTATTTGTTTTAAAGTTCTTTTGTCATTGTGAAGGGACTGATTTTGTTGTCTCCCACAAAATTTAAGGAGCTTTGACATTTTGGCCGCATTTTGGTTTGACATTCTGTATACCGCATCATAATTGAACCACATTCTAACCTGGAAAGGGTTCGAGGAAGGCAGTCTCGCATATCACTAGAGTATCAGTACATGCAATTGCATGTTAGATTTTGCAACTGAATTGCTAGGCAAAAGTGCTGTATGCGTTAAGGTGGTTAGATTAATCAGAATCTGATGATCTGATTGTGAAGATGATTGAGGCCAATAGATACTAGTAGTTCCACACATTGATAAAGAAATGGATGCGACAGGGACAAAAAGAGAGGATTCTCTCATTAAGTGTACAGAAATTACTGATTGTAGATGGACTACTGCTAATCATACGAGTCAATGTTGGCCACTGTTTCTTATTTCCTTGCTTTCTGGCCCATGGTGCTTGTTGGAGTTGTGTGGAAATGTATTAAGTGAAGGGTGGAAGGATGGCTAACTACGTGTGCCACTAACATTGTGTCTGGATAAGAAAGTAAGGGGTGAGTAAGGGGGGAGGAACATGGGGGAGAGAAAAATTGGATATGGAAAAATTTTTTATTTTCTCTTTTGTTTGGAAAAAGGTTATGGGAAGGAGGAAAAATCAAAAATTTATTATTTGGGAAAATTGATGAGTGAGCAGAATAAAAATAATTTGTATGAAAATATTAATTTTACTCTCTATAGCGAAAGTATTGTATATATAAATAGAGAAAAAATATATTTTAATAAAAATAACAGGAAATTAATAATTTTCTTCTCAATTTTAAGAGGAATGAATTAGGTGTACCATGGAAGAAAATTAATTTTCCGTTTTCCCATTTCTCTTTATAAAAACTTTTTTCAAATACAAACAATAACTTTATTTTTCCTCTATATTTCCTCTCCTTCTCCCTCTTTTTTCCTCCCCCAGACTTAATGTAAGGTGCAATTTTGTCAGTGTGGAAGACTGGCCCTTGATTTGTGGCCTCGGGGAATCACTTAGATGTTTGTTCTTTTTTTGAGATAATAAAAGTTTGTTCTTTGCGTTCGGTAATACTGCCTTTGTTAGTGTACGTTGATGAGTGGACTAGCGGAGGGGGCTGCATTTTGGACTGGCATGCTTCATTGGTCAGGTTTATAGCTTTCGGGTTGATTGTGTTCCACGTAGTTGTAAAAAGAAATCGTCCCCGTTGTTCGAATTTATGAAATTTAGGCTCATTTTAGGCTTTGGGTCGTTGTTTTAACTTGTAAATTTTGGGCAATCCAATGATTGGGCTCATGGGGTTCAATCTGTTTTTTAAAGGCCCACTGAGATCATTTTTTGATAATCGGATGACTCCAAAGGCGATTGTGATAACTCCTGTATTCTGTTCATTTGGTTTTCTTTGATAATCGCCATTTGATTTCTATCATCAAAACGCTGCGCGTGCAGCTAGAATGGGAGAATGTCCGAGGATTGGGATGTAAAGGCTCAAGTGTTCTCATCCATGAAAAGTTACATCTTACTACACCAAGAAAAAGAAAAAATTGTTATAAGATTTAACTTGTAAGTTACATTCATTAAAAAGTGGGTAATGCTTGTGATAATTAGTTAGACGAGTTAGGTATAGAAATGATAGTTCTATCAGCTTAATTTTTTATTTTTTACTTTTAGTGAATTCATTTGAAAATATACTATTAGCTTAAACTTTGAGCCATATTTATGTCCTCTTAAAGTTATTTAAAATGAAAAATAACTCGGTATTATTTTTTTTTTACCAGAGGACAATCAAGCCCGTCCAAAACCAACACAAAGGTCGTAAGTTTGAACATAAAATTTGGAGTTTATTATTGGTGTTGGATTTGATAAAAGATGAACGGAGTCTAATATGATATCGTCCTCTAATATAAGCATTGCATACATGATTTGAGTTGATCCTTGAAATGAAAGAAAACTTAATAACCGAACGAATGACTAACCTTATTGAAGATTCAAATATGTCTTGGTAGGCAACAACATCAATATATTGGTTTCTAGTACAACTTAAGGTAAAAGTAAATTGGGTTTAATTAATTTAGTTAATTAATTTAATTTTAAAGAGAAATAACAAAATAATTAATAATAAATATTAAAATAACAAATATAATTAATGAAAAATAAAATAAAAAAAAAGACAAGGAGATAAATAGTGTAAACAACTATTTATACTGGTTTAGTTTAGATAGAGAATCTACACCTACTTCTCAAATTTTGTCTCTTTAGAGTTTAACTTTATTACATGTTACATTAACTTACCTTAACATTAACCAAATAACAAAATTTCTATAAAACTTTCATAAGAATATGCTAATTCTTTATCACTTAAAAACTCACTCTTTATTACTTTTTTAAAGAACACTTTTATTTTTTTTTTCTTAATTTTAATGTTTTCTAGAGTTATAGCTTTTGGTCTTTCTTTCTTTTTGCTTCTCTTCACTTTTCTTTGATTTTTTTCACATTAAGTATAATACAAAGTAATCAAGGTTTAGGGTGTTTTACAACCCTCTTATTGACAAAGACAAAAAATGAGTTATTGAACATTAATCTCTTTTTATAAAAAAAATTAATTCTAAAAATAAAAAAATTTAACATAGATGCATTAGTCAACTACAACACTTGGACTAGTTAACCAGCCCAAAATCATTATAACTTTCAGCTCTTTAGTCTCATTGGGTGATTGTAGGCATCAGTTTGATCAATCAATGCAAATTTTATGTTTCTTTTCTACTTCTCTTATCTTTTCTTTAAGTTGTCTTATCAATTGCATTAATTAACTAATTCCAAATTTCTTTCAAATTTGAATTTTCATCTCTCTTTAATATCACTCAAAATCTTACTTAATAACTTTTAAAAAGATATATTTAATAGAAAATAAAATTTTTTTTTTTCATAATTGTTAACTTAATTTAAATTTCAAATTAAAAAAATTATAATAAGTATAAATCAAATAATAACTTTTCAAATAAAATTCATAAGCTTGCTTGTCAAGTAAGTAAAGATATAATTTAAATAAATATGCATCAATGACATCAATCAAGTATGAGAGGCACATCAAAATATATATAATGCGTGATTTCATTAATCTCAATAATCTCTCTCTTTTTTAAGAAATCAACCATGATTGATTAATGGAAAATATGATGAACAACATGTACTAATTCTCCCTAAATATATGTTATCTCTCTTGCTAATGCAATCAAATCAATTAAACAAGTACTTTGATTAATATTTAAAAGCAAGTATCGTAGTTGAGCTAATACCATCAATTAATTAATAAGCAATTATCATAGTTATAAGATATAAACATCATTGATCGACCAATAACATGCAAGTAGCAAAGTAAAAATTCAACATGAATATTAGAGCAATAAAGCAATCAAATTTCATTTAAGTACAATCATCCAAGATAAAAAAAAAAATCTATAATATGCAAAAAGGAATGCAACAAAAATTTAAATGTTCAAGGGATCAAAGTCATTAAACATTTCTCTCCCTATTTAGCAATAAAAAATGCATGATTAGGACTTCATGACTTCCTTTTCTTGGAGCTCCCCTCAGATTAACCTCCCTTCTTCAATAATCTAACGATGGAGGTAAAATTTTTCTCTTAATTCCTTCATGAAATCTATAGCTCCACTCAAATTTCATCCACATTATCGCAACTTGATGTGGAAGGAGTGGAGATGTTTAGTACATAGCCTTGCTAATGAATGGTGCCACCATGACAAATTACTAATCATGAAGGCAAACTATGCTTATGGGGTGATAGGTACACCTAACTTCAAAAGCAACTCAAATACATACTATAAGGGAATTTTTTGATTGTCTTCTTATGAGCTTTCTCATTCACTCTTATCATATGCTTCAACAAGTTAATTTTTTCATTCATCAATAAGTAAGTCAATACACATATATTAAGAAAGGTCAAATAATCACAATGACTACTTCTATGATTAATGTTGCAAGCCATAATTCTTTAAATTATTCTTGACTTAATTGGCAAGGAAGATGCTTTAAAGGACATTATAATGTTGCCATTTTTTTTCATAAATATCAATTTGGCTTTCAAACATAGTTTTCATGAATCGGTCTAGTTAATACGTTACCTTTTAGTGGTAAATTCAAGTAATCTGTAATCACCTTAGGAGTGATTTTCACTTCTTTTTCATGTACATATAAGATGATCACAATGTAAGTCATGTTTACTTCCATATTAGCAAAAAAGTATTTTAGCATCTCGATATCAAAATCATACATAAATGTAATAAACATAACCCATTTTTAAAATGCAAATCCATCCAAGAAACCATTCATTTCAAATTTAGTAAAACAATCCATATTCAATGGTTTCCTAAGATATACAATATTTTTTTCTTGAACTTGTAAAAATCATCTTTAATTTGAAATGTTCTAAAATGAAAAGTATAGTACCTCGATAAATCATAGCTTCGAGAAGATGATGGATCTTTTGTAGTTATTATTTATGGTGATGAATTAGATGGTAGAGCTATAGGTGATGCTACTAAAGATTGTGTAGGCATTAAGGATGTCTTTAATGAGAATGATGTTGGTTTAACACTCTTTTGTTTCTCATAAATTTTTCTCTTTGCCATAAGTTTAATCATCTTTGCTAGTGCTTGGTTTGAGTCTCTCCTTGGAGCTTTAGTAAAAGGAGGAGGAGTAGGAACATGATGAATTGTTGACAATGAAAATCCAAATGGAGTTGTTGACAATGTGCACTTAGTGGTCACTTTTGGTGGTCACTAGTGATGTGGTAGAGGGAGGATGAATGACAATGGTTCTTCAAGTTCTTGTGGGGACCAAACTTGATTTCTTGGCTTCTAGCTTTTCCTACTTTAAGATCAACATAAATTTAAGTGCCATAGTTAATGGGTTTGAGAGATTGATGCTTTTGGATGATTTTAAAGGATTTTAAAGTGATTTAAAGATCTAAGATTTGAATTTGAAAGAGAAAGGAAAGAGATTTAAAAAGAGAGATTTTCAAATTTGAAAAAGGAAAATAGAAAAAAGCAATTTTAAAATAACTTTAGTCGACTTGAGTAAGCTATCGGTCAATAGCTCACATCAATCGACTTTTACTTTTAATCTAGTTTAACTAACCCTTTTTTTTTTTTTAACAAAAACATTATTTTTCAATTTTCAAGTATAAAGTGTTCAATCATTATGCAACACTTACACCAAACATGTAAATATATATAATCATGCCATAAAAAATATCAAATTACAATAATGTATAATAAAGAGACCGATCTAACTCATTTATACCTAATCTCTCTCTAATATTCACAAGCTTATCCTCACTCAAGGGTTTGGTAAAAATATTGACTAATTAAATTTTAGTGTTCACAAACTCTAAAAATACATCTCCCTTAAACACATTATCCATAATGAAATGGTGCCTCAGCTTAATGTGTTTGGTTTAGATTGGTGTATAAGGTTCTTATTCATATTAATTACACTTTTCTTATCACATTTGATAAGCATATAAGAGTAGTGTAATCTAAAGTCCTTTAAAGTCTATTTTATCCAAAGCAATTGAGAACAACAAGCTCTTGTTGCCATGTTCTCTACTTCAACTATCGAAACAATAACTAAACCTTACTTTCTAGTGTACCATGAGACTAAGGCTTGACCAAGGAACTAACATACACTTGTGGTACTCTTCCTCTCAATTCTATCACATGTAAAGTTTGAGTTTGAGTGACCTACTAAGTCAAAGTTTAATCTCCTAGGATACTAAAATCTTAAACTAGTGGTTCCCTTTACATTCTCAAGCACTCTCTCTTAAGGGCAACTTGGTGTGTTTTCTTGGGCTAGATTGAAATCTTGCACATAAATAAATAACAAATATTAAGTATGTTCTACTGGTAGTAAGATAAAGAAGACTTTAATCATACCTCTATGTTGCTTCTTATTCATAACCTTAGGATGTATAAGGTTTAAAATTATTAATACCAAACTTCTTTAATAGCTTATTTGTATACTTGGCTTGGTAATGAAACTTTTATCCTTTTTTTTTTTTTGCTTAATTTGGAATTTGAGAAAAAAATAAATTCTTCTATTATGCTTATTTCAAATTCTATTTCCATATCACTAGTAGACTCCTTACATAGTGGCTCATTAGTAGTATTAAATATGATATCATTAAAATAAATTTAAACAGTTAATAAATATTTACTTTGTGATTTGGAGAAAATGGTAGTATCAACTTTACTTTTAATGTAGGTTTTGTCAATCATAAAAGCCTTAATCTTTTATACCAAGCTCTTGGTGTTTGCTTTAATCAATATAAAGCTTTTGAAAGTTTGTAAACATGATTTTAAAACTCTTTACTTTCAAATTTGAGGGGTTAATCAATAGAGACTTCTTTTGTGATGTAGCCATTAAGGAATGCACTCATCATGACCATTTGGTATAACCTAAAACTCTTATGCAATGCAATTGCAAGCAACATTCTAATGGTTTCTAACTTTTCAATTGGAGCAAGGGTCTCATCATAATTAATGCTTTCTTCTTGGTTGTTGCCTTTGGCAAATAATTTTGGCTTGTTTCTCAAATTTTGACCACTTTGATCAACCTTATTTCTAAAGATGCACTTGCTTTTTATAATAGGATGACTATTAGTTCTTAGTACCAAAGTCCAAACCTTATTTTTCTCAAATTGGTTGAGTTCATCCTCCATTGCATGCACTAAAGACTGGTCAATTGGTGCATCATGTTACCAATAATTTGATCTTAATTTGCCTTTCCAACATGGTTTCACTTTCTTGGAAATCATTAAATAATATTATCAAGGTTGCTATCCTTTGGAAGGTTGGACTCATTCACTTTGAGTTGTTTACTCTAATTTATTTGAAGATTACTAGAATATTGTTGTTTCCTTGATAATTCATTTGTCTTTTCTAAGCTTTGTTTGTACCTATAAGGTCATCTAACTCTTCTTTTCTAGGAAAGAAGTGGTTAGTTTAATTAAAAGCAACATGTGTGGACTCCTTTACAACAAGATACTTTTATTGAACACCCTAAATGCTTTGCTACTAGAAGAGTATTCCAAGAAGATACCTTCATTTGCCTTAGAAATCAAACTTGCTTAGGTTGTCTTTTGTGTTTAGAATATAACATTTACAACTAAAGACTCATATGAAGTTTATTCTTGACTTTTTTATGATTCCATAACTCATAAGAGTTGGACAAATGAAAACTCTATTAGACATACAACAAGTAGGATTATTTCTACCTTAAAGCATTAAGAAAGGCTATACTTATTTAACATGGTTCTACTCAAATTTTGCAAGATTTTATTTTTTTTTTCAGTTACTCCATTTAAGATGCCTTGAGAATTGCAAAAATTCTCAAAGTCTTCATTCTTAAACTCACCATTATGATCACTTTTAATTGAATTGATAAAATACCCCTTTTTATTTTGGATTTACTTACAAAACCCTTAAATATTCTTAAGTACTCATCTTTGTAATCTTAGAATTTAACCCATCCATACCTACTATAATCATGTACAATTACATATGCATATGACTTACCATCTAAAGATGAAACATGAGTAAAACTAATAAGTGTATATGCAATAGTTGCAAGGGTCTCAAAGTAGATACTACTTTTTTGGTCTTAAAGGAGCTTTTGATTTGCTTACCCATTTGGTATGAATCACACACCTTGTCCTTCTCAAATTTCACCTTCAAAAGACCTTTTATGAGGTAGTGTTGATTGATTTTTGATAGTTGTTTCATACTTGCATGTCTCAACCTTCAATGTCACATCCACAATTCTTTACTAATAAAGGCAAAATACTTAACATCTTGGTTAGCTAATATGTTTAAATCAATAACATACACATTGTTCAATCACTTAATGATAATTAAAGGATTTTTTTGTTTTGGAATGAGCAACACAACAAACATTTTGGTCAAATGATACTTTATAGTCACTATTACACAATTGACTAATACTCATCAAATGGAACTTAAGTCCCTTGATAAGTGAGACATTGTAAATCATTGGGGATTTTCCTTTACATATCTTACTAATGCTAATAATTGCACTTTTGGAATTATCTCCAAACATTACTATTTTGCCATCAATTATCTTGAGGGATATTTATATGCATGAGTGTCATATATATCATGATTAGGTCATCCATCATGAGAATACACTTGCTTATGAAATGCTTTAGGATTTTGTGTGTGTCTTGTGTACATAAATACATTTATATGATACACTTCTACCATGATGTGATGCATTAGCATTCTTATATGATGTGATATTAGATGCTTGTGTATTAACTATCTTGCCTTGAGAAGCATTGGGTTTTTATGCATAAGATGCATAGTTTAAACCACTTTTTCCACCTTAAGGCCTTTGAGAGTCAAATAACATGTTTAGTTGTCTTTACATTTAGCAAACTTAGAGAGAGACTTTTGAAACTTAGACACTTATTTCTCTGGATGAATATTTTGATCAAAAAGCTTCATAAGTCTTTCCACATTGTAGACATTATCAAATTTACTATTCTTCTCAATAAGAGACTTAACCTTATCTTTTAAGAATGTATTCTCATCTTTTAGTTAAGCAATCTTGCCCTTTAAAAATCCAACTTCATGAGTCATAAAGACATTTTCACTATAAAGATCCTTGTTATTGACAACCATGTATTTGATTTTCTTAGCCATGCAATCTAAAGTGTCATATAGTTCATTAATCTAAGACTCATCATCATTAAAAGTATCATAATCAAAATTTACCTTATCCTCTATAACCATGAACGCTAAGTTGACTCTAACATTATTAGAATCATTTTTTAAGTCATTTGAATTATCCAAATGGCTTTAAGGGCTTATTTTGCTAACTTTTTGTCATTTTTCTTGTTTTTAGTATAGTTATAAGTAGTATGATATCATATATTCATGATTAGGTAATCCATTATGAGAATACACTTGCCTATGAAATGATCTACACTTTTATTATGTTGTATGTACATATATACATTTATATGATACTCTTTTACCGTGATATGATGCATAAGCATTCTTATGTGATGTGATATTATATGTTTGTGTACCAACTATCTTTCCTTAAGAAGCATTGGGCTATTATGCATAAGATATATAGTTCAAACCATTCTTTTCACCTTAAGGCTTTCAAGACTTAAATAGCATGTTTAGTTTGTCTTTACTTTTAGCAAACTTAAAGAAAGACTTTTGAAACTTAGACACTTATTTCTCAAGATGAATATTTTTATCTAAGAGCTTCATGAGTCTTTCCATATTATAAACATTATCAAGTTTACTATTCTTCTCAATGAATGACTTGACCTCATCTTTTAAAAATGCATTCTCATTTTTTAGTTAAGTAATCTTACCCTTCAAGAATCCAACTTTATACATCATAGAGATATTCTCACATAAAGATTCTTGTTCTTGACATCCATGTATTTGATATCCTATCTATGCAATCTAAAGTGTTAAATAACTCATTAATCAAGGACTCATCATCATTAGAAGTATCATAATCAAAATTTACTTCATCTTCTATAGCCACAAATGTCAAGTTGACTCCAACATTATTAGAATCACCTTTTAAGTCATTTGAGTTATCTAAGTGGCTTTAAAGGCATATTTTGCTGGCTTTTTCATTTTTCTTATTTGTAGGATAGTTGTAAGTGATATGATAGGTTTATCACAATTGTAACAAATGATTTCATCCTTATTGTGGTTGTTCTTAAATGATCTTTTGCCACATTGTTCCTTCTTTATGTGACCTTTTTGGTGAAAGTCATCTCATGGGTCAACAAAGACCCAATCAACTCATCCAAGTCTAAGGGGTTTAGGTCCTTAGATTTAGTGATCATGATTGCTTTGGGGTTCCTAGACTATAAAAATAATCTAAATATTTTCTTCATGAGATCATTTGTTTTTATGTCTTTTCATCACTTTTTATCTTAAAGAGTTCATACATATGGATGAGTAAGTTAATTTTTGTATCATTTACTTGTGTTATACCCTAATAAATAACTTTAAGCTTGTTTTATAACTCCTTTGCTGTCTTACATGAAGAAACTTTGTTATATTCACTAACTCCTAAACCATAGTGAAGTATGTAAATACCTTTGGAGTTAAGAGTTTTGAATTTTTTAGTTTTAGTGATTGACTCATTTTCTTTTTCATTAATGCTCATTTCTAGGCTTTTTTGGGGCCACTCAAGATTATTTTTCAAATTTAATAGTTATATGATTAGATATATATGGTCATTTTCTCTCTCTAATAGTAATGGTTGGTATAATCAAAGATGGAAAGTTTTAGAATATTTCCATTTTCAACAAGACATAATGGTACAAGGGATGTCATGGATTGATTCTGGGAGGTTAGACTAGTGAAATAAAGATTCAGCTTTATTATCACTTTTTGGTCATTAGGATAACCCAAAGAAGGGGTGAATTGGTTTAATCAATTTAGTCAATTAACTCACACTCAATCTTAACTCTAAAGAGTGATAATATGATAATTGATAATAAATAAAAAAGCAAGCAATATAATTAATTGAAAATAAAGAGAGATAAGGGAAAAGATAGCATAGACAATGATTTAAAGTGGTTTAGTTCAAACCTAAAGCCTACATTCACTTATTAAGATTCATTCTTTAAGAGTTCAACTTTATTATCACTTTCTTTTTTTATAAGGTGAAGACAACCCTTTACATTTGGTTACCTTGACCTTGATTACAATAAAATTTTTGTGAAACTTTCGTAAGAATACACCAATTCTTCAACACTTAGAAATTTATTTATTATTATTTTTCTTTAGAGCACTCTTACTTTTTTCTTAATCTTAATATTTTCTAGAGCTCTAGTTTTTCTTTTGTTTTTTTAATTTTTCTTTCTCTTTGCTTCTTTTTGCTTTTGATTTTCACACTAAGTATAATATAAAATAATTAGAGTTATTTACAAAAGAATTTTACAACTTTTTTATAAAAAAAAGACAAAAAACTAGTTATTGGACATTTATCTCCTTTTATAAATAAAATCAATTTTAAAATTTAAAAACTTTAACTTTAAGGTATTGATTGACCACAACACTCTATAGCACTTGAACTAGTTCACTAACCCAAAATCTCTGTAATTTTTTTTAGTTTTTATGATTTTAACTCTTTAGTTTCATCAGTTGACCAAAAACACAAATTTGGTCAATTGACCTATATTCTCAATTTCTTCTCCTTTTTTTTATTTTTTAATTTTCTTCTCTTTTCCTTTAGTTGTCCAATCAATTGACATAAAATTTTCTATTTCTTTTTTACTTCTCTTTTATTTTTCTTAAGTTTTCCAATTGATAGTATAAGATAATTGATTCTAAATTTCTACCAATTTTAAATCTTCACAATTCTTTAATTTTTTTTTCTTTAATATCACTAAAGATTTCACTTACTACTTTTTTTACAAATATAGATTTGATAGAAAGAAGCTCTTTATATTATTGATAATTAAATTTAAATTTCAAATTAGAAAATCTTACCATAATAAGTATGAATCAAATAATAACTTTTCAAATAAAATTCACATGTTTGTCTTTCAAGTAATTAAAGATATATTTCAAATAAATAGACATCGATCACATCAATCAAGTATGAGGACACATCAAAATATAGAGAAATAAATTACAACACATGATCCCACTAAGTTGAATAATCTCAACACAACGTCTTTTAAACTAGAGCAAACATTTTGGCTAATTCATTAAAACAAAAAAGCTATAAGGATGTTAACCAGACAAAATAAACAAATGAAAAAAAATGCATATAATTCCAAGCTAACTTATTCAATGGATGATTTAGGTTTTCATTATTCTTAAAAATAAATAAACAAAAGTTTCCTTCCTATAACTTTTTGGTACATGTACAACCTTTTTTTTTATAAATTTTAAGGGCATAATTTTATGGAGGCTTGTAAAAATTATGCCAAAAGATGATCCATAACATTAATTATATATGGATAATTTGTTATAAAGATATTTCCAAGGAATAGTTGCATTTTTTTAAGAAAATAATTTTATAATTATCCTTAACCTTTTATTTTCAAATTAATAGTCCATATATTATATATACAAAATGATAAGTCATATTTCTTTAAAATGAAAGGGGTTTGGTTTCAATTATATGGCTTGGAAAGTAATTATTATCATGATGGACTTCTTGGGATGAGAGTTTGGTAAATGCAAAGTAGATGTAACATTTGATGCCCTGTGTATTGGGAATTAGGAGCAGTTGATGTGTGTTGTAATGTGTGTATGTTGAAGTCAAAGTTGGCATCAATCGATTTAAGTGAGATTATAACAACATGAGTGACTTGGTTTGCTTTCCTAAAATTTTTTGGGGTTTCGAAGCATGGTTATGTTTGACAGAGTCTAAAGTCAATTCAAACCCTTATCATATGTAACAGTATTGCTATTTACCTATTTATTTTTATTTCTAATACTTGATTTTTTTCTCCTTATTTTTTGTGATTTAACATAAAGGCATACTCATTGAGATTTTAGGAATTTAGATAAGTTGTAAAAATGATTTTTTTTTTAGTTGTATTGGATGTCTTTTTTTTTTTGGCTAAAGTGAAGTAGAGCACCAAACAGATTAGTGGCTTTGATACTAAACAATTAGGATCCAAGAAGAAATTGGGAAGCAGAAAGAAAAATGAAGGGAGGGGGAGAGAGAGAGAAAGAGAGAGTAAGAGAGTGAGAATAGAAAGAAGAGAGAAGGAAAATTGGTTAGATTACTTTATCCTTAACCTACCCTCCTTTACATTACACATTATATTCATAAGCTAAAGATTCCAAAACAATCAACCCACATCTCTCCACTTACAAAGTAACTAAAATTGAAATGGAATACTAAATAATTGTAGCAACCTATTAGATTCTCTATAGGCCTTATGGGCTATGGACCTTATGGGTTATGGACCTTATGGGTTATGGGCCTTATGGGCTAGTGACTTGGTGCTTTGGCTACTTTCATGTGAGTTGGGTCCTAACAAACTTTTACATCTATTGCCCACTCTTCCCATCACATGCACCACCTTTGAGCACTATTGCTACATAAAACCAATTGTAGTTAACTTGATCTGATTTACCCAATGTGTCTTTCATGCACTGATTGTAGGTTGGTGATGCCTTATTTTTGACAATAACTGACCCTTCTCTCTTTACTCACCAGAAAATCCAAAAATCCATCAAAAATCACAATTTTTAAGAGCAAATCTTGCTCCCTACATAACAAATCATGCCCAAAATTCATAATTAAATGGTTTTTAAGCATAGAAAGTGAGTAGAATAAAAGAGCATTGTTGGAGAGCTATTGATGAACAACTATGAAAACATGATCAATAGATTCAAACATTGGCGGAAAAAGTCTAGTTATTGAAGGCGTTACCCACTTAAATACAAGCCATGGAAAAGCAACTCATGGAGAGTTTATGGGCAGACTCTCAAGCATCATTAAAGTAATTAGTGGAATTGCTTAATGCTTACGAGTCAATCTCTTCTAGAGAGAAGGAGCAAGTAGTTGGGATTCTAACCATGGCCTCAAATAAGGGAATTTTACCATCACCTCGAATTTCACCTTTAGATTCAAGGGATGATAGTCCCTTAACTAGCTTAGCTAGGTACTTGGAAATGGAAACCAACATTAAAGCCCCTTAAACTCAAGTTTTAATGTTTTTGATGGAGCCAATCCTCGTTATTGGTTATATAAATGTAATTGTTATTTTCAATTTTACTTTATTGAGGAATTGAAATGACTTGAGATCGTGGAGATGTATATGTATGAGCAGGCTGACATCTAGTTCCAAAGATGGATCATAGCCAAACCCTAAGGGTTATGGCCTTAGTTCAAAAGAGACTTATGCTGACATTTTGGGGATCCTTCTTAACTTGATGTGATTGAGGAATTCTATAAGTTACACCAAGTTGGGATGTTTAGGGACTACTAAGAGTAGTTTGAAGAGTTTCACTCCCTTTTGTTGGTAAGCAATCCATCCCTAATAGAGTTTTTCTTCATTTCAAGTTTCCTTAGTAGGCTTAATGAGGAAATTTGACCAATCATTAAAATGTTGAAATTATTGGCACTAAAAGAGGCATTCAAGTGTGCAGTGCTTTAGGAAGTTGCCATGGATGCAACTAAAAGAAGGGGAAAATCAAGCAAGGTGATAGGGGCTAAAGCAACACCCGTTATGGTTACTTTTAAGGGAATATCGGGGATTACAAAATCATTTACCAAGATAGATAAGAGGTCATGGGAGGAAATCAAGTGTTCTGAGGTTTGTTACAAATGTGGCGACAAGTATACGTTGGGCCACCAATGTACAAAGAAACTATTTTTGGTCATCGAGGGTGAGGAAGAGGAAAGTGGCATGCTTTTGCCCAACGATGTCCTTCTAAGGCAGTGAGTTGAGGAGACCATTGGTGAAATCTCAATGAATGCAATCACGAGGAACTCTGGAGGTAGCACTATGAAGCTAATTAGGTATATGGATAGAACCAAATTGGCAATACTTATAGAAATAGAAAGTACATACAACTTCTTGGACTCTAAAATGGCCCATGATCTACACTGTCCATTGGTTACTATAACATCAATAATTATTATTGTGGCAAATGGCGAGAATATCATTTCATTAAAAAAAATGCCTAAAGTTTGTTTAGAAGATGGAGGGAAACTCCTTTTCCATGCAAGTGTGACTACTTCCCTTAGGATCTTGTTATGTGGTGTTGGGTGTGGATTAAATGAAGTAATATAACCCATTGCTCTTAGTCTTCAAAGCAATATGCCTTTGCTTTGTAAAAGATGGGTAGGCCATCATCCTTATTGGGCAAGCCTAAATGGTTGGCCTACAATTAATTGTTGAATGAAAAATGAAGATATTGTTTCATAAATTGGGCCAAGGAGCACAAGCCTACTTACTCTCATTGGTCTCAACAAAGGAACCCATGATAGTGCCAGAAGAGTTATAGATAGTCCTCGATGAATTTCTAAATGTCTTCAAAGAGGCATATAAACTTTCTTTAAAAAGGGAATAGGACCATCAAATTTGCTTTGTTACTGGAGCCCAAATAGTCAATATCCATCCATATTGTTATCCCCATTACTTAAAGGTTGAAATAGAATGCCAAATGTAAGAGATGTTGAACTTATAATTTATCAAAAATAACACCATACTTTTTGCATCACTAGTTTTTAATGAAAAAAAAAAGATGACGTGGCAATTTTGCATGGATTACAAATAATTGAATAAGATTATCATCAAGGACAAGTAACTAATACCAATCATTGATGACCTCTTAGATGAGTTACATAGATCATAATTTTTCTCAAAGTTGGATTTACAAGTTGGCTACCATTAGATCTAAATGAAAGAGGAGGATATCACAAAAATAGCATTTCATACGCATAAGGGCCATTACAAATTCTAAGTTTAATCGTTTGGCTTAACAAATGCTTTAGTGACATTTTAGTTTGTGATGAATAATATATTCTCAGTTGTGTTGTGAAAATTTGTATTGGTTTTCTTTGATGACATTTTGATTTATACCTCCAACTTGGATGACCATGTTCAACACCTTTAGTAGGTCCTACAAGTACTATGCTAACATTGTCTATTTGGAAAATTGTCCAAATGTTTTTTTAGTCAAACACAAATTAAGTATTTAGGGCATGACATTTTAATAAATGGGGTTTCCATTGGTGAAGCAAAGATTGAAGCCATGAAGAATTGGTTTGCTTCGACCATTATTAAAGGCTTCAAGGGATTTCTTAGACTTATAGGATACTACCAAAAATTCATTAAACACTATGACATCATCAGCAAACCACTGGTAGAATTTCTTAAGAAAGAAAACTTCCAACAGACTTAGGGAGCCCAAGAGGCTTTGATCAATTAAAAGAAGTTATGTGCACTATCTTAGTCCTTGTCTTACTAGACTTCAACAAAACTTTCACCTTGGAAACTGACACTTGTAGCATTAGGATGAGAATGGTTCTTATGCAAGAATGGTGTCCCCTAGTGTATTTAAGCAAGCCCTTTAATTCATGTAACCAAGGCTTGTCAATATATGAGAAGAAATTTCTCACTATTATCATGGTTGTGACTAAGTGGCAACACTAGTTAGAAGGTGCTTAGTTTGAGATCAAGACAGTCACGAGTGCATTTAACACTTGTTGCAACAAAGACTTCATACTTATGTTCAACTCAAAGGAATTACAAAGCTTTTGGGGTTGGACTATGTGATCATATATTGAAAGGGGTTTGAGAATAGAGTAATGATGCTTTTTCCTAGTAGAGGGAAGAAGAGTGTAACACAATTTTGGCAGTGATTCCACAATGGAAGGAAGAAACACTAGAAAGCTAAAAAAGGGATCAATTGGTTCCAAAATTGGTTAAATAAGCCACATGCAACCCGAGATAGACCCAAAGGAAGGCTACTATCAAGGACTATTGAAACAAAGAGGGTGCATCATCATTGGTAGTAAGGGAGAGCTTTACTTTTGTTTGATCAAGGCCATGCATGATTTGGCAATAGGGGCCACTTTGAGGTAAGAGCTACATACTTTTAACTTAGAACATTTTTTAGTTGGCCAACCATGAAGAAAAAAGTGTGCAAGAATGGGTCCAGTCTTATGAAGTCTATCAAAAGTGTAAAATAGAGACTATGCCATATTTGGGCCTCGTCTTGCCATTTCCAGTTATAGAGCAAACATGATGCTGTTGGTTTTCACTTCCAAGGATAAGTTTACTTTCTGCTTCTAGATTAAATAGAAATAGGTGAAACATAAGGAACATGGAGCAAGAAAAAGAACTTGAGATTGATAAAAGATCTTACTCATTGATTCAATTTCATAATATATATACATAGTACAAAAAGTCAAAATTCAAAATAAAAAGCTGTAGGGATTGTGCAACTTTTACAATTTAAATTTCAAATTGAAATTTGAATTAGAATAATCATTAGCCACTTAAGTTGTTACATAATGATTGATTTGCTTGATTTGCAGGCTAATGATATTTCAAAATGTGAAAAAGCTGTTGGAAGGAGAAACAACCCTTAACTGCCATAACCAACTTTCAAGTTATGGAGGGAAATTTTTGTAGACTTGCAGTAATGGAAATATGGCAGCAAAATGGTGGCACCATCAAGATTTTCACTCCTCATTGGTGCCATAATTTTGCAGACCCACTTTTCTTGTTAGCTCTTTAAACCTTGGTCTTTAGTTAAAATGCCTGCCATTTGATCTTTGGTGTTGCAGTAAGTTAGGTTTACATCACCATTCTCTTGAGCTTTTTTTTATGAAATAAAGCTTGATTTTGAAGTGTTTAGTCCTTCTATGCAACACAATGTTCTTTGACATAGCAATGGTGGACTAATTGTCATAGAAGATGGTGGTTGCTTTTTTTTGCTCCAGCTCTAGATTAGTAAGTACCTTTCTAATCCACAGAGCTTGATTCACTGTTGAGGCTGCTGCAATGTACTCAGCCTCAATTGTGGATTGTGCCACAAGTGATTGCTTCTTTGAGCTTTAATTAAAAACCCCAGATCCTAGAGTAAACACATTTCCTGAGGTACTCTTCATGTCATCAAGTGACCTTACCCAGTCACTATTTGAGTACCCAATGAGCTCCATTTCTTTTCTGCTTTCAAACATGATTCCAAACTTAGGGGTACCTTTAACATACCTTAGTATTCTTTTGGCTGCTTTAAGGTATGTCTCTTTAGGAGCATGCATGAATCTGGATTACAAACTCACAACATACATGATATTTAGTCTTGTAGCAGACAAATACAATAAACAGCCTATAATGCTTCTGTAATTATTTTCATTTGTTATAGGGCTACCATTTTCCCTTTGGATCTTATCTCCAAGAATGATTGGTATTGCTAAGCTCTTGCAACTAGCCATTTGTAACTTTTGTAGCATTGCATATGCACACTTTGCTTGATTTACAAAGATTCCTTGTTGTGATTGGTGAACTTGTAAGCCAAGAAAGTAGTGCATCTTACCAAGTTCAGTCATTTCAAATTGATGTTTCATATCCTTTTTAAACTGAAGTATACTTTTAGGATGATTTCCAATGACCATAAGGTCATCAACATAAAGAGATAGATAAAGAACATGAGGACCTTCTTTTCTGATATAGAGGGTTGCATCTTTACAACTCCTGTTAAATCCTAGCTTGACCAAGTGCTCATGGATTTTTATATACCAGGCTCTTGGTGCCTACTTAAGGCCATAAAGAGCCTTTTTTAGTAAGTAAACTTTGTCTTCCTTTCCCTCTTTGATGAATCCTTCAGGCTGATCTACATAGATCTTCTCCTGAAGTACATCATTTAAAAATGCCAATTTGAAATCTAGTTGATGTACAAACTAGCCTTGGTGTGCTGCAATTGCAAATAAGAGCTTTATAGTATCCAATCTAGCAATAGGTGCATAGGTTTCAATGTAATCCACACTAGGTTGCCACAAGTCTAGCCTTAAGTTTATTGATGGAGCCATCAGCATTTAGCTTGAATCTATAAATCCATTTTATTGCTATTGACTTACTGTTATCTAGTTTTGAAACCAACTACCAAGTATCATTTTTACAGATGGAATCCATCTCGTCATGCATTGCTTTTCTTAGTTCTGCTATGTTTGATGCTTCTTGATATAATGAGGGTTCAAGGAGTGCAACATTGCATCTCTCATAAACATTTATCAAGCTTCTGGTTCCCCTTATAGGCAAGTGATCAACATCTTCCTCTCTAGAGGAGTAAAGATCTTGCCCTTGTATTTGGAGACCTCGTGAGGACTGACTTTCCTCGACTTGAACTTTTGAGTGGTCCCAATTCCATTTTTCACTTTCATGGAATTTAAGATCTTTACTAATAGAGATTTTGCTAGTAATCACATCATAGATTTTGTAATTTGTAGATGTGTTTGAGTAACCAATGAAAATGGTAGAAGTGGCTTTATGATCCAACTTGGTTCTTTTGCTTTTAGGCACAAGAGCATAGCAAATGCTGTCAAATACCCTTAGGTGACTTAAAGAAGGCTTGTTATCAAACCAAGCCTCAAAGGGAGTCAGAGAAGATAGAGACTTAGTTGGCAGCTTGTTTAAGAGATAAATAGAGGTTACTGCAGCTCCAGCCCAAAACCTCTTAGGCAAGTTTTTTTCTGCCATTAAACATTTAGTCATTTCCATTATTGTTTTGTTTTTCCTTTCACATATCCCATTTTGTTGGGGTGAGTAAGGAGCCATTAGCTATTGTTGTATGCCAGCAGAGATGCAAATTGCTTTAAACTGACTAGAGATGTATTCTGAGCCATTATCTGTTATAATGGCCTTGATCATGTCTCCAAATTGTTTCTCTATCAAGATTTTAAAGTTTTGAAAGATAGTAGACACTTGTGTCTTCTCTTCAAGAAAAAAAATCTAGTAGTATCTGGAGAAGTCATCAATAAATTAGATATAATAGGTACTACCATTGAGAGGATAGGTTCTCATAGGACCACAAAGGTCTAAGTGAATCAAGTCCAGCCTCCCTTTAGCTTTAAAAGACTAAGTTGAGAAAAATGGAAGTTTAGTTTGCTTCCCTAATTGGCAACTCTTACATATATAAGTAGGATTAGGCAGAGTTATGTGGGGCAAATTATTTACCAGCTTTCTTTATTGTAGCTTTTGAAGTGCAACATAGTGAAAATGACCAAGTCTTCAATGCCATAAAGACGAATCATCTATCATGATAGGTAAAGTAAGATGGGATAATTTCATTGTGTTTAGATGGAAGCTTTTTCCATTCATAGGCACACTGACCAAGTGAGCACTTGTATCATCACAAATGATGCAAGTTTTGACTCTAAATACTAGAGAAAAACCTTTTTTTTAGCAACTGCCTAACATTTAGTAAATTTTGGTTGATGTTAGGCATAAAAAGTGCATCAGTAATGCATTTGATACCTGTAAGAGTTTGAATAATAGCAGTACCTTTGCTTTGCACATCAAAATACTCTCCATTACCAATCATAACCTTGGACTTGAAATTATGGTCAAAGGTTTTAAAGACTTCAAGTGCAGGAGATATGTGGTTGATATAACCACTGTCCACCAGCGAGACTCTTATTGCACTCTTTCTGATGTTTAAAGTTGCTACAAATAAGTACTCTTCTGCAAGCTAGTCCTTATCAACAACATGTGCTTTTTCACTGGACTATTGTGACTTTTGTTAAGACATATTGCCTTTGCTTCTGCAAATCCTCTCAGAGTACCCCTTTTTATTACAAAGCTTGGATATAGTGTCTGGTTTTTTCCAGTATAACTTAAACAAGTGATTGGTTCTTTTGCAATACTCACATGGTGAAATTGTGTTTTGCCAATGCCTTTGGTAATTTCAGCTTCCTTGCTAGCCTACTTGCCACCATTTCTCCTCTTGGCTTGACTTTTCTATTTGTGGGAAGCTTGGAAAGCTCCCTTAATTGTGTCTTCTTGCCTCAAAAGCCTCATTTGTTCCTAAGCTTGAAAAGCACTAATAAGTTCACCTAAGGAAATGACATTTAGTTCCTTGGAGTCCTCTAGAGAGGAGATTTTGGATTTAAACCTTCTAGAATACTCACAAGGACCCTTTGGACTATGTTTCTGTCTAGAAAGTCCTCTCCCAACATCTTTATTTTGTTGACTACTTTTAGCAACTTGTCACTATAGTCCTTCATAGTTTTAATATCCTTCATTCTCAAGAACTCAAACTCTCTCCTAAGATTAAGGAGTTGCATGGTTCTGGTCTTGGAGTTGCCACCAAATTCCTCTTTTAGTCTATCTTAAGCTTCTTTTGTTGTGTCACATGCTATGATTTTGTTGAAGATGGTTTTTGTGACTGATGAGTGAATACAAGTCAAAGCCTTGTATTGCTTAGAGACTTGCTTAGTATGATGCTTCATGAGCTATACTAGGGTTTACTGGTAAAGAGAAAAATTTAGACCCCTTTTCAGTAACTTCCCAAAGGTCAAAGGCTCTAAGATAAGCCTTCATCATAACAGTCCACTGAGTGTAATTTTCACCAATGAATTTTAAAGGTGGGGGAGGAGAGAAGTTAGTTGGAGCCATGTAAGGATTTGTGATAATTGACTCATTTATGTTTTTGTGTGTTTGAACTCTCTTTAACTCACTAAAATTAGTTGGCACAAGGACCTTCAAGCTCTAATACCACTATTGGTTTTTACTTCCAAGGATATGTTTACTTTTTGCTTTTGGACTAAATAGAAATAGGTGAAACACAAGAAACAAGGAGTAAGAAAAGGAGCTCGAGATTGACAAAAGAAGATCATATTCTTTGATTCAATTTCATAATATATATACATAGTAAAAAAACTCAAAATTCAAAATAAAAAACTATTGGGATTGTGTATGTTTTATAATTTAAATTTCAAATTAAAATTTAAATTAAAATAATCATCAGCAACCTAAGTTGTTACATAATGATTGATTTGCTTGATTTGCCGGTTAATGATATTTTAAAATGTGATAAAGCTGCTAAAAGGAGAAATAGCCCTTAACTGTCATAACTAACTTTCAAGTTGTGGAGGGAAATTTTTGTAGACTTGCAATAATGGAAATATGACAGCAAAATGGTTGCACCATTAGGATCTTTAGATGCCATATTTCCATGGATTTTATTGAAGGTTTGCCAAACTCTGATGACAAAAATATAATTTGGGTCATTATGGATCGTTTTATTAAACTTGCCCATTTCATTGGACTCAAATAGTCCTTGTTAGCACTTGCAGTGGCTAAGGTGTACTTTGAGCAAGTGTTCAAGCTTTGCACGTTACTTGTGTCAGTTATGTCTAATTAAGATCAAATATTTATAAGCCAATTTTGGCAGGAATTATTCCAATTGGAGATGACTGCTCTGTAACTAAGCTTGGTGTATCATCCATAATTGAATGGTCAAACGGAGAGGCTTAATTGCTGCATTGAAGGATATCTAAGATGTATGTGCTTTATGCATCCTCATTAGTGGTTTTGCTACCTTTCTCTCACTAAGTGGTGGTATAATACCACTTGCCACATGACCATCAATATGACACCCTATGAAGCTTTGTATGGGTAACCCCCACCGTAAATGGCCATGTTACCAACTACAAGCATGAAGGTGGACTCTCTGGCAAAATTCTAAGGAATGTCAGACCCTCATAGTTATTATTAAGGAGTAGTTATAGTATGCTTAACATCAAATGAAATTTTGTCATTGATAAACATATAATAGAGCAAGAATTTGCAATTGGTGACTTGGTCTATCTGAAACTACAGCCATACCAGCAAATGATTGTTGCCTTGTGATCTGATCTAAAGTTAACCTCAAAACTCTATGGGCCTTATAAGGTGTTAGAGAGGATCAGGACAGTCGCTTACAAGTTGGCGCTTCCACTGGGTAGCTTAATTCAACTAATGTTCCATGCATCATTGTTGAAGAAAGCAATCAAGGACCATGTCACAGCTTTGCCTTAGCTACCATTAGTAAATGAAGATGGACAATTTAAGGTAGAACCTGTAGCCACCCTTTAGCATTGCATGATCAAGAGGAACAACAAAGTGATTGCATAGGTATTTATACAATGGGCTAATATGTTGCTAGAAGAGGCAACCTAAGAAGATTACTTATTCATGGAATCTTAGTTTCTAAATTTGAGCTTACTAGTCCTGGAGGACAAGGAATTGGTGAAAGGGGGAAGTTGTTAGGACCAAAACTGACGAAAAAGTAGCCAGAGCACCAATGTCACTAGTCCATGAGGTCTATAAAGAATCCAGTAAGTTGCTATAGTTATTTAGTATTCCATTTCAATTTTAGCAACTTTGTAATTGGAGAGACATGAGATAATTGTTCTGAAATTCTTAACTTACGAATATAATGTGTGATGCAAGGGAGGGTTGGTTAAGGATAAAGAAATCAAAACAATTTTCCTTCTCTCTTCTTCCTATTTTCTATCTCTCTCTCTCTCTTTCTCTTTCTCTCTTTGCTTCCCAATTTCTTCTCGGATCATAACAAAGTCCAACTGACGATCAATGCCACTCTGGTGTTCTGATTGGCACATGAAGGGTACTGTTGGACGAATCTCCTCCTAGTGAGTTAATTGGTGTTAGACTCGTGCGACAATGATGACCGGCAGTTTTGCGCATGGGAGGAGAAGTTGTTGGTTTGTGTCTAGTTTTCTAGGCTTTTCTAGTGTGATTTTGGTGTGTGGTCCCTGAAATCACGTAGATTGGTGTTCTTATGGACTTGTGTTTTGGTTTTGCTCCTTTGTGTTTGTTATTTTATTTTATTTTATTTTATTAGTGTAGAGGTTCCTATGGGCTTGGTTTGGTTGATTTTTTCTCAATGGACAAAGGCAGCAATGCTCAAAATAAGTCTGGGTGTGTGGCTGAATGTGTGCTTGTTTGAGCATTTGGGCTCTTGAATTGCTGTTGTTATTTTGTTTAAGGATGTAGTGATGCTTTAATTTGCTGCTTTTGGTTTTCTTATGCCAAATAAATCATGCTAAATTGTGTTTAAAGGCTACTAAAGACAATATTAGTGGATGAAACAATGTTTGTGATGCTTTATTCTAATCTCTTGGCTTGATTGCGGTTTTAAGCTCAACATGAATTATTTATGTGTGATTATGTCCTTAGATTTATTGCTCAGCTTTTCACTACTACAATAAGCTACTAACTTGCTAAAAGAGCATTCACAATATCACCTCGTGGAAGTTTAAATTAGAGGCAGATTGGTTTGTTTATTGCTTTAATTGAGAGTATTAAATGCAACGCTAACAAAAATGGGAGAAAATGTCAAAAGAGCTCATAATCCTACCATTAATGACATATGAGAGTAGTTTTTTTTCTTAGATAGGAATTTGGACAATAGGAGAGATGACATGAAACCAAAATTCCACATGGAGCAAAAAGAAAAGCAGGTTACTTTTTCATGCCATCTACATCATTGGTGCCGTTGGCGTTGCTATCTCTCTATTCTTTTTTTTTTTTTTTGGTAGTATCTCTTTTATGGCCTTAAGTGCTCTCTGGATTATTCTCACTTGTTGCTATTTGCCTCTAAATGTTTCTAATCCCTTTATCTCTCTTGTGTGGTTGTCAATGGCTTGTTCTGATGCTTTTTCCCACCTCTCTAAAGCAAAAGGGACCTCTTTTTATAGTGAAAGGGTGCTTGGTCCTGACCATTAATTTTGCTTTTTTGTTGAATAGTTGAGATTGATTTCCTTTTTTCTGCACATGTTTAATAATATTTGGGAAGTTATTGGGTTGTAGGGTTTACACTTGGATTTGATCTTTGAGTCTTGAAGACAGGACTAGTAAACTGATATTACATGTGGTATATTGAACTTTGTAAATTAACTTTTTGCAATTTAATTATTATTTTTACTTTTTTTCTTTTTTTGTTTTAAAAAAATAAATTTCAACATGCCTCCAAATGTAAGATTGAGTGAGCACGAGATTTTCTTCAATTAGAGTGAACGAAATAGGGTACAGCATTTAGTACATGACTAGCTATATGTTACTTTATGAGGTTTTTTTTTTAATTTTTTTTTATTTATAATCACTTACTTTTTTTATTTAACAAACTGACATTTTTTTATTTTACATTTTCATATTCAAATTGTTTACGATTAACCACTTGTTGGATAAACATGAATCTTTTCTTAGCGGAGAAGAAGGAATTATGTAGGTTTTTTGATTTTTTTTTTTTTTTTTAATCCTAGCTTCTCTTTCTCTCCTCTCTTTATCGAGAATTTGAGATTTCATTTTGGGCAAAGAACCCCAATTGGGACGAGCCCTTTGATGAATATGTTCTTGGACTAGCATGGCTACAAGCCACAGAAGATAAGAATTGAGAAACATCCTAATTTTTAATCCCGAAGGCTGGGGAAATTGCTTCAATTTGTCGGGACACATATAGCTACCCTCAATATCGAGGATCACTAAAAGTAATTGAAGAAAACGAAAGCTCAATTAGATGTAAATAATGCCATATTCCCAGAATATCTGAAATCCAATTACACTAATCTCTGGATCCTAATGGTCCAATGGTATTCATCTAAACTCCATGGTAACGGTATAAAATGGCCTAAAAGGAGGAACTCGAGGTTCGGTAAGTAAACACAGTTGATACAACAACATGAACTATGGAAATTATGATCCTTCTTTTCCTGATCAACCAGTGGCTGATCTGTACCTTCCAGTATGGGCTAGATTGCCAGCCTTCGGTCCAAGCCCCCCTTCATTTGGGCTGAAGATGGAACCAGTGGTTCAGTCATCAATTATTCAAGCCTGAGCTACGCTTAGCTGCACGAGTCTGTGCAGTCAATTTCTAGTCATTTGCTTATTCCACTGCACAGAGGTGACACTGTGATCATTTTGTGCTCCCCTGGGCTCAAGCTCGTTGAGTTCATTTTTGGGTGCCAAAGAGCTGGCCTTCTGAGCGTACCCATCTTCCCGCCTGCACTTTCTTTCCTTATAGAAGACTGTTATCACCATTTTGTTAGAGTCCTGGCGCAAACAAAGGCCAAAGCAGCCATAGCTGATCCTGATTATATTGCTAGACTTCAACAATGCTTATATCCATCCTCCATTGATCATAAACTTGCAGGGATGTTGCAAAAGATCAGGTGGATTTCTATCTCTAATATCAAAGATAAGAAGGTAGATTCGAACTTGTGTTTTTTGACGTGTAACGGTTGCCAGCAAGTTAAGGTGTATTTGATTCAGTACACTTCGAGGACCACTGGGATTCCAAAACCTGTGCTTGTGACCGCAGGATCAGCTGTCCACAACGTTAGAGCGGCAAAGAGAGTCTATGATCTTCATCCTAACAGTTTCATTGTCACTTGGCTGCCTCGGTACCATGATTGCGGCCCTCAATTTTTGTTAATGACCATTGTCTCTGGTGCAACATGTGTGCTAGCATCACCGATTGCATATATCACTAGGCCTAGGCTACGGCTTGAGCTGATTTCCGAGTTCAATGACACTTGCACTCCAGTCCCATCATTCACTTTGCCACTTGTTGTCAAGCGCGGTGGAGTTGACGAAGGTTCTAGCCCTATAAGTTTAAATGAGGACACTCACGAGGCCGTTGAAGATGGGGTTGAAGGTGAGATATGGGTCCCACCTCCAAGCAATTGTTCTGGTTACCTTGGCCACCCGTCCGTGAGTCGCCAGACATTTCAAGCAAGGCTCAGCCATACGGAGAGCCGGTTGTTCGTCCGCACAGGGGGTAGGGGAGTTGTCAAAGGAGAGGATAGGTATCTCTACGTGACAGGCTGATGTTCAGATGTAATCAAGCTCAAAAAAGGTCAAGAAATACGCCCCCATTACATAGAAATTGCAACTCATTACAGTTGTCCGCAGGATCCCAGAGCAGGCTGCTTGGCAGCTTTTGGGATCTCTGGGAAAATAGCTCTTGTTGCAGAGATGCAAAGAAGCGATAAGGACGGGAAGGTTTTGAGGCACATATGTGAATCGGTCAGAAAGGCTGCTTTGTTGGAGGAACAAATCGAATTTGGCTTGGTTGTTCTTGTACGGAGTGGAAGTGTTCCGAAAACAACTTCGGGTAAAATTCAAAGATGGGCAGCTAAAAAAGAGCTCGTTGCAGGCAAAATGAAGGTATCAATTCTTCAGTTGAGATTCGATAATAACGGTGCTTTTAGCTTTTCATCATCATCGACGTAGGGAGGGAATAAAGCAAACAATAATAAAGGCAGAGCCAAAGAGAAAATTGGAGATGAGCTGTTTCTCACGCATGCAGGAGCTCCGGCGAGTTCAGTCTTACGTTCTCTTTTGTAAAAGCAGAATGCTGCCGTAAGCCTAGGCTGGTCCCAGGCTTTTTGATTCCGAAAAATCCTGGGTTGGTCTTTTCGTCATCGCAGCCTGTGGTGTGCGTTTTTTTTTTTTATTCCGTAACAGTCTCATGTTGACGGAGACATCGAATGACCTTTTATTAGTTGCTTGCTAGAGACGTGTCATACAGTGACGCTATCTTATCCTCCTTCCTTTTTTTGTTTTTTTCTTGCCCTTGGTGGTGACATCAATATAAAGTATACATAAAAAAGCAAAAATCAATTATTATAAACAAATTAGTAGATAAGTGTTTATGTCATACTCAAATGTCTCTCTCTCTCTCGTTAAACTCTTAAAAAATAAGCAAACTTGTCGGAGTGACAAATGAACTAAAAATCAAAGCCATTAAATTTTTCAAAAAATTTGACCAACCTTTTGGTGGCTTGAGTTAACTTGATTGACTCTGCGGTAATATTGGTGGACACATTAAATTAAATCGTTTTGTTTTAACTTTTTTACTTTCAATTTTTAAAATCTTTAGAAGATCAAATAAAAAATTCAATTTAATCAAAAACTATTTTTTATAATATTTCATAATATATTTTTATTTTACATGAAAATAATCAATTTATTATAAAATAGCTAATAAAAAATGTAATTTTATTTTATAATTATAAAAAAATATTTTAAATTCATGAAATTATGTTAGAACTTGCAAAATTAAATATCAACTCATTGATTCAATTAGTAACCTATTAGTTGAATCAATGATTCAGCAACTCAATTGTTTGCTTGAGTTGATGTGAAGATTGAAATTTTAAGAGTATGTAACATTGCTCTTTTAATTAAATTACAATAGCAACAAATTAATGATACCATCGCATTAATTTTAATCACAAAATGAGAATAAGGGAGTGAGAGAGAGAGAGAGTAGGAAATAAGAATTTAGTAATTTTAAAAAAATAATTTCACTTTCTTAAATTATTTTATGAAATATTACATTATTATATTTAATTGCTTGACACTAGTAATTATTTGGATATAGTTCATATGAAATTTATGTGCAAAGGTCTAATGACAAATTGACAACACTTATTGATTGTAACACATGAAAATAACATTAAGAGTCAATTTTAATATTTAAAAAGAAAGTGGATTAACATATAGAATCAATTTTAGCTTTTGTCACATTATTATTTTTAATAACATAACAATAGTAATAGTTCAATTGTAGTCTTAAATAAGCTAATATATGTTTATTTTAGAAAAAAAAAAAAGGAGTTGTATATACAAAATCTTAAGCATGGGTGTTAAATTTTGGTTCTTTTTTCTTGGCTATTTTAAATCATCCAACTTTCTTCTAATAGAATGTGAGGAGACAAAAAGCTAATATGGGTAAAACCAAGAGGTATACTTGGTGTGAGTAAGAGAAATGACTCTCAAGATTAATATGGGTCATATTCTTAATGTTCTCCTTTAGTTACATGATTTTTAAAAAATTAGAGGGAGTTTTGGTCTTTATTCTACCCCTTGCTAGGATGTTAAAGGGGTTCAGCTAAGGAAGAATCATAAGATGACATCTTATTATTCTAAATTTATTTATTTCAGAGGTAATAATCTTGTCCTTTACTCCTTAGTCTAGAATCTCAACCTTAGGAAGAGAAATCACCCCTTACAAAAGGTCAAGATCAAGCCATTATAAAGCACTTTAGAGGTAGGACTTGTGATAAAGTATTGTTGAGGTCTCTTTTGAGTTGATTCCTTTTTGACCCTTTTTGTACACAATTTATTTCAGCTCCTTAGTTGCCTAATCCTTTTCTCACAGCACTATTAGGTCCAAAAAATGTCTATTGCTAGTACTAAGGAGCAATGCAAGAAGCAAAAAGGCACAATCTCTAATGAAGCTAATCTCTATGATTGAGGGATACTTTGTTTGTTATGTTATGACATCATGATGTGCTTCATGATGAGGCCATCCATTGGTGTGACTAGGTTAAGAAAGTGGACAAATAGATTGTGGGGCTTCAAGATAAGGTTAAAGTTGAAGAGTGAGCTATGGGATGTGAAGGAGAGCTTATTTGCCCAAGTTGCTGAAGAGGATGGTCATGTTGATAATGTAGCAATTGTAGCTCTTCCCATAGTTATGGAGGGGGCCTTTGATGTTGAAAGGGAGGATATCCATGCTAAGCGTCCAAATTTTGATTTTAGTCATTATCATAAAAAGCTAGTTGTGTCTTTATGTGAAGATTGTAAGAGGGCTCAAAAGTCAAAGTGGTGATTCACATTTAGTAAATACTGTACTTATGGTACTCCTTGAGTTGTTAGGTGTAGCCCTTTTGCTTTTTTGTGATTGTTGTTGGTTATTTGGGGTTCATTGTGCAAGACACATTAATTTTCATTTGTATTATGTTATATTGGCTTAAAGACATAATTTTCTAGTATTCTAGTTATTTAATTGTATTAACATTATTGGACCATTTTTTATTACCATTGTTTCAATTTTTTTTCTCTGTTGGAAAGTGGTCTTTAACAAAGTTGTATTATACATCTCAAATTTCCATATTAGGGTCCTGAGTCCAAATCCAATTTCGTTTGGGCCTTACGACATTGCTCCACATATAAGGTAGAAAATTGAAGTCTAATTCTAATTGGAAAAGGAGTCCTATTTGCAAATTAGATGATTCAAAAGTCTAAATTAAAATGCAAATTTAGGCCAATAATCATTATGAACATACCCAGACCCAAATCAATTGTTTAATGGTTCAAAAATAGTGGGGAATTCACTATTGAATCTGTCACGGATTAAACTAAGTCAATCTTGATTTTTGGCTCATAATTTAGGCTTTGTACTTTTTTTTTTTTTTGGTAAGAATTGATGTGTTGGAAAGCTTGATAGAAGGACTACAACTTTCATGAAGTAGTTAGGCCCTAATTTTGATTGTATCTAGTCTATAATTAGCTTGAAATCTAGTAGGAGTTTTAAGAAGATTATGGAAACAAGATTAGGATGTCTTCAAGATTTTAGGAGATATATTTTTTTAACAGCTTTTAGGCTTTGCTAATGGTTGCTATGTATGTTCTTTAGGATAACAATCACTTTAAAATGAATTCATTTTTTTAACATATGTAGTTAGACTCTTGAATAGTTTTAAGAGATTTCAGAACCTTTGATATTTCAATCATATAGATTGTTTTGGTATATTGTTTCCTTTTTTATAGAATTGTTTGGGTTATTTTAATTTAATGGTTGAATAATTATTTTTTTAATTAATTTGGTTAGACCTATTAAATTGATTTTTTTTTGTAAGCCCCTATATTAGAATTGAAATCATTACTAACTTATTTAAAGTATGTGTATTTAAGAGATAATGACACCTTGTCGGTTATTATTGCAAGGGATTTGATACATGTGTAGGAAAAGAAGTTAATTTATGGGCTAAGGAGCATAAGATGGCAATTGGTTGGTCAATCATATACATTAAGGGGATGAGTCTTACCATATGCATGTATCAAATATTATTGCAAGAAGGAGCCAAACCAATAAGGGATGTTTAACATTGGTTGAATACCCCAATGATAGAGGTAGTTAAAAAAGAGATTCTAAAACTCATTGATGTTGGCATAATATATTGGTACAAGTAATCCTTAAGAAATCTAGCATCATAGTGGTTCCAAATGATAACAATGAATTAGTACTTACACATTTGCAAACTAGGTGGAGAGTGTGTATTTATTATAGGAAGTTGAACCTTGACACTCATAAAGATCATTTCCCTTTTCCTTTTATTGTTTAGATGTTAGAAAGATTAGTTAGTCATACTCATTATTACTTTCTTGATGGTTTCTTAGGTTATAACCAAATCATGATTACACCAAACAACTAAGAGAAGATGAATTTCACATGCCCATTTAGTACATTTGCTTATCACTAACTGCCATTTAGACTTTACAATGCTCTAGCCACATTTTAGAAATGTATGATGTAGAATGTCAAGGTGATGGAGTTAAAGGATCTAATCTATGTAGGCTGAGGAAGCATGTCATTAGGTTAACAATGTTAAACAAAAGTGTTATTTGGTAACCCAAGAATAAAATAGATTAATTTTTTTACTTTTTCTTTTTATTTATATTTCAAATAACTTTCCATTACATTTGGTCTTACATTAGGGACAATGCAAGCTTTAACTGCAAAGGAGAGTTTGAGGTAAGATTTTTTTAGTTTTTGTAAAATAGTAATCATACATTAATTATGCGTTAGAATGCTTTATGATGTATAAGTACAAATTTGACATATTTTTATGATATATTATTTGACTTAGGATGTTAGTAATGTCTTGTAAAATAAGGGTAAGTGTGATGTTAGTAATGACTTTTTATTACTCAATTGAAACAATTCTTTTTGAGAAGTTGTGTGAGTTTTGTGATGAAGTGTGGTTGAGAAAATGTGATTTGTCTTCTTAAGCTAGTTATAAACTTATATTTCAATAAATAAGGTGGTAAGAAAAATGCAAAGTTTATTTCACTTTTTTTGCTTTAATAAGGGACATCCTAGTTTTCTACCTAGTTTGTAGTAGTAAAGAGGAATGACTAATACATGAATTATGTGTGACTTGGTTATGATATTTGTGAGACTTCCATTAACTAATTGAGGGCAATTATAGATGGATAAGAAAAGAGGTGAGTATGCTTGTTATTATTTTATTTGACATTGCTCATTTTTAAGTTAGTTTTGTATATTGGTTGAAAATTAAATATAATAAGCTTATGCATTATGGATGTGGTTTAAGGCATAACTAGTGTATGGTTTACTGCTCTTTTAAGTTGACTTTAAAGACGTGTATAATTAAGTGTAGGTGAATATGAATAAGAATTTACTGTGTTTATTCCTTCTTACATTTAGTTGTTTTTAATGAGTTTTATACTTACTAAAGCTTATTGGAATATGTTTTGTGGCTTAGATTTTTCACTCATAAAGATTCAGATTGGAAAAGTGATCTTTAATGAAGTTGTAGTAGACATCTCAAATTTTCTAGATTAGGTTTATAAGTCCAAATTCAAGTTCATTTAGGCCTTAAGATGATGCTTCAAAGACAAGGCAAAAACCTAAAGTCTAAGTATAATTGTAAAAGCATTGGGGAAATGTGAAAGCCCAAAACTAAGGAAAAATTTGAGCAAGGTCTAAGTAAGCAATAATCTTATAGGTTTGACACCACATTTTTACCAAAAACTTTAAGGCATTTGGTTTATAAATTCATCCTAATTATATGTTACTTACTTTACCCTCTCTTTTTCAATGTAAGATTCTTTAATTGCACAACTCACATATTCACACTTAAAATCTTAACAATCTTCCCCTTAAGTGTGAATGTGTTCGAAGTATTCAATTTTTGACCCATGCTAGAAAAAAAAAATGGGTATTGGCACATTCAAAGAAAGTGGGCCTAATAAGAAAGAAATTCGTACTTGAGGGGGAGATTATTAAGATTTCAAGTGTAACTGTGTGAGTTATGCATTTAAGGAATCTCTTGTTGGAAATGAGGGGGAAGAGTAACTAACATATAAGTGGGAGGAAACCATAAACTCAATGTCTTAGGTTTTAGGTTGAGAAGTGATATCAAGTTCATGATTTTGTTTCTTACTAAGATCCTACATGGATTTTTTCTCAGTTTTAGGCTCTCCTATTTTCCTTAACAAGTGGAAATAGGGTCTAAGTAAGCAAAAAAAAACTTGTGAGTTTATCACATATGAGGAATCATCTACTTTAATTGTTATAGGAGTAGAATCTAATTAATATTATATGAGGGGTTATACACGTAATTTGTCTCCATATAAGAGTTGTTATATCTCCTTGTATAAAAAGGCATACTTATTATATAATTTTGAAAATTCTGAAATAATAAAACTCTAGTTCAACTATAGATGTAGGAACATATAAGTTTTGAACCATGTAAATTTCTTGCTTTCTTTTTAATTTTATTCTTTTTCAAATATTTTGTTTCCTAACATTTGGTATATGAGCTTTGGTTCTAAGGGGGCCCAAGTGATAATGGAAGTAATGACATTTAAAGAAGTAAGAGGGAGGATAGACAAGTTTGATGATATTGATTTTGATTTTCAAAATATGTAGATGGAAGATTATTTGTATCAAAACAAGTTACATTAGCCAATTTTGAGAAAAAAAAACCATAATCAATGAGCAAGAAAGACTAAGAGTTATTGGATAGACAAGCCTTGGAAGTCATCTAATTGATGCTAACCCAAAACATTGTTTTCAATGTCCAAATAGAGAAGATAACTATAGGATTAATGAGGACATTGACTTATACATAAGAAGAAATGTTGCTTTTAACAAGGTATATTAAATAAGAAAATTATTTAATTTGAAGATGAAGGGTGCCTTTATTACAGATCATATAAATAAGTTTAATTTGATTTTTAATTAATTGAACTTGATAACTATAAATTTTGATGAAGAGGTAAAGGCTTTGATTTTGTTGTCTTTGTTACAAAAAGTTGGAATCCCATTGTATTTATAGTAAGTAGTTTATGTAGTTCATAACAATTACAGCTCAACATAATTTAGGAACTGATTCTAAATGAAAATATTTATAGTAGAGAATTGAGTATATCATCTAGTATTGGTTCTACCTTAAGTATTGAAGGCAAAGGAAGAACAAATCAACATATTAACAATAAGAGTATATCAAAATCTAAAAAAAGGAGTAAATCAAAATTTGACACTAGGTGCTGGAATTATAGTCGTAAGGGCCACTTTAAAAGAGGCTACAAGCAGCCAAAGAAAAAAAATTATGATAAAGATTTCGTGAATGTAGCAATAGCAAATACATCAAGCAATCTGATTTTAAGTGTTAACAATCTAATAGAGTCTTGGATTCTAGACTTTGGGGCATCTTCTCACTCAACCTCATATAGACATTGCAAGCATAATTATGCACACTGATGTTTGGGGCCTCTCCTTAGTAACATCCCTAAATGACTACTATTATATCACCTTTATTAATAACTTCACTATGAATGATGAGTTTATTTTTTAAAAAATAAATCTAATGAATTTATGACTTTCAAGAAGTGAAAGAATTAGGTAGAGAATGAATATGACGTAAAAATAAAATACTTAAGATCATATGGAGAAAATAATTCCTAAGATGCTATAATATAATGGTTTGATTGAGAACATAAATAAAACCTTGAATAACCATGCTAGGAGTATAAGAATACATGTTAGATTAATCAAGAACCATTTGTTCCCTTGGATGGAGAACTACTAAAAGAAGCTTAGAAAGGTAAAGAGGTAAATCTTTCACATCTGAAAGTCTTTGGTTATGTATCTTATATGCACATGGATTTTGATGTGAGAGATTAATTAGATTTTAAATCCCATAAGTGTTTTTTCATTGAGTGTAAAGTTGATAAATTGAGATATTGTCTTTGAGATAATCAAAATATCCAAATCATTTAAAGCAAAGATATTATATTCAATGAAAATATTGTTTATTGACATGTTACAAAATTTAATAGTGGAAGGAAGTATGCTAGAAAATTGGAACATGTTGAGTTGGAGGAAATTTTAAAAGATTTTATGGATAAAAAAATGTCAAAAAATTTTGAAAACATTTTAGTATAATCGTAGCCTTTTACATTAGTAGTATAGGTGAGAAAATTTAGTAAAATATCTAAACCTTCATAGTGATTCTCTCATTCCTTGTATTATTTATTGTTGACTAAAAAAGGTGAGTTAGAATGCTTTGATAAAGCAATACAAGTTGAAGATTTTGCAAATTGAAAGTTAGCCATGGAAGAATAAATGAATTCATTAGAAAAATTAGTTAACACAATTACCAAAAGTTAAAATGTCGTTGAATAATAAATGGATTTATTAAGTTAAAGAAGAACATGATTATAGTAGGAGACATAATGGAAGGTTGGTTGTGAAGGAATTTATGTAAAAATGAGAGAAATTAAGGTTAATTTTTAATAAGGTGTTGTATTTAAGTCATGAATTATAAAAGATGTTTAATTATATCATGATAGTTGTTAGTTTGATAATTAGTCTCTAAATGGGAGATTGTTATAAGAGTAGAACTTGATTGATATTATATAAGGGGTAAACATGTAATTTGTCTCCGTATAAGAGTTGTCCTATCTTCTTGTATAAATGGGTATGCTTATTATGTAATTTTGAAACTTTTGAAATAATGAAAATTTAGTGCAGTCATGGATGTAAGAACATTCAAGTTCTAAACCACACAAATTTTTTGTGTTTTTTTTGTTCTTATTATTTTTCAAATATTAATTTCCCACCGAATTGGAGTAGGATTCCTCTTTAGACATTGAGTACTTTAATAGGCATAACTTGAGTTTCAAACATCCAAATCAAGTGATTCAAAAGCTTAAATTGAAGTACACATTTGAGACTAATGTTATTATGAAGAGACTCAAGCCCAAATTAGTTTTTTTAATGGTTCAAAAATAGTGAGGAATTCATTGGAGAATTTGTCATGGGTTGGACTAAGTTAGTCTTAGTTTTTAACTCATAACATAGACTTTGGACCTTCTTTTTAGGCAAGATTAGATGTGTTTAAAAGATGAAGAGGAAGACTATAACTTTTATGAAAAAGTTAAATCTTAATTTTGACTATATCTAGTTTGGAATCAATTTCAAGGTCAATATAAAAATTTTAAAAGATTAAGAAAACAAGATGAATATGTCTTTAAGATTTTAGGAGTTCCTTTCTCAAAGTCTTTAGGATTTGTTGGTGGCTACTATATTTGTTCTTTAGGATATAAATGACCATATTTTGAGAGTATAAAAGAGGGGGGGGATAGAAAATCAAGCAATCACTTTAGAAGAAATTCATTTTTTTTAGCATATGTAGTTATGCTCTTTAATAATTTTAAGGAGTTTCAAAATTTTTGATATTTCAATGGTGCAGATTATTCTAGTATGTTGTTCTCTTTTTTCATGGAATTGTTTGGGTTATTCTAATTTAATGGTTGAATGATTGTTTGTTCAATTAATTTGGTTAGGCCTACTAAATTGATTAAATGAATATTAATTGAAAGAATTAAGAATTGTGATCTATTTTTATCTTTTTCCTAATTACTAAGTAACAAATAATAATAAAAGATTATGAATAAGTTTTTATCTTACTATTATAAATAACTCCATGTGGGTTAAACAATCCAAGGTTGTGCAATTATTGATTGTGTTAACTTATTTTCCTAATTCTTAAAGCTGCCAATATATTACTGTAGAGAGCTTATTTTAAAGGTATAATAGTTGGAATCTAAGTAAAAGCTTGTTTTATTTTGTGAATATCTGAAGGAAAAATTGAGTCACAAAACTTGTAATTATCTAAGGTTAATCAATTCCTTAAAATTAAGGCAATGCAATGGGTGATTGAAATCATTGAATATCATGTTATGAATGAACTTGGAACTAGACTTTTAGTATTTGATATTTGTATAATTTGTTTATTTGATTTTTTACAAAATCATAATTCAACTTTTTCCTTAATTACATTAATGTCTTTAATTTTTAGTTAATCAATACTAAATTAATTGCACTCCTTATAGAATTGGCCCTTGCTCACACTATTAATTGTTGAATAATCAAGTGTAAGTTACAAATTTTTGGTGCTTTAATGATAGCTACCATTAGATTATTGTTCTTAGCATTTATATGTCATGTTATTATCACCAAAGCCATGTTGTTGAACCTTCATAAAGTAGTTATGGTTCCATATGAGGGAGATAAAAGTTTTAATGCTATTAAGCAAAAAAGTCATGTTGACCAAGATGCCTTGGAGGGTAAGAGCCTTCCTAAAAGTAGAGAGAGAGATCTTGGAGGAGGATATTCTCCTTTATTTAGCCTATGGGAAGATTGTCTCACTTGTTATGTTTGCTTCAATAGTTCCTAGATGGAACTTAGGAGACACTTTGCCTTTTATCATCTATAGGGAATCAAATACAATATGACCTTGTTTATGGCTAGGATAAGCCTTAGGTTTGCGATCTTGTTCATTTTGTTGGATGAGTGGATATGGTAAGCTAATAAAGCATGAGTGTATGGAAATATGGTTATATGACCCTTAAATGGTTGTAGTGGGAGACTAGTCATGCTATGATTAAGAAATTTCTTCCCATTTTTCAAGTAAGTTTCCCTATCTCACTTATGTTAGGTATCCTTAAATATTTATTTTTGACTAGTGCAAGTATGTCTTTTAGTAAAGATCCAACCTTCCATTCATCTTCATTTTTAAGTTAAAGTAGGCTCGAATTATTGGTTCTTAACTTTTAGATTGAATGGGCTTGGGAAAGAAAAATATTCCAACAAAAAGCATTATGATGATGATGCTAGTGAAGTTATCTCAAGCAAGCATGTTTATGGTACAAAAGGCAGTCAACGGGTTCTTACTTCTAAGTCTTGACAAATTAAAACAAAATTAACTAATGGCCAAGTTTTTCCTATAAATTTTACCCCTTTTGGCTCCATAGCAAAATCTCTTAATGGAGTTATGGTTTGTCTTACTATTTTTGAGGAGTCAATTACTAAGGCCAACTTTATTATTAGTTTAGGCAAGTAACTTTGCCATTTTCCCTTAAGTATCCAAGATCCTCTTACTCAATTGCTTATTTAATAGTCAAGTTATTTAGATGATTTTGCTTCCTAGTAGCTTAATGCTTGTAAGGGTGAAGGATACCCCTTGTTTTGGGCTCCAAACATGGTACTACCATTTCAACTTTTAGAGAAGGGGTTGCCAATCAACCCTAATTAAAATATCAAATGCTCATAATCATAACATAACCTATAAACAACATTTTACTAATTATAGCAAATTTTAAAGGTCAATGTCAACAATTGAAGTGTTTGAAAGAGAGTTTAATTAGGCATAATTACTTTAGAAGAAAAGGGATAATATATGTGAGGCCTACTCTTATATTAATGGTTAGGTTTTGAAGTTGACCCAAGCCAAGAGTCAACTAGAAGTGCTTATTTGGGAGAATAAAAAGTTGAAGGAAGTTGAGAAGAAAATGGGAGCACATATGCTCTTTTGCTAGCTGTAAACACCTAGGTAAAGGTATCAGAGGTTGTCTTAAAAGAAAAGGTTGTTTAGTGTGATTAGTTTGAGCTCAAGATATCTAAGCAACCTAAGGAGACCAAACTTGAAATTGCATAACTTAAGGCATCTTTGGATGCTATTTCCCAACATGAGGAGGCCTTAGTAGGGGATGAAGGAGACAAACAATGATTTTGTCTCCCTTAAAGAGTATAATGAAAGGGTAGCTATTCAAAGCATATTTTAGTATATGTAATATGATCAAGATTTAAAGTAAAAGTTTCCATGCATTGAGAAGACTAGGTTGACTTAACCCTATTCAAATTTTCCTTCCTCTAAGGAAGGCACCTTTGACATTCAAGATGATATAATGGGGACCCTTACTGTAGTCTATTTCACTATAAATTGAAACAAGCCTGTAGGTTTTAAGGTCTATTTAATTTGTGTTTTTTTATAGTCAACATATTGTTATACTTTGTAATGTATGAATATTAGATTGACTAATAATATGATCTTTTCTTTTACAATGCATCCCCCTTTGAAGGATATTTATTATTTAGTTGTTACACCTAGTTAAGCACTTTTATGTTTTGTCAAGTCTTTATAATTATAAGGTGGGTGCACTTACCCATCAATGTTAATTATGGTAGACCAATCATTGGATATCTTTTTATAAATTCAAGGTTTGTCCATATTCTTTCCTTATTCCTTTAACATGCTCTAATTTTTCTAGTTATTATGAAGTTTGTTCTAGCAAGCCTTCAAACTACTTACTAGTTTTTATGAATTGGTTGTCCCCATTTGTAAATGGACCAAGGTGTTACTTGACCTTATGATTATCCTTGATAGTATGCTGTATCCAACTTGGGAGGATAGTTATAGTTCAAGAAATGCGTTGGCTTTCTGTATATGAACTTTGTGGATAATCGTAATGCTAAAAAATAATGTCTTCAAAGAAGATTGTATTTTTCACCCTCATACGGTGGGTTTCAGCTTGTGTTAAGGATAGGCTTTTACATGCTTCATTGTCATACAAATCAATTTAAGGGAGTGTTCCTCATTTCTTTAATGGCTTGGTTCTAACACTTCTTTGCTAGGGAACATCATCTTTGTTGGATGGGTAGTTTAGCTTGGATACATTAAAACCCTTACATGGAGATTGGGAGACTTGTTTATGGATGTCATTATGGGATCCCTTTGGTGATTCATTGCCTATTTCCTTGACATGCCTCCTACCACATCTTATGCATGAAGATTTTATTACCTCTTGGTAATTACTACCTAATGGGCAAGATATGGGTTTGTCACCTCCATTAGGGATATATTCTATTACAAAACTCATTAGTGCTTTTTTGGCTAACAAGTTCTTATTTATATTATGAAAATGTTATCAAAATCTTCTATTTGGGTTTTACTTGTACTAAGGTGAATGGGCAAAGTGGCATCCCATGTGTTCTATAGTTACTAAAGTTGAAACTTCATTCAAATACTAAAATTTTTTTTTTGTTACCTATTTTGATTGATTTTCAATAGTTCTTTACTCATTCCATTCATTTTTAGATAGTTCTCCCATCAGTGCTGTGGCTATCCCTTCTTAAGCCATCAAGAATGGAGGATGCCTTTGAGCTTTGGTTATAGTCATTTATCATCTCTTCTCTTTTGGGAAAATGATAAATATAGACAATTTTTTGTTATGTTTTTACATTAAAAGCTAAGAGACATTCTTTAGTTTGCATTTCTCTTAAGAAAGAGGTATGTCATTCTCTTTTAGAGTACTTTAATTGTTATTAGTTTGTAAAGATAAGGTTTTTGAGGTTCTTTACTCTTCTTAAAGGGTTTTTAAGGCTATTACTCATTTCCTTTTAAACCACTAAGATTAAATAATAGCTTTAAGCCATCATTAGTTGTATTCATCATCTCCCTTCCTTTGAAGAGATGGAAAATTTATGTAATTTTTTGTTCTACATTCATAGCAAGAGTTGGAAGATATTTTACAATCTAATTCTCCCTTGAGAGCAAGATGTATAATTCTCTTTTGGAAATTCTAATTATTTTTGGGCTATTGCTTTACTCTAGATTCATTCATGTAGTTGATTTGGTTATTTTTTGAGTAATCATAATTGAATAATATCTCTAAACTCTTGTTATGTGAATAACCTTTTGTTATATTATCAATAGGAGCTTAAAGGTATCATTTCGTTCTAATTTCTTAAAGTGGATTTGGCTTGATCAATTTATGGTTTGACATTAGCATTCTAATACCTAATCTAGTAAGGGTTTTGTTAAGGATGAGGAAGATAAATACTAAAACTAAAGGCTTACCTTAAAGGTATGTGATCATGAGTATTTATAATAAGGTTTTATGAGCTATTGTTAGCTAGTAGGGAGGTGTATGGCTTAAGGTGCATGCCAAAAACCCTCTAGCATATAGTTTTAGCACATCTTTTAGGTTTAACTCTTTATATGGGAATGGAGAGAGACCCTATTAAGGTGGTTGAGAGTTAAGATGTATTTGTGGAAAGTGTAATCATCTCTCTTAACACACATATCTCTTCATCTTTAGGGGAGGTCTTTCATAGTGATATTAAGAAAGAGGCAAATAGTCATAATATTAATGGATAAAGGGGCAGATAATGGTTTATCCATCTCCTTGACTAAGGATGACTACCAACTTGGGTCTTTAGACATATAGTGGACTCTTTAGAAGTCCATGATGATAGTATCCTTTTATGTGTGTGTGTGCATGAATTATGTTCTAATCAATGAATCATTTTCATAACATGAAAAGGAGAGAGAAGATTAGAAAAAAAAAAAAGAAAAAGAAGTTTATTGCCTTTTAATGGATTTGAGATGATCATTGGGTTTCAATAAAGAAACAAAAACATAATAATCAAAGCATGGGGAATACTTTCAAAAAATATGATAAGAGCCAATGACACTGCGATTTTCAGGTATTGTAACTTCACAGTTTGCAAGACTTTGCTAACATAATATACAAGCTTTTAAACAAAACCCTCAACCTAGACATGAAGAGAGCCAACCATAGAGATACTTATTATAAGGTAAAGAAATAGTTTTTCCCTTAAAATAAGTTTGCAAAAAAGCAACGTGGAAACTAAATAGTTTTTGGTTCATTGAAAGCTCACTCACATCACTTTTTCTTTATGAAACCTAATGTCTTTTTCAATATTTGGAAGAACTAAAGTTGCTTATCCCTAACACTTAAAATTTACCTATTTTGGTAGGCCAACATGGTTGTTAGAATCTAGACTTCCCTTATGATTATTAGGGATGGTTTATTTATTATTATTATTATTATTATTATTATTATGAAAGTATGCGTATCTTTTTGTGATGATGGCAATTTCATCTTGGTCTAGTTCATGCATTAGAATTAGGTTATAGTAAAAGAAGGCATCCATAAATATAGAAGTTCATGCCCCAAAGTTCCATTAACTAATTCATCAATTTGAGGAAGTAGGTGGTTATCTTTCAAGCATGCCTTATTAAGATTTATGAAATTGACAAACATTTTCCATTCACCCTTGTGATTTTTTACCATCACTCTATTTTCCAACCATGTTATATACACAACCTTTCTAATGAAATTTGCTTGTAATGGATTAGATAACTTTTCTTTATTATGGCTTGCCTTATTGGTATAAAATTTCTCTTCTTCTATCTAACAACTATAAAGTTAGGATTCATGTTTAGCCTATAAAGCATAATTTTGGGGTCAATATCTAACATGTCACCTAAGACCCATGTGAAGACATTAGTATTTCATCTTAGGAAGATAATGATTTCCTCCCTTAATTGGGATTTCAACCTTTCCTTTATTTGGACAATTTTTTTTTTTTTGGTCTTTCTTGATCTAAAAAGATTTGAACTAAACCTTCAATGAGTATATTTCCCTTTCTTAAGGTTGTTCCTTTTATGATCTAAATTAGAGATCTCAAAGTTGGAAAGTTTACCTTTTCCTTTGATTTAGGCCACTTGGAGTTCTGAAGCTTATTTTTTATCTTCCTATACCTCTCTAAACCTAATTGGCATGGGAAATTTTATTTTAAGTTGATCTTCCAAAGATGGTGTTGAAAAAGAATATCAAAAACTCTAGAGTTACATCCATAGATTAAGGTGAAAGGCCTAAAATGACTAGTATTTCAATTGTGCCTTTTTGTCATGGTGGGCTCTTTTGAAAACCTATATAATGGACAATGAATGGGTTTAATCATCTTCTTTGTAAAACATATTTTAGTGAAGGCTTCATAATATAGGATATCAATTGAAGTTTTGGTTTCAATCAACACTTTTTATATATCAAAATCATTCATAAAATGTTGATGACTAAGGGATAGTCATAGAAGCATTCAATCCCTCCTAAATCTCTAGCCATAAATATGATTGGGGTTTCAGTATGCCTTACACATTCAGGACTTTTCTTACATTTAATTTTCCTACTACGGATGTTATGTTGATTACCAATCCTCCTATGATCATGTTGATAACCCCTTTAATATGTTGAGCTAGAGGTAGGATGACCTTGTTGCTCTTACCTTATGAAGTTTTCTTCTTATGGTGGTGTTATTTTAGTTTAAGGGAAAGGTTCCTTGTTTCTAGCTCCTTGCCCCATTTGTCTTTATGTACGTAATTTTAGAGCATTCCCTTTTTTATAAGGCCTTTTATATCAACCTTCATATCATAATAGTCTTCTGTATTGTTGTCATGATCATTGTAGAAGCAACAGAATTTGGTTTGATCATATGATTACATGGCAAAAAAAAGTTGTTGGGGGTCATTTAATTATATTTCAATCTTTGATTTCCATAAGGTTTGGAATAGAAAGTAGTGACTAGAGGGTATTGTGAGTAGGTTGGCTTTAGATTATCCCTTAGGTTTAAACCTTCTTTGTAATCATTATCTTTGTTTCTTTAGTGATCCTAGGCTTTGTTTCGACTTTTAAAGCATCTTCTGCTAGTATATACTTTTCTACCCTTAACATTACCTCTTAAAAGTCAATTGGTGGCTTTTTGTCTAAAGAATAAGGGAAGTAGGACTTCTTAAGGCTAGTGTAAAAGGTTGCCATAACAAAGTTAAGGTTTAAATCTTATATATCAAGTATTTCCATATTGAAGGAAGCAACATAATCCCTTAACAACTCATTAGTTTGTTGGTAGACAACCATTAGTGTCATTGCCACCTTTTTTTGCCTTTTGTTAGTGATGAATTAAGTCACAAATTGTTGGCTTAAGTGTTTTAAGCTTATAATGGATCTTAAGGGAAGTTCCACATACCATCATTAGGCTACATCATAGAGGGTGGTGGTGAGGGATTTGCTTATGGTATCATCATAGGCTTCATGCAAAGACAAAAGAGTGTGACACCAATTCTAGTGATCTATTAGATTTGAGGTTCTGCTAGCTCAAATTAGGCATATTAAACTTTTTCTAAATAAGTGCGACTTAGATCTTCAAGGAGAGGGGAGAACAAAAGGTTTCCTTATGTGGGCATAATGGAAAGCCTTTGTGACTCCAAGTAGGCTATGGGTAAAGGGCTTTTATTGTCTTTTGATTTGGACATGGTTAGAGAGTGATCTTAGGACCCACGTCATAAAAAAAATAATAGTCATTAACCAATGGTTTTTTAGGGGAGGCTAAGGTTAGCATCCTCATTGATGTTAGGGGAATTATATTATTGTTTTTAGTTGGGTTTAGGTTTTGGTTTTGGATTTTAAGGGAGCTTTGGGTGTTGGGACATTAGGTGCACGCCTTTTTTGGTGCCAAGTAGATTTAAGGGTTTAATGAGGTGAGTTTTTTTTGCCTCTTAACTAGGGATGCCATTGTAGTAGTTAATTCTTTAATTTATTCTTACTTAGCTCAAACTTAGTTTATTGGCTTTAGAGATGGTTGCTCGAGGGGTAAAGGTAATAGATGAAGAGGCATGGTTAAAGCCAGGAGGGATCTCTCATAGCTTAAAGTCAAAATGGCTTGCAAGTCACCAAAAAAGAGAGACTATGAAATGCTTTGAACAAAAAAGAGGGAAGAGACCCACAACATGTTGTTTTCCACAAATATTGCCAAATATTAATATTGGTTTCTAATGAAGGGCTTATAACCCACGAGGAAAATGTTATGTTAGAAGTGAGGTAAGTAATCATAGTATTATTAGATAAAGGGGCACATAATGGGTTAGCTAGCCCTCTGATTGGAGATGACTTTCAATTAGGGTCTCTAGGCATATATTGAACTCATTAGAAGCCAATGATGTTAATATCCTTATCTTTATGTGTGTGTGTGTGTAAATTATATTATAATCAATGAATTATTTTTCTAGCATGAAAAGAGAAAGAAGAAAAAAGAAAAATAAGGAAAGAAAAAGGAATTTATTGCTCCTCAATGGATTCAAGTTGACCATTATCTTTCAATTTAGAAGCAAAAACATAATAATCAAAGTATGGGGAATACCTTTAGAAAAAAAAAAAAATCTATGGTGATTTCAAGCCAAGTTAATCTACAATATAAAATGTACAACATTTGCATTCAAGCAAAGAGTTAATTAGACAAAATTTGATAATGTACTATAAATTCTTTCAGAGAAGAAAATCAAACAAATGTTAGTCTTGTTACTCTCATCTTCTCTCTTAAAAATACATAACTAACCTTAACATGGAGCCCAAGATTTAAGGGGGGCAAAACAACACTTACCACTAAGCCAAATGATAGATTATTAATATAACACTATATATAACACTTATACGAGGGATAAAGGACCTTGCCCTCCATGGATCCATGCATCTAATTATAATAATTAAGCACTTATCAAATATTGACATGCACCCAACAATTCTTGATGCAATGTTTTAATAATAAATTCAAAATATTTATTAAAATATACAACTAATAGTGATAGTCATTAATATAAGTATACATACAAAAAAAATACACACACATACATATGTTTATATGTGCTTATGTATGTGTGTAGAGCTATGAGTGTTCACTTAAATTTGCTTCTATAATTTTTTGATGTAAGGGTGTTTATAGGTATTGAAAATTTTTTAAATTGAGAAAAGATGGTTGAGGATGAAGCTTACTAGGAAAAAATGGAGCAATCCAACAATTTTTCCATGCTACATTTAACTTTTAGTTTAATCTAGTTGTTGGTTTCTTTAGATTGTTATTTTGAAGTTATTTTTCTATTGTTGAAAATGAAAATTGAGACACATTACTCTTCTACCCCTCTTCCATTTCTAATTCGGTGTAAGCTATGGCTTTTATAAGGAGGTTTATTAAAGGATAATTTCAAAATGTGCTTTGTGCAAAGACTTAAAATGATGAAAAAAATTGATTTAAATGATGATTTTGAATCATATACTTTTATGCTTGATTGATTTGCTCTTAGGGCACAATTAAAAGCCATTAGAATGGTTTCCAAGCTAAAAGATTATTGTTATCAATTGCTTGAAGCTTGCATTATTTTCATGAAGAATGTAGAAAGGTTGCATTGTTTATCATGACATGCAATTGAATAATATCCTCATCATCCATGATTTTGAAATACTAGTAAGGAAACTTGTTTTCTAAAATAATTATAGATATTTATAACTTACAATTTTTCATTACCATGACTCCTTGATGCATTATCTTCTACAAATTTGAGTCTTCTTCTTCTTTACCTTTCATTTAGTAAATCAATATGGCTTTTTCTAATTTTTTAAACTAGATTATCAAATTTAAATTTTAGGCAATTTATAGTGCAAATTTATGGTTGTTTGGCGCCTATTTTACCACATATTGCTTTGTGCTCTTAATGTTAAGTATGAGATAATTTAAGTTCAATTGTCCCTTTCAAACTTTCTAAGAATTTATACATTGATCACCATCATTTACATTTTAAACTATGTGAAATAAGTGTTTAACATACCAACTTTTACCATTTTGTGACCTTAGTTAGCTTTTAAATTTGTTAGATTGATGTTTTGGCCTTGCAAAATGGTAGCTTGATGCTTGTCTCTTATCATAAATCATTAATCCAAGTAATGAAAATAATGCTTCTCTCTTAAGTGAAATTTGCAAGTTAATATATGGATAGCCAAATGTTCCAAAAGCCTTTAGAGATATTGCCTTTAAAGTGTACAATGAGTTTGAGGAATTATAGTAAAAATATTAGTGTCCAACAATTATATGTTTTCCATTTTGATTGTAAGGGCATTTTGATCAATGTAGGTCATTTATAGTAGTATTTTGAAAATCAAACGAAATTAGTCAATTAATTTGATTCAATTTGTAAATTGGTCATATTATTGGTTCAGTTTGATTTTAAAAACCTAACAAAAGTAAATTGGTTAAAACTTAATTAAATTCAGAAAATTCAAATAAAAAAAACTAGAAAATTTTGTATACTTTATGGTGAGACTAATTTTCTACTTTAAATATAAAAAAATATAATTTAATTCAAAAACTTTACTTAAATTATAATTGAATTATAAATTTAATTCAAATTTACAATTAAATCATAAATTTTATCTCAATTTTTAATGGAGTCATTAAAATTAAAAATTAATATACAATCAAGTCTTTTTATAGTATTTAAATTTAACTATTAAAATTAAATTTTAGTAAAAGTATAACATATATCATTGTTATTTTTTAATTAATTTTATAAAAAAATATATTTATCATTAAATAATAATTATACTAATTTAAATTATGGTTAAACCAATTAAACTTTTACTTTGTTTAGTTTAATGATCAATTTAAATTTCAAAATATTAATTTATAATGACAACTTTGTTATTAAAACTAATTTTTATTAACAAAAATTTAATAAAATATATTTTCAAGTAATTTAGTATATATTTAAAAAAAATTTTAAAAATATATGCAAAATGGAAATACATCATAATTCTAAGGTGATCTATAAAATTTTTCCATTAAAAATTTGGCTTAAAAGGTGTTTTATTAGGTTGTATTTTTTAGGTATTAGAAATAAAAAAATAAAAATAATACTTCACAATTTTATTAAAGAGTATTGTATTTATTGAAAGAACAAAATGTATGAGTATAAATTTGATCTTACTAAAAATTTTAATTAAAATTCAAATTGTATGAGAAATCGTTGCATAACAACAAAATAGTGACTATCATATATGCAGAGTATTTAATAACTATTATATACATTTGTCGATGTCAAGCCATTTATTTTAAAAATGGCTAAAAATAAAATTTGTCCTCACATTTAATTAATACTAAATTTAAAATTTAAAATAAAATTTAAAATTTATATTGACTGCGTTTATAATTAAAATCCTACTCTCTAATTAATTAAGCTGACTTCTTAAAAAAAAAAAAAATTGGTGCTTGCAATTGAATTCGAAAAGACAAAAAGAGTAAAAGGCTGCTAGGCGATGAAGAGAGCTTTATAAATATGTATATTAGAAAAATAAAAAAACATATAAAGACCCTCTGGCTTCTCTGATTCTAAAGATTTCGAAATTCTATTGGTGGAAGCTGTACATTGCATCGAAAAAATTGCATACATATGATGAACAGTTAGAGCAAAGCAACGCAAAGGGATGGTAGGCAAGTACCAAAGCGAATACAGCAAAGACGTGGAAAGAGAGAGAGAGAGAGAGAGGAGGGGGGGGGGGGACAAATGAAGCCATCAATTGCATCAGAGAAAGGTAAAGACGTTACTTGGGGACAAGCGTGGTGCTGCAGAGTGGGTTGGCAGAGATCAAAACAGAAATGCCCACATTAGCCTCTTGGACTTGGACTGGACATTGATTTGCAGTCGAGAGATCTTAGAGAATCAACTGCACCACTACACGACAATTGTGGACCATCCCCATGCAATTACTTTTTTCACTTTTCACCCCGGCCCCCCCTCGGGGCGTCTGCTGCGTCTGTCCTCTCTCCCATCTTTATTTTCCTTAAATTTGCATGGATTCTTGCCTGGTTTAGACCCTAATAGAATCCTACTTAGATTCTTAGTATGTGTTTTATTAAGAAAAAGTATGAAGTTAACATTTATACATAAGTTGCGACAAAATAAAATAGGAAAAGCTAGGCTAATAATGTCGCATCAGGGGGATTGAGTAAGTAACCATACGTATATATCCGTTTGGTCACTTGGAAGGGCAGGTGGGTTAAAGATAAGAAATGGAAAGAAACCCCCGGAGGGGGCAATAATGGAGGGGGCTCGGGTGGGACCCTTTGTGGCAGGGCGTGGGAGAGGGATGAACATGAAGTTGTCGGTTGTATAAGCTTTCTCCTCTCTCTCTCTCTCTCTTTCTCTCCCTGTGGGTGTCTCAAAGTTAATCTAATCTCTGGCTTCATCCCAAGCAACCAACCTGTCTCTTGTTGGATGTGGAGTTGGCTTGTTGGAAGCACAGAGGCACAATTCTTACGCCCAGACCTAGGCTAAGCACACCCCGCCCAACACACAAACACCAGTCCCATCTCTCTTTCTGTCCTCCTTAATCCGGTGGCGCCTTATTTACACAAACACCGAAGCGCTCGATACTGAAGGTCATCAGAGACAGATGTTGAAGCCCCGAGATAAAGCTTGCTGCGGTGGTTGGTATATATCGTAGCTTTTGTGACTCTCTCTCCTTGTCACGAGACTCTGAATTAGGTCTCCCTTTTCTTCACTTCGTGCTTGTTCTTTGGCTTTTGGTTTCTTTGTTTTCTACTGACCACTCTCCTTCACTATCTCCCTTCAAACTTGAAATTAGGAAAATTAGTGAAATAGGTCTCTGAATTTTACGTTATTATAACTTACCAGTTCATAATTAGGCTGCACGTCTATTTGTGTGTGTTTCAAATGTTGCACCTTCAGTAGGTATTATAGCATGGCTGAGAGCTCCAAGATTTGAAGGTCTGCATTAAAGATCCAAGAGATAGAGAAACCATATATATTACTAGGTTGAGGTACTATATATATCATGGAATCAAGAGGTCAAGAAAACGATATAAGAACATCAGTCCCTTCAAGTTATGGTCACCAATCATCATCATCAGGAGCTGAAAGAAGAAAAGATGGGAGTCACAATGGAACCACAATCCTCTCTTATACCCAAACCCTAGACCACCATAGACAAACATCACTTGGCCACGGAAGATCTACACAAAACCCAGATCGAATTTCCCCAATTTCGAGTGGATCCAACTCCAAACAAGCAGCCAATGTCAGGTACCGAGAATGCCTCCGTAACCATGCAGCCAGCGTCGGCGGCAACGTTTACGATGGATGCGGCGAGTTCATGGCCGGCGGCGAAGAGGGCACGCTCGAAGCCTTGAAATGCGCAGCTTGTGACTGCCACCGAAACTTTCACCGGAAGGAGGTCGAGGGAGAGACCCAATTCAGTCCCAGTTCAAGAAGAAGCGCCACCGTGGTTCACAGCCTCCAGTTACCGGCACCATTGCCTTCTCCAGCGTTGTTGCATCATCATCATCAAAGGTACACAATGGGGCTGCACACGAGTCCTACCGCGGCAAATATGGTCCAACCCATGAGCGTGGCTTTTGGAGGAAGTGGAGGAACGGAATCTTCAAGCGAAGATCTTAATGTCTTCCAGTCAAATGCCGAGGGAGTTCCCCCACCGCCGCCCTATGTTTTGTCGAAGAAAAGGTTTAGAACAAAATTTACGCAGGAGCAAAAGGACAAGATGATGGAGTTCGCAGAGAAGGTTGGCTGGCGGATTAACAGGCAAGAAGAGGAGGAAGTGGAGAAGTTTTGTGCTGAAGTTGGGGTAAGAAGGCAGGTTTTCAAGGTTTGGATGCACAACAACAAGAACTTGAAGAAGCAGCACCCGCACCAGGATCAACCATTGTAGGGGACCTGGCGTTTGAATGAACGGTTTGCACTCAGTGAGCTGATTGATAGCCTACGGATAAAAATGCTAGGTCGCTGCTTGTTAGATGAGTAGGATGGGAAATGTCAACAGGAGAAGTGGTGGTTTAGCTAGAAAGGTTCTGTTGTGGGAAGTTCTTGACGATCATAGATTTGTATAATCCTCATGGATGCTTTCCCCCTTTCTCTCACCATTGTTGTATTCTAAATTAAGCTTGCATTGTTTTCTTATTGGACACTAAGATTAGCTTCCTTGTTTATCTTTGGCTTCGACATCTTCTTAACTGTTTTCTGCATTCAAAAGGATTTCATATTTATTTTCTTTATTATTATGCTTGAATGGGCTTGAAGAGGTGAGATGGTAGGCATTGTGTTATCCATGAGTTGCAGCTCAATTAAGGTAGCCGATTTGAATTCCATTCTAACATAGTAGGCCAGAAGAGGAGGTTGGTATTGTGACCTGATAACTTGCACGAATGCCAACGCCATGGAACCAGAATGGAACATATTCGACTTTGTGAAATGGAAAAACTTTGTCAGTTGTCCCGGTTCTAAGAGGGGACTTTGAGAATGGAAAATTTGTGTCAGTTTTCCCGGTTCTAAGAGGGTTTACTCTTTTATATATATATATATATATATATATAAAAGCAAGTGATAAGTTACAGTTTCTTATCTTAAGGAATGTTCTTAATTAAATTTAAGAAGACAACCTTTATTGGAAATTACATTCATCAGAAACATTTTCCTCTTTTACGACTTCTTTAAGTAAGTCAAAAAGAAATCGTCAAAAAAAAAAAAAAAGAAGAATCCAAACTTCTAAGCAATTTTTGGTTTTATCCGACCATTGTAAATTGTAAATTTTCTATGTTCTTAAACTAGAATATGAAATTGTACTTCATAAAAGTTAATAACTATTTACTTGAACTTTGGAGCACGTCCTACCTAAGGAAATGGGCCATCTCAATTTGCATGGGCTTATGCTATCACGAGTATCAACTTATAAGCTTCCTCTCAAATGCCATTCCCTTACCCCAGCCGAAACCAGTTCATTCTGTCATCCTCTCGAAAAAATGCAAGGGAAAGAAAATTGTTTTTGGTCGGTTTTGTCGCTCCCTTTCTCGCCGAGATGGCATGGAGTCGCTTTTGAAACAGGTCAGTTGAGTTAAAGCGACACGGGCGGATTTGATGATGCGTTGTTGATACGGGCGTGGACTTGAAGGGCCGGCGATGATGTAATCTGACGGTAGTGGTGGCAGAGAGCCCCTTGGGGCCCAAGGGAGTTTGTGATAAAGCTTCTTTGACGCTGGGCTTGAGACTTTATGGTCCAGGACCAGTTGGTTTTGCTGCACTGCTTTTCAACGGCGTTATCACCGTTTGACAGTGAGCCATTGACAAAGGAAAACCAAAGAAAACTTTGAGCTGAATGCTATTGGAGTGGTCTTTATCGAGTCTCAATTGGTATCAATTAAACCAAAACAGAAAAAAAAAAAAAGAATGTTTTGAGAACAATGGCTGCCTCATGCTTCGATGGTACATTCTGTTTTTTAAACAAAAAATACTTTAACTAAAAGTAATCATTTTTGAAAAAAAAAAAAAAAATTACATACACCTGTATTTTGATGACTGCTGAAACCTCCATATTAATTTTTCTGCTATTGATTCTTTTGTTTAAATAAGTCCATGATTGAATTGACCCGTTAATCATAGTGGCCTATTTTGCTTCTGAAAAAGAACCAAAAAAAAAAAAAAAAAGGAAATCTATTTGGTGCGTTGGGAGCTTCCACGGGTTACTAAGACTATTGCATATCTGGAATGAGAGACTCCATAAGCACGCCTTCCGTCAACCATCCAAATTGAGAACTGGACACGCGTAAATGAAACTCTTATTTACTAAAACAATATTACAGCTGGGCTAAACGTTGGATTGACATGCAAACCAATCAATTTTTGATAGAAATCATTATAATACGACGCATACAGAGAGGAACCAATGTGGGGTTTGTATCATCTCCTCCCCAGTTGCGATAACTCTTGTGGGGGGCGGGTGGCATTACTGGTACTACTATACAATGAATCTAGAATTGGTGTGCTGCCACAATCTAGTGCTACGTTCGGGTGCGGAAGCAATTGCCTGACTTCTTGTTGATGCTGATGGCGACTTTCCCTCGAATCAATCAGCACCGATTAGGCCACTCCCACAGTCCCACTTTATTAAAGTGCAAAAGTTTACAACAGTATTATAGTCCTATAGTGCAAGATGGAAAAGTGCGTCAGACAATAATATGTATCAGGCAACCTGCCATAAAAACTGACCTAGAATTTACTTGAGATCCAGCTGGCCCAGGAGCCGGCAGTGTCCGCAGCGGCATCCCCTGTGTGTCTTGCAGCGTGTGCCACGTTTGACGCTGTGTGTTCTGCAGCGTTGGCCGCGTCCGAGACAGCCCTGCCCATGTTATCAAATACTTCTCCTTCTTGGTGGCTCTGCTGATCATGGCCCAACACCAGTCCCAATGATAGAAACACTACCAGTGAGAGTACCAGCACACGTTCTATCTTTGCCATCTTACTAGCTTTTGCCTTTTAACTGGTGGATTGAATGTTTAACAAAACGACCGTATGCATGATTGTTAAAACTGGGGGTTCTCTGCTTTTATTTATAGTGTTCGGGTGAGCCACGTTAGTGGGTCGAGGCATGTTATCGCCATTGGAAGCCATAATTTCAGTTGCCGTAACTCCCGCTCAAATTTGTGTCCATTTTGAGTGGGTATTTTTCACCTTTCTAATCTTGGCCCGCCGCTTTCAGTTTGACTTGTCAACGGCCTTTTTAACTAAAGGTCAATAATCAATTGCAATGGCTTCAATCGCGCTTATGATGCCGACAGCAAATAATTAGTTAACACAGGAAATAAATAAATAAATAAAAACAAAAGAGTTGAGAATAGAACACAAGATTACATACGGATCATCAAGGACAAAAAGAAATATTTATTATAATAAATTTATATTTAATTTTTCATTCATTGCATGTGTCTCTATAATAGATTCATTAATTCATTACATCAGTAAAATCTAGTTAAAAAAGAGCAGAAGGAAAAATTAAAAATAATAATAAAGCGTGAAAAAAGAGATTGTTTAGTTTTTTTTTTTTTTTTTCTTGAAGCTCTGCTGATAGTAATTTTTACTGAAATGAGAAGGCAAATTGTTTCCGATAAATTCGCAAAAATTCTGCCTTCGGATAATTTTGTCAATCTTATTGAGAATAACAAATGGTATGATCCTTGAATTTTAGGTCAATACAAAATAAAAAAAAAAACTTTAATTTATGTAAAACACTCTACATTTTTTTTTTTTTTTTTTAGAAAAAAAGAATCGTACCACTAAGATAAAATTAGAGGATACTCATTGATATTCTCATTTGACGATTATCGTAAAAAGACCCTTACCTCGATATGTTTGGATTTGAGTAGAGCTCTTTATGCACAACCATAATATTAATAAGAATAAACTTTAATATTGTCTCTTGATATGCATTTAACACCAAAGTGGAAACTTGTTTTTTTCTAATGAAATTTCTATTTAAATCATCCTTCATACAAAGGATGAAGGAGTGGAAGGGACGTTGAAGTGGATTTACATGAGCATTTCGTTTCATGATTAAGAATTTAAAAATTTATAATTAACAGTTTATTTTCTAACCATTGAGTGGGGACCAATTAGATAATTAACCTTCAATTGACCAAAATAATATTATATTAATATAATAAACAAACCCAAGTTTAGGAATAAAAATCTATATAATTATATATATTGTCTCAAAAAAATTATCTAAAAATTAAAAGGATTAGATATTTATGTTGGAGGTCTAGTTTGAATTTTTGAGTATATAGTATTTATTGAAAAGGAGAAAATTACTTATATTATTTAATTTATGACTTAATAATTAAAAAAAAATTAAGTTATTTGATGAGATTAAAAAATTATTAGATTAAATTATCCATATTGTTTAATATAATAAATGCGTGATGTGGAGGTAGAACAACTAAAGTTTTAGTTCCGGTAATTAAGACTCAAATTGTGATACCAATCGGAAAAAGAAAAAAAAAAAAAAAAAGATGAGATCTATAAATGAATGACATATTGAATTTTAACACAATCTACACACTCAAACTTATTCGGTTGTACGTGTGGAGAACAACAAGCTTCCTCACCTTGTGTAAAAATTCATAATTTGTCAATATAATTGAGAGAATGAATATGGAATTAATACAAAAAAAAAAAAAAACTTCAATTTCTCATCTGATAATAAATTTAATATCACTTTTAAAATATAATAATTTATATCTTGTATTTTTTTTTTTTCATCAAATGTGGTGTGCCGTCAAGTTAGTATAATAATTTTCATTAAATATGATGACATAATGTATTGATTATATTCATTTAATAATATAAAACAAATGAATGAGCTATTATGTGTCACCATTAGATTTAAATGGTTTGCCTTCTTTTAGTATAAATTTAATATATTTATTAAAAAAATAACACTTTAAAAAAGTTAATTTTGAAATTAAAAATAAAGAACCCTCTCTCTATCAATTTTTCATATCAAATTTTTTATATTTAATGCAAAAAATATCTAGAGAATCCCTTAAAAGACATACAACGGACAAACCATTGTTCCACTACATATCCTCGACTTTTCCTCGTCCGTTCTTCCTCAATTTACATTCATTAATTCGTTCAGATGCACGACGATCGAGCAGTCATTAATGCCTGTGAGACATGAACTGGGCTTGTGGGGACAAGTCTTGGGATCGGCAGCCAGAAGATTGAATCTCATTTTCCACGCCGTATCTGGAAGCAAATTTCTTTTACTGTTTCAAATCTGTTGCCAATTTTCTATTTGAATTCACGAATTAGATACAGAAAATTGATTCCCCACTAGCTTGCCGTTACCTTTTCTACATGTAGACCTTGTCGTTTTAACGCTTTGATTCCTTTTGGTTTATTTCAGCGACCTTGTCTTCTATTACAAGCTACAAATATTTGATTCCGCGCGATTCAATTGTCCCATTGTCAAACGACAATGGGGATTGAATTTATTTTAGATTGATTATTTTATCTTGTTTTATGAAAGAGTGGACTGAGCCATAGGTTGAAGTAGCGAAAATTATTTGTTTAGATTTCACAATTCCTCGAGGTCTGATTGTCCAAGTGGTTTTTCTTGCATGAGAAGATTGCAATAGTTTCTCCGCCGCCCATGCCAGTAGAAAATTTGATGCTGTCTGTGGCCCGTGAGTTAGCAAAGTTGGGTCTCTCGGATTCCACCGCTGTGAAGCAACAATCTTTCTATTTTTAGTCTGTTGCACGGGATGATGCATGTACTGAATACTTCAGAATGAATATAACCTCAAAGAAAACAAAAAGGGGGTAGCCAATTAGAGAACGCACACATGCTTCATTATCAGTAAACACGGTACATTAGATATACTGTTGAAGCGAGAAATATGAGACGTGGCTCATTCTTGTCGCTTGGATTGCCATCTATTTTGATAACGCGACAGCCCTAGGATTTGGAAGAGGGCTAGGGAGAGAAACAGGTGGCGGACTTTATTCCTTTCTAATATTAGTAGACATACCCTTTCTTTCTTACGGTATTGCTGAGTAATATTGGACTCAAGACTTCTCTGACACTTTGTGCTCCATTACAGCTTCAGATTCCTCAATACCCCTGTCCAAGAATTTTTTTTTTTTTTTTTTTCTTTTAAAAAAGGAAGATTGGCAGGAAAATGAAATCACCATCGATTAAATCAGGAATCTTGAGGTGCATCATGCAGCAATTCTGTGATGTAAATGGCATCCCATGTCTTATTCCCTCAATCATACAATCGTCTGGTTGATTGTGCTCTTTTTAATAATGATTTTCTTATTTTTATTATTTTACATATAAATCAAACTCAACTCATATTTTGTGGGAAGTTACAGGGAACTGAAATTTGAATCTGTAACCTTGCACAAGATCCATGTAAGTTGTCACAAGAAAAAGGGCTAGCAAAAATATGGAGATTATTAATTAGTCATGCAAAAAAAAAAAAAAAAGATTATAGGCAAAGAATTGAGTGTTAAGGCTATTGGGTTTTCTTGTTATACAATTGAAAATTTCCGGGGGAAACAGTCTACAGTTTTAATGATATTATTAGCCTATGTACATAGAGTATGTCGGCTGAATGGAATAACTGTTGTTCAGCGCTAAAGTTGTCTGAATATATCAGCTAGCTCCAAGAACACGTGGCAGGAGCACGTCTCTGGATTAATGAATGATTACAGAAAAATGTGAAGTTTAATTGAAATATGGTTTCGCGTGGTCGTATGATTCTTAATCACCGGCTAATTTATAATAGTTTAGACCAGGCTCCAAATTGTAAGGGCATGTGCATGTGCTCTAAAACAAGTAGGATTGGATTTCATGTGGGGTTTATTCTTTAGGATGTAGGCAGACCATAATTGATCAGGATCTATTAAAATGGTAATCTCCGGGTTCTCAGTCGGTGTTTGGTTTGCACAAGTAATGCAGGGAACGTGGACAGCCAATGAATTTTTATTACTCACAGCTCATGTTTGAAATGGAAATCACTTGGGTCTTCTTTTAGCATTACAGCAAGTGTCCCAAGAATATAGCATTGATGGAGTGGTCGGTGAATCCCTTGTCTAGTTTTCACATGACCCCTTTTAATGTAGATGTGAACCCAACATACCAGTCTTCTATAAGTTTTGTGGAGTAGGCATTTCTGTCCACGCTCACCACGCAAATATATTTTATTAATTTTAATTATATACATTCAGTCAACTTTATTTGATTTGTTGCATAATTATACATGGATTTTGTTATAATAATTATTGAATATATATTTATGATTTTATTTTTAATTATTTTTATATATATATATATATATATATATATATAGAATAAAAATATGTAACACATATTTATAATAATATAATGTGGATATCTACAATTCAAGTAGGTCTAATTTTATAACTTTCTCTGATGTTGATTTGACTGGCCGGATGCTGATTGTGTTTTTGTTATGCTTTCTGCGTGTTCTGGATGGCCTGAGAAGTAATTGCTTGTGTTTTCGTGATACCATTGCATTTGACTGATTTCTGATGTGCTCCTATTCTGCGATCTCATCTTGCTCTATATGCATGTGAATATGCATCATCCTTATCTGACCTAAGATGGCTAGGCATTGGTAGTGTCCTATTACGTTTTAGACTAGCTGGCCTAGGGAAAGAGGCCGATGTCTATAATTAACAGTAGAACTGATATGTTGAGAAAGAATAGAAATTGCATGCAGAAATGTGGAGCTTAATTAAAGTGAAGTGTGGTTGGTTTACTTAAGAGCAGTGATGAGTAAATAGCCAGCAGTGTATACGCTACCTCTCCCCTTCAGCAATGCCTTTGTGGCTACTACCTGTTGCCCTGTAGTCGGGAAGTGGGGTTTGGCCGGATTCTATGTGCATTACATCCTTCACTAGACGGTCATAGTGCCTCTTTACTTCCTCTGCAGACTTGCCCCCTACAGCCTTTGCCACATTTTGCCACCGGTCAGGGGTGTCCTTGTCATATATAGCCAGTGCCTTCTCAAACAGCTTGTTTTGCTTTGGCGTCCAAGAGGAGCTAGGACCATGCAAAGATGAGAGATTGCTTGATGCCATGTTTCTCCTAGCTAGGTAGAAATATGAATGGTAGTGAAGAAATAGAGAAGGTGACTATAGCACAACTTAGATGAATTGTGTATCAAAACGAGACGTAAAAGTAGAATAAATAGATGATTGTGAGAAAGGAATTTGTATTATATCAAAAGTGGAACGCTGAATGAAAAGAAACATGGGTAGATATATCAAGAAAGTGAAGAGTTGCCTCAGTCAAGGGAGAGACTGGACTGAAGGGAAGATATGGATAAGAGGTTGTTATGCCTACTCGTTATAAGAAGGGGCTGTGAGGTTGTGCTTGCTGGCGGATAATTTTTACTACCCTGTACAACAAGATGCGATTCACTTTCTTGAGCAATGTTAACAGTAATAAATGACGCAAGAATAAGTGTCAAAACGATTGGCCTAGATAATGTCTTTTTCTTGTCTTTGTTTCGTTTTTTCTTTTAATATCATCAGCCAGGGGAAATGTTGGGGAATTTTAACAGCTAGTGGGGATTGGATCCCAATTCTAAGCCTCTCATAAATGCGCCTACAGTGGATCCCCATTTCACCTTTTGGACCCTGCACTGCACTGCACACAGCGACGTATTCTGCTATCTTTCAAGCGGTATTGGGATTTCTTTCCTGATGATGCCACCGACTTGTTAAAAATATATCCCTTGTAAGCCTGTTGGCTGCTCCCTTTTTTTTTTTTCGGTGGTGGGTATGCCTTTCCGACGAAGGAGTTTGTTGATCTGTAAGGTAACCCTCAAAAGAAAATATAAATTAAGTTTATTTAATTCGATTGTTGAATGCTTTATTTTAATTTTAAAAAATAATAATAAAAAAATTAAAACAAATAATTTAAATAATTAAAAATAAAAAAATAAATATATATATAATAATTTATAATAATTTAACTTAATTTAAAAATTTATATTTATTTTTTTAAAGTTTAACTTATTAATTTTTTTAATAGAATAAAGGTATCCTTTTACATTAGATTAGTCTAACTTCAATTATGATAAAATTTTTACAAAATTTTTATAAGAATGAACTACTTTTTATAATTTACAAATTTATATTCTAATATTTTTTTCTAAAACATTTTTATATTTTTACAATCTCAATTGAAACATTTTTTTTTTTATATAATCACAACTTTTCACACTAAAACTTTTTTTTCTCTCTCTTATATTTCTATGATTTTTTGCTTTTAAGTAAAGTAAAAATTTTCTAGACATTTTTTTTCTCCTGCGTTCTATTTTTTTTTTCACTCATTATATTTACAAAAGAGTTTTATAATTCTTTATAGACAAATACAATAAATTGATTATTAAAAAAATTAATTTTCAAAATAAGAAAATTTCTCTCTAATAATAACACTTGAATCAATAGATTTACCCAAAATCTCTATAACTTTCTTAGCTTTATGTGCTTTTAACTTGTTCACTTCATTTGTCAATCATAGCAACTAATTAGGTTGACCTACTTGAAATTTTTGTAACTCTTCTCTTCTTGGCTTTCTTGATATTTAATTAATTGTAGATATTGATCTAGTTAACTAACTAAAATTCTCCATATTTTTTCTCTTTACAACTTCTTTGATGATTGGTTGACCACAAGCATAGGTCCAATCAATTGGTCTAAATTCTCCCTTTTTTAAAAAAAAAAAATATTTTTCTCTTATTTATTGACTAATTGGTCAATACCATCAGTTTACTAATCCCAAATTTTGTTAACTTTAAATCTTCATGATTTTTTACAATTTTTTTTTTAAATCACTCAAGATTTCATTTAATACCTTTTTATCCATAAAGATTTGAAAGAAATAAGATTTTTGTATTATTGTTAGCTCAAATTAAATTTGAAATTAAGAGATTTTTATATAATACAAAAAATCATAATAATAACAATCTATATAAAAAGTGCCTAACAAATAATCTAATTAATCAAACATGGGGTACACATCAAAATTTAAAGTCATAGAGTATAATACATGATCATGCTATAATCTCCCAACATCCTCTCTCTTTAACTTAGCAATTTTTCTCTTTGACTTAACAATCTCTCCTTTTTGATAATGACAACTATGATTAATTGATGGGAGAAAAGAAATAAGAAGAAATGCAATAATTGTATGAATATATGTTGTCCCCTTTACTAATGCAATCAAAGTAATAAGACATTGATTGATCAAGTAATCAATAAATAAATCAAAAAAATACAAAATATTACTAATCAATTAAGCAAAGGCAAATTAAAACAAACATTAAGGAATCATAGATATCAAAGCAAATATCATAAACATCAAAGCATAAGTATTAAAGTAAGGATTAAGACATAATCATCTAGAAAAAAATATTTGAAGATTTGATGGTTGAAAAGGTTCAATCAAAAATTCAATGGAATTAAGGGCTATGGATTAAACTTTTATGATTAAAGTCTCATCAATCATCAATCTCTCTCATCAATCATGTAGTTCTTTTCCTTTTTAGCATCATCAAAAAAGAGCAAACTTTAGCATCTTGTCAAGTAAGAATTTCATTGCCTCCTCCTTTTAGAAGTCCCTTCGAATGAACCTTTTTACTTTAATAGACTAAGGATAAAGGCAAAGTTGTCATAAGATTTCTTCATAATGTTTTGCAACTCCACCTCAATCTCATTTGCATCATCCTTAAGCTCATTAACATTCTCCTTGAGCTCATTAACTTTCTTAGTTAAGGAAGTCATATTAACATTTGTGAAAGCCAAAGGACGAGTTGAAGAACTTACTAGTATGGGTGCAGTACTTGATGGTTCTAGAGTTGATCTTAGTTCCTTTAATGGTGTGCACCATTTGCCTTCACTTTGCACCAAATGCATCTGCTTAAGTGTAGTAATGCTAATGAATTAACCTAATAAGACATGAGAGGGAGCCTCTCTAATAATAGTTACACCAACCTTCATAAGCAAATAGCTTAGATGCATTTCATAGAGAAACTTTCAAATTGACTCTTTCTAAGCTTTCTCGATCACTTACTTTTGGTAGATTAAACTTTTCATTCTTCAACAAATAGGTTAAGAGGCACATGTTAGGAAAGGTCAAGTAGTCATAATGCCCACTTCTAGGATTAATGTTGCAAGCTACAATCCTTTATATGATCTTTGACTTAAGTGGTAAGGAAGATGTTTTGAAGGGCTTTTTGATGTTGTCACTCTTTGTATAAAGCTTAACCTATCCTTTAAACATAACATCCATTTGCCCTTAAGAATTAAACATTCCCGCATTCCATGAATCATGCCAAGTGATGCTTCCATCTTTTAATGACATATTCAAATAATTCATTATCACTTAAAGAGTGATCTTAACTTCCTTTCCATAGACATATGAAGTAATGATAATATAATTTTTATTCATATCCATGTTGGGAAAGAAGAACTTGATTATCTCAGAGTAAAATTGTCTTCTAAAATGATAAAACAAATCCATTTTTAGGAAGCAAAATAGTCTAGGAATCTATTTGTCTCAGACTTAACCATATTATCTAGGTTTAATTGTCTATTAGGATTAACAAATCTTTTCTTGTACTTGTAAAAATCATCATGATGTCAAAAATTTGTAAAATGGAAATTATAGAACTTTAAAGCATTAAATAAGTTAGAGGATGATTAACCTTGTGTGGTAGTTGTCTGTGGTGATGGTTTGGATGGTGGTGCAATGGGTGGTGGTGTTAGAGATGAGGATTGTACAAAAGGTGTCTTTGATAAGGATGGTGGAAACATTATACACTTTGTTTTCTTACCCATTCTTCTTTTAACCACTTGCTTAAACCTCTTGGATGGTGGTTGGTTTGGGTCTCTCCTTAGAGGCTCAACAACGAGAGGAGAGGGAGGATGAGTGAATGACAACAAGGAATTGAATGGCATTGGTGATGGTGTGGACTTGATAATGACTCTCTACTTTAGAGTAGAGCTAATTAGTAATGTGGAAAAAGGTAGAGGAGCAGCAATGGCATTACCTATTCTCAAGGAATTTGAACTTGATTTTTTTTTTTATATAGTTTGCTTCTTTCTTTTTGAGGATAATGTAGATTTAGGTGCCATAGATGATGAAATTGAGAGATTGATCCTTTTGGAGGTCAATTACACTTAAATTTATGGCTTTAGGCTTTGGATTTTGAAAGGAATGGAGGATTTTGAAAAAGAGGGACATTTGAATTTGAAAAGTGAAACCATAAAGGCAATTTTAAATTTGACATTAGTTGACTAGAGTAAGTTATGGGTTGACTACTTCACATTAGTTAACCTATGCTTCCAGTCTAATTGATTAACCCCATTTGGATAGAAAAGACTGATTTTCACAATTCAAGCATAACATATCTAAATCATAATGCAATTAAAATAGCAATCATCTAAACATACATGATCATGCCATAAAACATATAAAGTTATATCAAATTATGACAATCACATAATCAAGAGATCAATCAAACTTAATCTTGTGCAATCTCTCTCTAATGGTTATAAATCTATCTTTACCCAGGCGTTTGGTAAGAATATTGGCTAATTAATCTTTGGTATTCATAAACTTTAGTGACATATCTCCTTTGAACACAAATCCCTAATGAAATGATGTCTTAGTTTAATGTGTTTGGTATAGGAATGGTGTACGAGGTTCTTGGTCATATTGATTACACTTATGTTATCACACTTGATAGACACATGAGAGTAATGCAATCTAAAGTCCTTTAAGGATTGTTTTATCCAAAGGAATTATGTATAGCAAGAGCTTATTGTCATGTATTCTACTTTTACTATAGAAAAAATAATTAAAATTTGCTTTCTACCTTACCATGAGACTAAGGATTAACCAAATAATTGACTTGCACTTGAGTTACTTTTTCTCTTAATTCTATCTTCTACAATGTTTGAGTCTGAGTAACCCATTAAGTCAAAGTTTGATTCTTTAGGATACCATAGTCCTAAACTTATGGTCCCTCTTACATACCTAAGCACTCCCTTAAAGGAAACTAGGTATGACTCTTTTTGGCTGAATTGAAATCTTACATACAAATAAATAACAAATATTAAGTTTGGTCTAAACTTGTGGTTCCTCTTACATACCTAAGCACTCCCTTAAAGGAAACTAGGTATGACTATTTTTGGCTCAATTGAAATCTTACATACAAATAAATAGCAAATATCAAGTTTGGTCTACTAGCAATAAGACAGAGACAGAGAAGACTACTAATTATACCTTTATACTATTTTTTTTTTATCCATAACCTTACTATTTATATCATTGTCTAACTTTATGGAGTTAGTCATTGGTGTGTGGCAATGTAAGTTTGGAATCATCCATGCTAAACCTCTTTAGAGGTTCCTTTGCATACTTGGCTTAGTTGATGAAGATTGTAACCTTTGTTTACTTGATTTAAAGTCTAAGGAAGAAATTTAATTCTTCCATCATGCTCATCTTAAATTTTGTTTCCATGTCACTATCAAATTCCTTGAACAATAATTTGTTAGTAGCATCAAATAAGATGTTATCAACATAAATGTGAACAATAAAAAAATCCTTACCTTTGGATTTAGTAAAAAGAGTAGTGTCTACTTTACCTTTAGTGTAGTTTCTATTTAACAAGTAAGAGCTTAATTTTCACATCAAGCTTTGGGTGCTTACTTTAACCATATAAAGCATTTTTGCGAGCTTATAAACATTGATTAGCATAAACTTCCTTGGTAATGCAACCATAAAGAAAAACACTTTTCATGTCCATTTAATATAACTTGAAATTCTTATGTGATACAAATGTAAGGAAGATTTTACTAGATTGTAGTCTAGCATTGGTAATCAATGTGTTATTTTAATTGTAACCATTGACAACTAACCTTTCCTTATTTCTGATAATTTGACCACTTTTATCAAGCTTATTTATAAAGACCCACTTAATTCCTATGATAGGATGATCATTAGGCATAGTTACCAAACTCCAAACCTTGTTTTTCTCAAATTAGTTAAGCTCATCCTCCATAGCATAAACCTAAGATTGGTGTCATTTATATGTGTTGGTTCTATTTGTGAACAAAGTGCTAGAGTGTCAATGTTTCTAGATAGAGACTAAGTTCTTAAGGGATTAGAAGAGTTACTAATGATTTGATCTTGAAATACTTTTCTAGCATGCTTTCATTCTTAAGAAACTCATTGAACAACATTATTAAAGTTGCCATCTCTTGGGAGATTGGACTTATTCACTTCAAGTTGTTCATTCTGCTCGATTTGAACATTGTTAAAGTGTTAATGTTTCCTTGATGATTCATTTTCTTTCTCCAAGTTTTGTCTTGTCCTTGCAATATCATTTAGCTCTTCCTTTCTATGAGGGAAGGGACTAGATTCATCAAATGTGATATGCATGGACTCCTTTATAACAAGAGACTTCCTATTAAACACCTTATATGCCTTGCTACTAAAAATTATCCTAAGAAGATACATTCACTTCTTGAAATCAAACTTGCCTAGGTTGTCTTTTGTGTTTAGAATATGACATTTGCAACTAAAAACTTATAGGAAGTTTATTATAAACTTTCTTCAATTCCATAACTCATAAGGGGTATTAGTAAGAGTTGGATGAATGACAACTTTATTGGACGCATAGCAAGCAGTATGAACTGCTTCTACCCAAAAGTGTTAAGGAAGGCTATACTCATTTAACTTGGTTTTAGCCATCTCTTGCAAGATTCCGTTTTCCTTTCAACTACTTTATTTGTTGTAGGGTTCTTGGAGCTAAAAAGTTGTGAGATATGCTTTGAGAATTATAAAAATTCTTAAAACTTTTATTTTCAAACTCATGACCATGATCACTTCATATTAAAGTGACATGATATTAAAGGTCTTTAAGCTCTTGTCTTTGTTAGCTAAGAATGCATCCCATGCAAACCTATTGTAATCATTTACAATGTCATATGCATATTACTTACCACCTAAAGATGAAATTCAAGTAAGACCAAACAAGTCCATATATAATAACTACAAGGGTTTAGAAAGTCGATACTACCATTTTGCTCTTGAAGGAGCTTTTGTTCTACTTAACCACTTAACATATGTCACATACCTTGTTCTTCTCAAATTTTACCTTTGGAAAACCTTCTATAAGGTTGTGTTGGTTGAGCTTCAATAGTTAATTCATGCTTATATGACCTTACCTTCGTTACTACATCCATGATTCTTTCCTAATTGAGGCAAAGCACTTAATGCCTTGGTTAACTGAAGTGTGTAAATCAATAATATACACATTATTTGACCCTTTAGTTATAAATAAGAGATAATTTGTTTTAGAGTGAGCAATATGGCAAACATTTTCCTTAAATGATACTTTATAGCTAGTATCACACAATAGATTGATACTCAATCAATTAAACTTAAGTCCCTTGATAATTGAGATATTCTTAAGCATTGGGAACTTTTCCTCACTTATCTTGCTAATGTTAATAATCTTACCTTTGGTATTATCTCTAAATGTTATCATTTTTCCATTAATCATTTTAAAGGAAATAAAATTGTTTGGATTCCATATCATGTGTCCAGAGTAGCCACTATTTAGATGTCATTCATCTTTCCACACATTGCACTTGAGACATACTTGCATATAATTCATTTGAATTTTGGCACCTAAATTTTCTTAGGTTTTTAAATGTTAGCTTTAGTGCCTTTAACACTTTCATAAGGATAACCATCTAGGCTCCATCTTAAATTGTATGAATATTACCTGTGACCATAGTCACTATAAAAATAGCATTTAACATGATCTCTTACATGATATTTATATGCATAAAGATTATATCTATCATGATTATGCCATCTATTATAAGAATGAAAATGTCTTCGAAATGTTTTAAGCTTTTATGTGTGTCTTGTGTACATGTATGCATAGTTGTGTGATACTTTCCTACCATGATATAATGCATAAGCATTCTGAGGGGATGTATTACTAGATGTTTGTACATATGTGTGAACAAGAGTTGTCTTGCCCTAAAAAGCTTTCGGTTGATATGCATAAGACACATAACCCAAACCACTCTTCTCACATTGATGCCTTTGAGAGTCAAGCAAAATGTCTAGTTTGTCTTTACTTTTAGCAAACTTAGAGAGAAAGTCTTGAAGTTAATTTTTTTTTAAGATGAATATTGTCATCTAAGATCTTCTTGAGTCTTTCCTTATTGTAGACATTATCCAACTCAATATTCTTTTATTAAGTGACTTGACCTCATTTCTTATAGAAGTATTCTCATTTATTAAAAAAATCATTCTTATTTTTAAGCAAAGCATTTTCACTTGTCAAGGAATCAATTTCATGCTTCATAGAGACATTCTTAGCATGAAGAAACTTATTTTTGATAGTCATGTCTTTAAGCTTCTTATCTATAAAATCTATAGTATCATACAATTCATTAGTCAAAGATTCATCATTATTAAAAGTACCACAATAAGAGTTTGCCTCATCATTTATAGCCATGAATGCCAAATTGACTCCATCATTATTAAAATTACTTTATAAGTCACTTGGATCATCTCAAGTAGCTTTGAGAGCTTTCTTTAGTAGCTTTTTATCCTTCTTCTTATTTATAGGACAATTATCAATAATGTTAATAGGTTTGTTAAAATTTTAACAAATGATCTTATCCTTGCCTTTATTGCTTTTGAAGGTTCCCTTACCACATTACTTCTTCTTTCTCCAAATTTGTGTGACCCTCTTAGTTAAAATAGCAAGCTTTTCTCCATCCTCTTGAGTGTATAGATCATTCTTATCATCATCATCATCATCACTTTCTTTGGGAAAGAAGGCTTTAAAAGCAACTTTTTTCTTCTTTTTAGTAACCTTTTTAGTGAAGGTCATCTCATAGGTCATTAGAGACCCTATCAACTAATCTAAGTCAAAGTTGTTTAGATTTCTCTATTTAGTGATTACAATTGTCATGGGGTTTTAAGGCTTTTGGTGTGGTCTTAATATCTTTTTTATAAGATTACTTATTTCAATTTTCTTTCTAAGGTTGTTGAGTGGATTTATAATTTTGGTGAACATTATTTTTATTTCCAAGATTGTTTCATCAATTTTTATCTTAAAGAGCTTATATTCATGCATAAGTAAGTAGATCTTTATGTCCTTTACTTGTGTGGTACCTTTATGAATGACTTTGAGCTTGTCCCATATCTCTTTTGTCATCTTACATAAAGATACCTTGTTATATTCATTGACACTTAAACCATAATGAAGTATGTAAGTAGTTTTGGAGTTAAGGGTTTTAAATCTTTTGGATTTTGTGGTAGACTCACTTTCTTTCCCACTTATACCTACTTCTAAAGCTTTCTTGGGGCCACTATTAACTGTTTTCCAAAGTTCAAAGTCATGGATTAGATATACATGGTCATCTTATATCTCCAATAGTTGTAGTTAAAACCATCAAAGATGGAGGGGTCTAATGATGTTTTTGCCTTTAACATGACATATGGGTACAAGGAATTTCATGAATTGACTTTAGGAGGTTAGGCCTGTGAATAGAGATCAAGTTTTGATACCATTTGTTGGTCTTAAAGGCAACCTAAGATAAGAAATGATTTGGGTTTACTTGATCTGATCACTCAATACTCTATCCCAATTTCAAAGAACAATAATAAGATAACCAATAATAATAATAAAATAAGCAATGTAAATAACAAAAAGTAAAGACATAAGGGAAGAGAGAGTATGCTTAACGATTTATAGTAGTTTGACGTAAATTAGGAACTTATGTCCAAAGGTCTATCCTTTGAGAGTTCAACTTTACTAACTCTTTCATCTTTTATAGGATGAAGACAACTCTTCACACTAAGTTACTTTGACCTCAATCATCGCAAAGCTTTTGCAAAACTTCACAAGAACAAAAAATTCTTCACAACTTAGAGATTCAAGTTCTAACACTTTTCTTTAGAGTATTCTTGCCTTTTCACAATCTTAACTAGAACACTCTTGCTCTTTTATACTCACAACTTTTCACACTAAAACTCTTTCTTTTTTCTTTCACTTGTCTTTTTTTTTTTTTATAATTTTTGCTCTTAAGTATAATACAAATTTTCTAGACATTTTTTCCACATTTGTTACACTTTTCTCACCCATAATATCTATAAAAAAGTTTTACAACCCTATTATAAACAACTATAACAAACTAGCTATTGGGGATTGATTTCTTTCTATAAAAAAAAAATTAATTTTCAAAATAAAAAACTTTTTCTTTGAGACATTGATCAGCCGTAATACTTAGACTAGTCAATAGGCTTAAACTTTTGTAGCTTTCTCAAGTTTATATGCTTTAAACAAGTTTAGCTTTATTGATTGACTACAACTACTAATCAAGTTAATTGACTTAAAATCTCTATAACTTTTCTCTTCTACAGACACTAGTTTGATTGACCAACTAAAATTCTCTATGTCTTTTCTCTTTATAGCCTTTATGGTGTCTAGTTGATTGCAAGCATAAATCAAATCAAATAACATAAATTTAATATTTTTTTTTGTTTTATTTTCTTATTTCCTAATTAATGGATCAATATTATAAATCAATTAATTTTAAATTTTTATAATTTTTTTTATTTTTATCTAAAATTACTTAAAATTTCATTAATACTATTTTTTTTATATAAAATTTTGATAAAAATAAAATTTTTGTATTATTATTAGTTTAAATCAAATTTAAAATTTTAAAATTTTTTTATAATAAAAAAATTAAAATAATAACAATTTAAATAAAAATATTTTTTACTTAATAAATAATTTAATTAACTAAATATAAGAAATATATTAAAACATAAAGTTATAGAATATGACATATGCGCATGTTATAATCTCCCAATCATCACTCTCTTTGACTCTATTTGCATTTGCAGCTAGGAATGTCCACTCCAGCGACGAAGTCCTGTTAACTGTACTAGTGGCAAATAGCATGCATATTTCTGTAAGAACATTATTTCTCTTCACGTACACATTGGTAAATGTAGATATAAAAGACTAATCTAGTCATTGAATAGCACTGTAACCATTAGTGAAAATCTCAATCTTACCTCTATTTTTTTTTTAAATTTGGATTGCTTACGCAAAATGAACTGTAATTTTTAATTCATAATAGTATAACTTTACACCCAAGTCTCGTGCTTTTTATATCAAAAGCCGAAGCAAAATATGCACCACAAGCAAAGTATTTGGACGAGAAGGAACAAGATAATATTGTTAAATTGAGTGATTTTTTTTTTATTAATGACAAAGCAAGAGATTCCCTTTTTCTTTATTATTATTATTTTATGCTTGTCCTATCCGGGAACGGAATAATTGCATTCTTTCGTCTCTTATCACTGTTCTCAAATTTTCGTTCTCATTGGGATCATGCTGAAGATCTTAGAGCCCGGAATCCCATATTACGAGAAAGGTGGCGCCACATGTCTCTTGGGTTGTAGTTGTTAGGAAAGGACGATGCACAATTTTCCTTGCATTATCTGGCCTTTTCTGATCTGTAATTAACCTAACGTCACTATTGTTGGAACTTGTAACCTTCTGCTCCCATCATCTTAGCAACGTTCCAAAATTTTTTTGCCAGTTGGTGTATTAAGATGTGCAGTGATGGTCAATTATTATAATGGCTGAATCAGTAGAATCACTAGGCATTGCTAGAATCACTAGGCATTGCTCTTTTGTCATAAGATACTGCGCCTAAGTTTGAATCGGCGTGGTAGTTTACTTGCCACTATAGATAACCCCTTGAAGTCCATGCGACCTTGCTCTCTTTGTACTTACTCCTTTTCTTGCCAATTATATCACTAGTAATGTTACGGCCCAGAGTATTTGGCCGCATAATCTAGTTAGAAAGTAATTTTCTTTTTTTCTTTTTGTTTTTAAAAGCTTAATTTTGTTATTCAAGGTCATATTTTTATCCCTTGTTACGCATTTTATTTAGCATGTTACACATTTTGATATCTAATTGTAGATGTATTAATTTTTGGCGAATAAATTAAAATTTTTAAAATAAAAATAATTTTTTTTATTGTTAGTATCGTTAGCATAACTTCACTTTAGTCGTCCTTTGATTAGTTTTGCTGATAATGTAATAGGACGCATATTATTATAGCTTTGTGTTGGTGAGAATTGTTGCTAACACCCTTATGTGGAAAGTTCGTGCACTTCTTTTGCTCTTTATTAATCCACAATTTTGTTCGTTAATATGTAACATGTCAGGATGTTATTTCCTAATGCAACTCAAGAGAGGGATGAATCGGGTTTAATTGGTCAAGGTTACTCGACGCTTGATTAAACTTAACTTCAAGAGATCAAACACAATAATAAAAGATAAACAAATATAATGACAAGCAATACAAATGTAGTAAGTAAATAAAAAGAGATAAGGAGAGAAAGGGGACACCATGATTTATAATGGTTTGGTTCAATTAAAAGTTTACATCCACTTCTTAGGATTTCTGTTGGAGTGTTTAATGAACTATCACTTTTTCTTTTGATGGGTGAAGAAAATCCTATACACTTTGGCCCCTTGACCTTGAAACACACCAAGCGTTCATGAATCTTTACACAAGGATGCACATCTTTCATAACTATAGAGCTTACAAGCTCTAACACTTTATAACCTAGAATACTCTTACTCTTTTAACAAACTCACATTAGAGTTTCTTATTTTCAATTTTCTCACTTGATCATGCTTTACTTGTTTTTTCTTTTGATTACATGTTAAAGCTCTCAAGCTTTGTTTCTTGTCCAATTTGTCTAATAAAGAGTTCACACACTCTTTTATAGACTCATAAGGATAAATTAACAGTTATGATTAAAATTTCTTTTGATAAAGAGAGTCAATCAAAATATAAAATCAAATTTAGAAACTTCTTTTTTGTATCCTTAGTTGACTATAATATTTTGACCAATCGATCAATTCAAACTTTTAGCTAGACATTAGTTTTTTACACTTCATGCTCTTCTATCACATCAGTTGACCAAAGGACTTGGTATGGTTGACTGATTCAAACTCTTAGCCAAAACTTTCTTTAGTTTCTTTTATTTTGTTCAAGTCATTCAATTAGCTGTAACAGTAGATCTAGTTGATCAATTCCAACTTTTGGCTAAAACTAAGAATCCATTAATTCTTTCTATCTTTCCTTGAAATCCCTTATGATCTTATTCAAAAAATAATTAAAAAAAAACTTTCTAAAGATAGAATAGATATAACACTATAAGAACTTTGAGTAATGATTAGTACAATTTAAATTCAAAGAGTTTAAAATAGATATTGTAGCATGAGCAAACATAATATACCATAATAAGCTCATATCATACTAATTAATCACATAATCAATCAAGAGTTTACATAATATACAATCAATTAATCAATTAATGACTAGATAAATCACTTGATCATGAGGGACACATCAAAACTTAATAAATAGATCACATGATCCCAATAATTTCTCCTTTTTTATGACAATTATGATTGATGTTGGGGATAAAAAATATAAACTTAGATGGAATAGCTCCCCTTGAATATATGCTCCTATGCTAATGTACTAAATGTGATCAAAGCAATCAAATAATCATATAAAGATTGACTAACTACGTTGATTGAGTAATCAAGCATAACTCATGATAACAAATAAAATATTAAAGCAATCCAACATAAGTATAAATAAGCAATCCAAAAGATCATTATAAGTATAACGATGCAACAATAATGAAAAACAAAAAAAGGATTCATATCCATCATGGAGCGACAAAATGGCCATCATCAATCAATCATCTCTCTCCCTCCTTTAGTATATATTGCCTTACTCATCTCTGAAGTACTCTCCTTTTGTAGCAATCTAAGCATGATGACCATTTGATCCTTTGACTCTTTATATAGTCTTATAGTTTAGCTTTTAGATCATCCACATCATTTCTAAGACCAATCAAATTTTCCATGAGCTTTTCAATTTGTTCAATTAGTGAAGGGCTTTAATCTTTAACAAAAGATTAAGGAGTGGATGATTGACTAACACTAGATGGATTTGTACTTCCTTTAGAATCTTTAGAAGGAGTACACCACTTTCTTTCACTTTTATCTAACTTCATTTGTCTTAAGGTATCCACTCTAATGTATTTACCTTGTTGAAGTAGGTAGAAGCTTCATTAAAAGTTGGTATCTCTAGCTTTAATGGCCAGTGACTTAAGTGCATTCCAAAGGATAAATTTTTGACTTTATCCTTCTTAGCTTACCTTATCACTTTCTCTTGTTCCAAATTTATGTTTGTACACACAAGTTAGGAAATGTGAGATAGTCATAATGTCCTTCATTAAAATTGACATTGTAAGCTACTAAACATTGCACCATCCAAAACTTGATAAATAAAGAAGAAATTTTAAAAGTCTTCTTTATGTTCATATCTTCATCCCTAAATTATATTCTTCCTTCAAACATAATGCACAACTATTCTTGGGGACTAAATTTCCCAATAATCTAAGAGTCATTCCACTTTACATCAACCCTAGCAAGAGACAAGTTCAATTTTTGAACTATCACCTTAGGAGTGATCTTCACTTCTTTCCATTTATGTAAAATGTGAGCTTAATGCATGCTACATTGATCTCTATGTTAATAAAGACCAATTTTATCATCTTAGGGTAGTATTCATTCAAAAGTAATGAAGTTTACCTATTATTGGTGAACAAACCATTCAAAGAAACCATTTTCCTTAAACTCAGCCATAAAGTTAAGCCTAAGAGGTCTATCAATATACACAATTCTCCTTATATACTTAGTTGAAAACTCATAAGAAATTTTAAAAGTTTTGAATCATGAGTTGTAGTACCTTGATGGAAAAGGATTTTATCAATATGAAGGTCCAATTGATTAACCAATAGAGGAAGAAGGAATAAAATGTCCACAAGTCATTGGGGGTGGATAAGGCCTCATTGTTGATTTTTAAGTCACTGGTGTCTAAGGGGGTAGTGTTATCAAAAATGGAGAATTTGGCAAAGAGGGTGACAATGTCATTATGATTTCAACTTTTTTAACTTTTTACTTAGATCTCCTCATAAGTTAATTAGGACCCCTTTTTGGTGGTTTTATTGATCGAGGAGTTAAAGGAACAACCAATATGATTATTAGTGATGGGATGGAAGAGGAGGTGCTATTGTAGTGAGTCCTTAAAGGAGCTAAGCTCAATTTTGAGCTCTTAGCTTGTTACTCCTCCATTTTGTACTTGATTTTGGCTCTATATCTATGCAATTTGAGAGATGAAGACTTGTATGTATTGATTTGAAAGAGTTTGGAGGATCTAGGAGGTTTGAAAAAGAAAAAAAAAATTTCTAAAGAAAAAATTTTCACAATATCTAAAAAAAATGGAAAGGGGAGGAAAATTTTAAATTGTGATCAATTAACTAGTGTAAGTCATTAATTAGCCACTTACTTCAATTGACTTGTGCTTTCATTTGGTCAACTGCATCCATTATGTGCAAAAAAAAATTCAAACTTTTAATTTTAAACATGAAACCCTTCAAATCATATCTAAGAACATGTAATATAGAGAGACACTAATAATCTTGCTCCAAAACATGGAAACATAATAAGCAAGTGATCAATCCAACTCAATGCCTAATCTCTCTTTAATGATGTTAAACCCATCCTCACTTAATGGTTTGGTGAAGATGTTAGCTAGTTGATTATCATTGATCATAAAATTTAGGAACACATCTCCTTTAAATACATGATCCTTAATACAATGGTGCTTAAAGTCAATAAGTTTGATCCTGGCATGGTATACAGAGTTCTTAGTCAAAATGATTGCACTCATGTTATCACATTCAATAAACATATTAGAGTAGAAAGAGCAATTGAGCATAATAACTACTAGTTGCTAAGTACTCTACTTTGGCTATGAATAGAGCAATTAAACATTAATTTTTACTGTACCATGAGAATAAAGCTTTCCATAGGAACTAATATCCACTCATGGTACTCTTTCTCTTAATTTTATCACCTATGATGTTTGAGTTTGAGTAACCCATAAACTCAAAGGTAGTTCTCCTAGGATATTGTAGTCTTAAACACAAGGTCCCCTTAACATACCTAATCACTCTCTTAAGGGAGATTAAATATGACTCTTGGACTAGGTTTAAATCTTACACACAAATAAACAATATACATCAAATCTAGTTTAGTTAGTTAAATAAAAAAGATTACCAATCTTATAGTTATACTACTTTTTATCTATAATCTTTCTATTTTCATCATTGTTTAGTTTAATGGAAATTTTCATAGGAGTGCCATAGGACTTAAAATCATCTATTTTAAACTTTTTAAGTAGTTCTTTTGCATACCTGGCTTGGTTGATAAAGATTTTATCTTTTATTTGCTTTATTTGAAGCCTAAGGAAGAAGTTCAATTCTCTTATCATGCTCATATTAACTTATGTTTCCATGCTATTGGCTGACTTTTTGTACAAATATTCATTAATAGCACTAAATATGGGATCAACAACAAAAATTTATACAATGAATAAGTCCTCATTTCTTGAATTAGTAAACAAAGTAATATCAACTTTACCTTTAGTGAAACCCTTACTTAGCAAGAAAGAACTTAATCTCTTGTATTATGCTCTCGATGTTTGTCTCAACCCATATAAGACTTTTAAAAGCTTGTAAACATAGTCAAGGAACTCATTACTTACAAACCAAGGGGCTAGTCAACATAAACATCCTTCATGATGTAGCCATCTGAGGAAGCACTCTATATGTTTATTTGGTACAACTTAAAATGCATGTGAGATGCAAATGCAAATAGCATTTTAATGGCTTTTAACCTTGTAAATAGGGCAAAACTTTGATCAAAATTGATGCTCTCTTCTTGGTTATAGCCTTTAATAACTAATCTTACATTGTTTCTCACAATTTGACCACTTTCATATAAATTATTCCTAAAGACCCACTTCATTCTAATAATTGGATGATGACTTGGTCTAGGAACTAAAGTCTAAACCTTGTTTTTCTTAAATTGGTTGAGTTTATCCCTTATAGCATGCATTTTAGACTATTTAAACAATGTATTATCTATATGCTTTGGTTTTACTAGAAAAACAACTCCAATAGTGCTTATGTTTCTAAATATAAATCTAGTTCTTAATGTGTTAAAGGGGTTACTAATAATCTAGTCTTAGAATGCCCTTCCAGCATGCTTCCACTCTTTTAGAACCCATTGAACAATAGTTTTTAGATTTCCATTTGTTGGCAGTATGGACTTATTCACTTATGGTTTTCATTCTACCCTTTTATAACATTATTGGATTACTATTGTTGCTTTGATGATTCACTCACTTTCTCTAAGAAATTGTTTGAACTTGTAAGATCATCAATCTCTTCCTTTCTTGGAGAGAGAGTATTAGCTTAATCAAATACAATATACATGGACTCCTTTGCAATAAGAAACTTTTTGTTAAAGAATTTGTAAGTTTTGCTATTATATAAGTATCCCAAGAAGATATTTTTCTTTTACTTTAGCATTAAACTTATATTTTTTTTCTGTGTTTAAAATAAAACACTTATAACCAAAGGCCCTTGCATGTTTGATACTAGGCTTCCTACTATTCCATAGATCATTAGGGGTTTTCTTAAGAGTTGGATGAATAAAAACTTCAAAATTAGCTATATACATTACTTTAGCCCAAAAATATTAAGGAAAGTAAAACTTATTTAACATGGTTTTAACCATTTCTTGTAGATTTCTATTTTTCATTTTAGCTAGCTCATTCTTTTATAAAGGTTTTGGAGTTGAAAAGTTATGCGAGTTGCCTTAAGAATCATATAAATTCTTAAAGCCATCATTCTTAAACTCTCTACCATGATCACTTTTAATTAAAGCAACATAATGGCCCTTTTCATTTTGGATTGCTTACAAAGACTTTAAGAAGTCTTTAAGCTTTTGTCCTTATGAGCTAAGAATGAGATCTATGTAAATCTGTTATAATAATGCACAATAACATTTGAATATGATTTTCCTTACAAAAAGGAGACTTTAGTTAGATTGGATAAGCCCATATGCAACAATTCCAAAGGTTTAAGGGTGGATATTACATTTTTACTCTTAAAAGAGTTTTTACTTTGTTATCTTTTTTGTTATGCATCACACACCTTGTCTTTCTCATATTTAATGATAGGATGTGCTTTCACAAGGTTGTGTTGGTTGATTAATGTGAGTTGCTTCATGCTTACATGTCCCTAATGATTTTTCAATAATATAAGCCAAGCACTTCAACATTGTCTTGGAATCAGCCACATAATAAGTATTTTGCTCAAATGACACCTTATATCCATAATCTCATAATTAACTAATATTTAACAAATTGATCTTTAGTCTCTTGATAAGTAAGAAATTGTTAATCATTAGGGACTCTTAACTATATTGTCAATGCCAATAGTCTTACCTTTAGCATTGTCTCTAAATGTTGTCTTATCACTATTATTTATCTTAAGAGAAATGAAATTCTTTGCATTTTCATCATGCGTCTAGTGTAGCCATTATTAAAGCACCATTCTTTTGACTTTAAGTTGCTCTTAAGGTGAATTTGCATAAGGATCACATTGATTTAAATATGCAAACTTTCTTAGGTCCTTATGTATTAGTTTTGGTATGTTAAGAACTTACATGTGAATATCTCAAGTTTTTTAGACTCTTTCTAAGATGACAAGTAAACTACATATATCCATAATCACCACAGAAGTAACATTATATTTATCATATGAATAAGTATGATATCTATCATAGGAATATGTATGTGCACGTGATGTTCTTGTTTTATATTTGTAATATATGTACATATAAGCATACTTATGAGATGCATTTTTACCATGATGTGATGTGGATGTATAAGCATTATTATGTATTATCTTCTTAGATGATTGTGCTTATGTGTGTTCATGGACTATTTTGCCTTTAGTGCCTTTGTGTTAAAATGCATGAGATATTAGCCTAAGCCATTTTTCTTACCTTAAGGCCTTTGTGTGTTAAGCATGTTTATTCTCTCAACAAATTGAGCAAATGATTCTTGTTGCTTAAACAATTTCTTCTTAAGCAAGATATTTTCATTTAAGAGTTTCACAAACCTTTACTTTGCAGTATCAACATGCAAGTCATTACTCTTTTTAGTAAGTGACTTAACCACTTCCTTTAAGGATGTTGTTTCCTTCTTAAAGGATTCAACTTGAACCTTAAGGCTTATGTTTTTGGCATCTATGATTTTTGCTTTATATTCATGCTTTCTAACTTGTCATACAATTCATTAATCGATGCATTATCCCTAGATTCACTATCAAAAATCACCTTTAACTTGTTATAAAGGTCATGTTGATACCAACATCATTAGTTTAATCATCATCTAAATCACTTGAGTTAGCCTAAGTGGCTTTAAGTGCCTTTTCTCACTTATTATACTTATAACATATGATTTCCTTTATGTGAATTATCTTTCTCACACATTTCAATTAAATGGCTTCTTACCTCTTTATATTTTCCTTCCTATATGGTGAAAGAATCTCTTCATCAATATTGCCATCTCATCCTTATCTTCTTTCAAGTCAGAGTAACTCTGCTATTCATCAGTTTCTCATTTCTTGAGGAAGCTTTGAATGCAACAACTCTTTTCTTCTTTTTAATGAACTTTTTATTAAAGATCATTTCATAAGTTGGCAAGAAATCAACTAACGCATACAAGCCTAAAGCATTAAAGACCTTGGCTTTGATTATAGAAATAACCTTTGGATGCTAAGACTTGGGCAGAGATCTTAATAGTTTTTTTTTCATAAGATTAGTTATCTTTATATCATTTTTGAGATTCTTTAATGGATTGATGATGTTTGTGAACCTTATATACATTTGAGAGATGGTTTCATTAATCTTCATATTGAACAACTCATATTCTCACATAAGTAGATTAATTTTAAAATCCTTGACTTTAGAGGTACCTTTATTGAGGATTGTAAGCTTATCCTTTATCTCCTCTGTAAACACATAAAAGGATATCCTATTATACTTATCAAAACTCAAGGAACATTAAAGCATGTAACAAGCCTTGGAGTCGAAGGTTTTGTTTCTTTTATCCTCAATGGTGTATTCATTCTCTTCTTTTTCAACTCATTTCCCTTATATTATTTTCATGGCTCTTCTTGAACCACACTTAACTATTTCCCATAAGTCATGTTATTAGGATTAGATATAAATAATAATTTTGTCCAACTAGTGGTTATAATTATTCTTATTAAAAATGGCTAGTCTCAGAATGTTGTCATCTTTGACATGATGAATGGGTACAAAAGTTGCCATGGATTGACTTTAGGGTGTTAAACCTATTGAAACATATACTGAGCATTGATATTACTTGTTTATCCCTAATGCATCCTATTATACCCTTATTTTATCTGCCTTGATTAAAGAGGGATCTCACTTTCACTAATTGCACCTATGTTTAGATGTGTTTAAGGCTAATTTGCATTTGAAATAAGATTACAATTAGATTGCAATTAGTTTAAAGTTTAAACATGAAATAAGTTATAATTGGCTATTAGAAAAAAAAAAGCAAAAAAAAAAAAATTGAAAAATTGAAAAATGAAAAATGAAAGCAAAACAAAAAAAATGGAAAAAAAAAAAGAAAAAGGAAAAGGAAAATGGAAAAGAGCACAAATAAGTAATTTAATTGTTACAAGTCTATTTACAAAGTCCAATACATATCTTAAAGGTATATAACATCTAGAAAAGGAAGAGCTAATAGCCCTATGGGTCCTTAGACAAAATTTAAAGCTAGAAAGGTTGTTTTTGGGTAAAAGATGGTAAAACCTATTGCATCATTGAATCCTAAGGGGGGCCCTCCCCTTCTCAAAAGCCCATGACCAAATATATGAAGTTCTTAAAATTATACAAGGGTAGTAGTATTATGGCTATACAAGAAAATACTAAAGGTACAGACCTAAAGTTGTCCAATTAAACCTAACCCAACAAAAGGTTCCCAATCCTCTCTTTAAGGCCTAATAGCTTGGTCCAAATTCAAACCCTACAGGTAAATGACCATAAAAAAATTAGACATTTACATAAAAACAATATCAATCTTAGACATTTAATAAGAATTATGAATGACAATTAAATCCTTTAAGATTTAGATAATCCTAAATGTGGCTAAACGGGTAAAGGTGCCTCTTTTACAAAAAGGAGGGGCCCTTTACATTTAAAGAGAGAATAGGAGGAACAAAAAGGAAAAATAAACTAAAACAACACTAAAAAGAAAAAAGTAAGAAAAGCAAAAAGACACAAAAAAGAAAAAAGAATGTCAAGATGCCATCTTAAGAGGAGCAACTCTCACATGCTATTAATGATGAGAATGAAGGTACTCATACTAAAATTAAAAGCCTCTTTGTTTTTCTCTTCTTTCATCTCTTTTTTGCTATTACAATTAATAGCCTAACTAATGATTGTAAATAAATTAATCTATTTGAATTAAATTAAACTTCCAAAAGGCAATTTGATAATGCTCTTTTAGCGAGCTAGTAACTTATTATAGTAGAGGAATGTTAATTAATAACCCACATACAATCATTCATGATCCAACAATACATTTGTTTGCATTTGAGATTAATCACTCACATAAATGATTTGAATAAGGAATAAATCCATGATCACATGAAATAACAAAATTAATTCCATGCATTAATTTTCAACGTTTAATTACCAACCATTATTCTACCCACCTTAGAATGTCTTTAATGCCCCTTAAACATGATTTTGCTTTACATTATTTAACTCAAAACCACCATCAGCAAAGAGCTTAGTAATAAGCAAAAAACACAAAAAACACAATAGTAAGGAATATAATTCTCAAAACACCAAAATCTTAAACACACGAAAATCAAACCACACTTAAGGATTAACCAAAGAAAAATACTCATATTGAGGATTTTTTGCACTTTGAGAACCATTTAGTCTTAGCTACCCTTGCATAAAAAAGAAAGTCAAGTTAGCACATGACTCTATATCTCTTTACTACAACATAGAGTATTTTTTTTTTTATAGTTTTCTTTATCCATATAATGCAAATTAATGAGTTGCAAAGAAGAAGTTGACTAACCATTTATGGTGATCAACACAAGACTTTAGTCACCACAATTGTCTGATGAAGCAATAATTGCTTGTTTCCCTTTTGAACATAGTTGACCAATTGCATGAAAAGTTAAGGAAAAAAGAAAACATAATAATAAGAAAAAAAGGGAAAAAAAATGAAAAATCAACATTTTGAAAACAATCTCCAAATCAAAGGCTTGGGCAATATAATTGGACTAAGTGCTATAGTTAGTAGACCTAAACTCCCAAAAGCTCATAATCTTGATTTTCCAACCACTAATTCCTTATTACCAACCAAACCTTCATTAATGTGTTTGTTGTCATTGGTCACCATTATTGCTTGAGGCCTTTATTATTTAGAAGACTAGATATTGATCTTTCCATTCATGATGGACATATGTCACAAATGTTAAAAATTGCTTTACTTTTGGAATCCAACCTATTAATGTTTCATCTTTCCAAATGTAGATATGGTCCCTTTGGTGGAAAAAATGGAAAACCCATTAAACTTGCTAGGTCCCTTAAATTAAGATGTTTATTTTCTAAGCCCTAATACAAACCTTGTGAGGACTTTGTTAGAATCAATTGGCCAAAAGCATAAAAAGATCCATGTTGTGTCCAAAAGGCATTAACAAGAGAAGTGTATTTCAACCAATCATATTATCAAGCACATAATGGAACACTCTGAATTTGATTTTGTTCATATGACACTACTCATATATGGCCTTATAATGTTCCTAAGAGTTATCGAGTATGTCTGCAAATGCATTATTGAACTCTTTTATAAGGTGAAAAAGGATGAGTTCAATCTAATTCCCATTATAATAGCTAAAATGATCCTATCCTTGAATTGTCATTAGATCCATGCAAAGAGGCAGCTCAAGGGAAGTTTAGTGTTATTTTGTGTGTCATAAGCCACATGGATACCCCTCACATAAATTTACTCATCTTATATGTTGAAAGAATATACCCCTACTTGAAGGGTTTTATGTAATTGAATAACATCATAAACACGACATTTTAGAATATCATATGGCATCAAAAGGGTTTCTCTTGGTCATTAGTGGAATGGAAACTATCCACTTCAATTATAGTAATCCTAATAGTTATGACTACCTTTAAGCCATTATCCAAGCATGGAAGAATATCACCCTCCTTTAGATTGTTATGAACTATGATGTATAATCTTGAGGCCATGGGATTTATATCCCTAATAAGTTAGTAATCCATGTTGTTTCTAAAGGAAATACCAAAGTCAAGGATGACCAAATATTCTACTTGTCAGTTATAAATGAGCCAAATTTCATCATGGAAAATACAATATTGCTAAAAGACATCATCCCTTTACATCGTGATCAACCAAGTTCCTTAGAAAATTTTCATTAAAGTTTTTTAATTAACCAATTCATTAAAGAGCAAAAGTCATCCCAAAGAAGGAATGAGGAGTTGGCCTTCTAGTTTTTTAATGCAAACTAGGGACTTTAAAATATGGGTATAATAGGACCTAACCAAGGTCAGTTACAAAATGTTCTCCAATTCACTCTTAATCAAAATGAAGTTCTTCAGCAAGAAAATGCTTATGTATAAGATAAATTGAATTATGTGAATGTTACACTCTTTACTAAGTGAGAAATTTATGCCATGTAAGTAAATTTCCTCACTAAAGAAGATCAAAGCCTAATGCAACAACTGATAGCTAAATATACTCAAATGTGTAAGTTAACTCCTTAGGTTTAGCAATTGATGGCCCTTAACCATGAATGAGAGTATCAAGTGTCATAATGGATTAAAGGGGTAATAAGGAGAGCTTGATATATGGCTGATGAGGCCAAAGAGTTGCATGCTAAAATCTCATCATTGCATTTATTTGATGAAAGCCTTGATTGCTTCCTTCATGAGTCCACCAAACATTATGGGTTCATTTCATGCTTTGTCGTAAAATGTTGTTATGTATATTCTATAATGTAATTATCACTATAGATTTGACAAAAAATCCCCCTTAACTTTTAGGACTATAAATTTAGTGAGGAGAAATGTCTATTAACTTTGTACTTTATAATATAAACCTAACATAAGGATGAATCTTTTAATCCTTCAATCTAAATTTGATTTGATGTAAAGTTATGTTTGTTACACTAGCTAACTTTATATGAAAGAATAATGTCTACATGCATATCATGACATTTTGCTTAGCATCATGCATGGTTGCTTAAACATACATATTTAAGGCTTTATAAGTATGCCTGTTATTTTAGATGGAAAATTATAATCCTCAAGCAACTTATGTAATGATGGGTCAAGTGCTTGCCAAAGGGTTTGTTAAAGGGATAACAATTACTAATCATGTTTATGAAGAGATGTACTTTGTTGACATAATTGATAATATGTCTTTTTGCCTAATAAAAGGACTAAATAATCATTACAAGTGGCATGGGACTAAGTTGCACACTATTTATGAGTGTGAGGTTTTAACAATTTCAAAAAGGGAAAATAATAATGAGGGACATTGTCTTAATTCCAAAACAATTCCATATAATGCACCTTAATATCCAACCACATGAGTTAAGTGAGTTGTGACTCTTATACTATAAAGCTATGACAATTACCTCTCATTTGCTTGTATCCTTCATGTCCTAAAATTTAAGGACCTAGAGTCAAATTTTGAAAAGGAAGAAGAAGATCCCCTTAAGTCATTAGAAATTTATCTTACTAATGTTAAGCAAAGTCCATCTTTGCCTAATCTTACAAACATTTTGCCAATATTATTAGTAGAGATGATTGCAAGCAATGCTTTTTAAAATCATAAGATTGTCATGATAAGCATGTTGCAAAGGATCTTTCTTATACATTATTAAATTGTCAATGCTCTCATCAAGTTTATAGATTGACATCCTTAATACCCTTTCATAAACTATTTTTCAATCCCCCAATGTGCTTTAACAATTTCCCAAAGGAAACCCTTTATTTTCTTATGTACCTTGCAAGAAAATACATTATTGGCATGCTCATATATTGACCATAGGTCAATACTTTTATAAGGTATTAGAAGCAAAATCCATAAGCTTGGTCTTGACTATATCAATGGTTCAAAATCTTCATTTTCCTTTTAGAATGGAGGAATATCATCAATAGTCTTAAAGACCCTCCATTCATCTTTTGCATCTTCCATCTTCACCTAGATGTATGGGTCCAAAACAAGGAAACTAAGATGCATATATGCCCATTCGTTTAAAAAATCATCAACTTCCCTTTTAGTGTTTTGGTTAATCCTTATACCAATCTAATCTCTTGGCAAGATATCAAGATTATGCTATTCAAATGTAACAAGGTGGATTTAAATGTTCGTCCTTAAACCTTTTTTCAAGTTGATACTTATCACTATAATGGACATATTAATTTGGATAGTGAGGTACTCCCTTATCATTATGCCAAATCCTTGTGTCATCAATAGCTTTATATGTATAGATTGTATTAAGTGTAAGGAAACTAAATAAAACATGAAAGAAGTCTTAGTAAGCATTTAACTTCTTAAAATTATACATACAAATATTTATGGACCTTTCAATACTCAAGTCGTAATGAAGAATTATTTTTTATCAACTTCATAGATATTTCACATTATAGATATGTATATTTTTTTAATTAAAATCTTAATTATTGAATACCCTTGAGATATATATAAAGGAAGTTAGAAACAATTAGACAAAAGGTGAAGATTGTAAGGTCTTATAATAGTGATGAATATTATAGAAAATATAATAATTTGGGACAATATCTAGGTTTATTTGTGAAATACCTCGAAAGTCATGAAATATGTGTACTATAAACTATGTCTAACACACCTTAACAAAAGATGTGACAAAAAGGTGCAATTTGACATTAGCAAATATGGTCAAAAGCATGATGAGTGAGTCTTCTTTACCCAAATCTTTATGGACATATGTATTCAATAAGGTAAACTATTTGTTGAATGGGATTCCTAATAAGGTAGTTCAAAGTACTCCTATAGAATTATGTATAGGAAGAAAACCAAATTTAAGACACCTAAATATCTATGGTTGCCCAACAAAAGCAAGAATCTACATGAAAAGAAATTAGACTCTTAAACAATTGATGATTACTTTATTAGTTACCTAAAGAAGTCTTAAGAATATATAACTATAGTTTAAGAATTGTAAAAATTGGTAATGTAAGATTCATTAAGAATGGTGAAATTAATCAGACTAATGAATGTCAAAATATGGATATAAAAGAAATTAAGGTAAACATTTTTTAACGCATAAAAATTTTTTTATCTACTAAGAAAGAACTAACTTACAACTGACTAATATAAATAAATTACAATGGGTACTATTAAAAAGATCTCAACGAAAAAGAGATGAACTATTTTAGATGATTATGTGGTTTATTTACAATAGTCAAATTTTAATATTAGAATCAATAAAGATATAGTTTTATTTTCACATAACATATAAAGTATTCATTAAAGATAATTAAAAAGCTCAATATGTTTAGAGTTTTACCAAATGTATGTGAAATTTGTCTTTCTTAAATAAACCTAAAGGTCTTTCATCAAAGGTAAAGATTATTTAATGTGTAGATTAAGAAAGTCAAAATATGGACTGAAACATATTTTCCTATAATGATATATTAAGTTCAATAATATCATAATATCTTTTGAATTTAAGAAAGCACATCATTAATTAGTATATATACCAAAACATTAGTAGGAGTAAGTTTGTTTTCTAGTCCTTTTTGTTACTTGCTACTAATATTTTACATATATTACATGAGATTAATGAATTTCTCTAAAAAAATATTATAATAAAAGATATGAGAGAGATATCTTGTGTAATAAGAATATAAATATTTTGTAATAGATCACAATGAATAAGGATTGTCTCAAAATACCTATATTGAGAAAAATCAAGAAAAATTTAATATGAAGAAGTATTCACTTGTTCTCATGCAGAAATGTAACAAATTTAATCTCATATAATGTTTAAAGAATGATGTGGAGTGTATGGAAATGGAATCAATTTCATATGTTTCTACTATTAATAACTTAATGTATTTACAAAACTCATTTAACTAAATATCAATTTTGCAGCCAAAATGGGTCATTAGTAAATTGAAAAGAAAATATTGAGGTACTTGTAGGAACAAATATTGATATGCTCATATACAAATAATTCAACTAGTTAGATGTGAATAAATATTCAAATTAAAACTTTACTAGATGTTTTGATAGTATAAAGTTGACATTTAGTTATTTGTTCTTATTAAGAAAAGTGACAATTTTATGGAGAGTTTATCATTACTTTATCTATTATAAAGGGAGAGTTTGTGGCATGATTTAAAGTTATAAGTTGTACATTTCAAGATTCAAGGTTATCGATGTCATTACCAAGCCACTAAAAATTTATATGATAATTTCACAACAATATCCTTCTCCAAAAATGACAATACTTAAAGGGTATTAAGTTTAAAGAAAATTAAAGTATTTTGTCATTAAGAAAAAAGTTTAGAAATAAATAATGTCTATAAAATACTAATCTATCTCATAATAGTAAATTAATATGAAAGTTTGCAATTAACATTGTGTAGAAAATACATTCTTACAATGGGTCTTAGTTGTACTAATGATAATTGATGATATATAATGTAATGACACCCTAAGCTCATTAATACATTTCTAACGTACATTATTCATCTCTTGTTATATTATAATTGTATGCATATTATTATTTTACAATTAACAAAAGTTTTTATGAAATATTATTATAGACTATTATGAAATTATATATATCTTATGAATTTTGTATAGTAAATTGCTAATATTAGTATATGAAAGAAAGTATTCTAAATAAATAGGGTATAATCATCATAATTCACAATAAATAATTTATTATATTATAATATTATGATAAAATCATAAAAGATTATGATTGTGATTTATATATAATAATTAATGTAATAAATTATAATTGGGTTAAGTGAGAGATTATTAAAATTTTTTAATTAATAATATTATAATATTTTTATTTAAAAATCAATGATGACTTAAGTAGTAAGAGATAATTTTATATATTATTGTACTATTAAGAATTATAATATAGAGTTTGATACAAGTATTAATGGATATATCTAATTTAAGTCATGCAATTTTGTGTGTGTATGTGTGATCTTCTTTCTTTTTATTACACACAAAAATTTCATCAAAAGACATGTAATCATAGTAAAAGATTAGGAGGGAGAAATCAATTATTAGACTAAGAAAATTTTTTTAGATACATCAATCATTTTAGCTTTCCCAAACTTAAATATATTATTTACGATATTATTTTTATAAATATATTTACTTTCAAAATCTAAAAAAATTACATTTTATATTAATATTTTTATTAAAAAATTTAACATAAAATTGAAACCAAATTATTTTATATCTAATTTCAATTTGAACTAAAACTATTAAAATTAGTATCAATTCAGTTCTAGTCAATTTGGTTTTAATTTGAATCAAAATCGTGAACATGTCTAGATTAAGAAAACAGATTTAGAAAACAAAAGGTTAAAAATTGAAATAGCATAGGCAACAAATTGCAATATTGTAGCAATAAAAATTACTGAAAAACAGAACACCAGATTGAGGCAAAGAGCTGAAATGTTGGGGTTCAATGACCCGCTCCTTTCATTGATAAAAGGGTTATGTAAACAGCTTAAAACATCTTTGAAAATGTCATTAGAAAGTTCTAAATGATCCTAACCACATATGTTACTTAAACTATCTCCACAATCTACTGAGCTGTTTAGAAATTTCTAGTTGCCTTCGAATTGGGAAAAACAAATCTTGGTGATAAAACAATAAAACATTGAAATGGTAACTGTGCCATTAGTTTCAATACTCATTGGTTTATTTGTTGCAAAATAAAACTTCTTTATTCAAACTGATTTATCTCCGGTTTTTGCTCCTCTTGAAACTACAGAGGATATTAAAAGTTAATTTCATATATATATATATATATATATTTTGTGTTCCTAAAGTCATGAAATGAAAGGTCTTTAACCTGCCGTATGTTGGCTGCTAAACTTTCAAACTTTTTAATCTATAAAACTAGATTTGTACTTGATTTTGGCATATTGATTTTTCCACCTGAAGCCATGGAGGTCATCTAATTGATGAGAAAATGGCAGCTTCAAATGTTTTGGTTTACCAGACTCTAAAACTGAGTTGACTTCTTCATTTTTCATCTTGAAGCCATAGAGATCATTTGAAGTGATTAGATAAATGGTTGATGAAGCAGCTGCAAACTTCAGGCTTGTAAACCAGCCACGAAACAGATTTTCCAGATTTCTCTGATCAAAAACTTAAGACTCTAGTCTTTCGTCTGAAAATCTTGAATTCTGGTTTCAAATTCTGTTGATTTTTTTAAACACAAACTGATTTTTATATGCCCTAAAGATCAATAAAGATAAAAATATTAGTGTTGGATTTTAGGGGCTTAAAAAATTTGAGGCTAAAAATTGTAGTAGCTGAAGCAATGAAATGCAGTCTTGCAACAAGAAAAAAGGTAGAAAAACAGAACACCAGATGGGGGCCAAAAGGTGAAATGTTAGGTTCAAATACTCACTCCTTTCAATAATGGAAGGGATATTTAAACGACCTGAAAAATCTTTCAAAAAGTTTGTAGAAAGTTCAAAATGATTCTAACTACACATGTAACTTGAACTATTTCTACAATCTATAATTTCTTGGCGTTTAGGGTTTAGGGTTTAGCCAACGAAATTTAATTTTATGGTCACAATTTACTAAACGGATTAGAAGTCCAGTTATGTCATAATTGAAACATGAAAGACTTTAACTAAAACACTTGAATGCCTGTTGTGGCTTGTTTATAAAACAACAAATGTGTCATTAGCTTCAATAATGTCTTCATTGACTTGACGGAAGATTTACCTTAACCTTGCCCACATGTTGAAATGAAAATTAAAAATAGAAATACTTAATGCCTTGCCAATACACAAACATTTGGCAAATTTTTCATCAGCCATGTTCATCATCATTTTCCACTTCCTTGGGTTAGCAACGTTGGAGACGGGGAGCTCTCGAATGCACATGCGCATACACAGAATGTGTGAGGAACTAAAGCTAGAGCTCTTGGAAATCCAAGTATGGATGCTTTAGAAATCTTAATATGCATATATTTTGAAGGTACAACCAGGAAGCTTTCATGTACAATATTGTCAGCTTTTAGTAGTATTCTCCTCGAATAAACTCATTCAGCCGTTTCAATTCTCCACTTTGCTGCTCCACAACTGCTCGGACGACATCCGTGATGGAAATCATGCCCACTATTTTCCCATCAATAACGGGTACATGCCGAATATGATTATCTGCAAGATCAACAATCGTCATTCACTAAGTTCCCCCAGTGGTGGCAGGTTGCCAAACTATGGAATGGAACAAGGAGTCAAAACCAGTTATTTTTATGCCAACTACCTGTCATAAGTTTCATTGCTCGAAGAATGTTAGTGTCGGATGTCACTGTTATTAACTTGTTCTGCTAAGGGCCGGAAAAAAAAAAAAAAAAAAGTAAAGCATCTTTATACAGGCATTATTTTAAAACTTTTGGCATCAAGAGGGGAAAAATCAGCGCAAAAGACCATCAATCGGACCTCATCGGTCATGATCTCTCCGACCCTTGTGTACTTGGAAGATCTGCCCTGCGTGATTACCTTCTTTAGATAATCTGCTTTGGTCACCCATTTCACCATTGCCGATAATTAGAATCCATCATATGTATTATTATGTTGTTTGCTGTGGTCATTGTTGTCAACTGGCTATTGCGTGCACACAACGTTTTAAAATGCCCAGTTTACCTCTTTCTGTGATGATTCCTGCAATATGTTGTTGCTGTCCAGGCTTTAGAACCACCAGTGATCCAATGTTATTTTGCGCCATCTGCAGTCCTAGGCTTTTAGCTATATTGAAGTCATTGGCGGAAACAACTTTAGAATTTGTCTGTCATAGTTGTAGAAACATACATTCTTGACGGCATCATAGAGAGTATCATTGGTGTAGCACCAGAGCCAGGACCCAACCCTTTCTTCTCCCGTTGTTACCAGCACATCTGCCACGGTCAAATTCTCTAGTCCCTTCTCTGGGGTTGAAGGAGAGGATGTCATGCATTCGAAACGTGGAAAGACATTTCTCTTGGCTTCTCTTCCATGCCAATACCTTAGAATTCCATGCACGAGCCCTCGCATATCAACTCTGTTTATTCACCATCGCATCACTAACTCTTACCATTTGAATGTCTCATAGTCCTTTTTATTCAGGCATCTAATAAATTATTCAAGTACCCTTTTCCCTTTAATTATTAAGAGTCTTCCAATTTTTCCAGTTCTGATTCATCAGAATATTGCCATTCAACTTCCAGAATAATTTGTTTTGCAAAAGAAGTATTGATTCATGATGCAAAAGCTAGAGTGTCGCCTAGAAGAAATTTATATGAACAATAAACAAGGAAAAAAGGGGGGAATCCACGTACCTTAAAGGGATATTAGAGAGCTTGAAACAGGTTAGAAGCGCCTGTAATGTGAAGATATGGCTTTGCAACTTGCAAATGCCATATTTCAATGAGAAGACACCAGAATCACTTTGAAGGATTGTGCCACCATTGAGTTCTTTTCTTGAAAGACTAGCCTTTGAAAAGGTATAATTTGTTGGAGACTTGCACCTCCTTTCTACGTTGCTTCTGTGTGGGGTTATCTTCTGATGGACTTTTCAAAATTCTCACAGCTGGTGCTTACTTTCCTATCCAATTTGAATAGGTATCAAACAATCCGAAATCTTCACCTACACCACGATAATGTTGATTTCTCACATTAACTCCGTATTTAGGATTTTGTAATTATGACATTTCTTCTTGTTGCTGAAACTCTGTGTTTCTTTCTTCTTATCCATGTTCAAAAATTTAAAAATAAAAAAATAAACCTTTTTATTACTTTCATAAATATGGACTGATCCAACTAAAAACAAATTTTGGAGAAATAGGCGGCATATTTGTCCGATGCATTTAAGAGAGAAACACTATGAAGAGCTCCCGCTTTCTCGGAGCAGAAAACAGCACGCTTGTAACGTGGACCATTTGGAAGCTTAAAATTGAACAAGAAAGAAATTGGCAAATCCGAAGATGATGAAGGGATGCTAACGTAGAGGAGAAGAAAATCCCGTTTTCCTTCAAGGGTGGCAAAGAAGCAAGTAAAGATTGTAAACGGAACTTTCAAATTAAAAAGTTTTCAAACCTTTCCAAGGTATCATAATGGAACTTATTAATGCCTCCCTCCGCCCAATCAGAATGCAGCATCAACTTTGGTAACAGACACAACACAACCTTCCCGGCTTGATTAACTTTCCACTTTACCTATGGCAGACCGGAGGCCATTCCGCTTCCGGCTTCCTTGGCAATCCAAAGCCCGTGCTTCTCGTCCTACAGCTGAACCTCAGCCCCATCGTCCTACAACTGAAATACAAGCCCCTGCCCAGGCAATTGCTGCAATACCAATTCAGCAGCCACCATTTCAGCCCCCAGGGATAGCCCCGGCACAGCCTCCTCCCCCTCCACCAGCACAGGCACCACAAAGAACTGAATCACAGCCACAATCACCCCCTCATGCAACAACAGAACCCCAGCAAGCTATGCAGCCAACATCACCGTCTATTGCTACAACCCAAACACATTCTTCGTCTGTACCACCATCACCATCTGAAGGTGTTTCCCAGCCAGTATCACAAACAAGGAATGCCTTCCAAACTGAATCACCATCTAATGCAGGTAGACAATCAAGAGCTGCATCTGTGCCACCATCTCCATCTCAAATTGCTGCAGAGAGTCAAGCAGCAGTAAAAACAGCCCCACAACCCCAATCTCCATCCCATCTGGTCTCACAGCATGCAGGCCAAATATCTTCACAGACCTCTTCCCCACCTAGGTCACCTGTTCGACCACAGCCAACAGCATCTCAGCCCCCTTCTCCATCAAAGACGTTGCAAGCCACAAATCAAGAGACCTCTCAGACCACATTATCTGCCTCTCAACAAGAAGAGCCGAAGTTGCAAATGTCTTTGCCACCCCCACAAGTGCACCTACTGAATACAGAAATAACTTCTGAGCGAGCCTCTGAATCAGAAAAAGAGCACATACAAGTACCAGGGCCTGTGGCAGCTGTTGCACCAACTTCTGCATCAACTCTTGAAGCAACTGCCATATCCCAAAAATCTAATGCTAACATCACTGGTGATGATGCCCCAATGCCTCATACAGAACTAGAGAAAGATATGAAGGAAATTGAACCTTCTCCATCAAAGACATTGCAAACCACAAATCAAGAGACCTCTCAGACTGCATTATCTGCCTCTGAACAAGAAGAGCAGAAGCTGCAAACATCTTCGCTACCACAGCAAGTGCACTCACTGAAGGCAGAAAGAACTTCTGAGCGAGCCTCTGAATCAGAAAAAGAGCACATACAAGTACCAGGGCCTGTGACAGCTGCTGCACCAACTTCTGAGTCAACTCTTGAAGCAACAGCCATACCCCAAAAATCTAATGCTAACATCGCTGGTGATATTGCCCCAATGCCTCGTACAAAACCAGAGAAAGATATGAAGGAAATTGAAAAAGGGGAGAAATTTGTGCAAGAGCAGCAAACAAAAGGAAAGACAAATAGTTCTGCTCATGAAGAATCAACAAGAAGCACAAAACCCAAACTTCTAGCTGCCTCATCAGTTTCAGGAACACATGCCAAAGAGGCACCGAGTTCTGCATTTCATGATGAACAGAAGAAGCGTGTGAAGGACAATACTTCTGATGGGAAGAAGAAAATAACCATCAGCTCCAATGGAGAAAAGGTCAAAGCAGTGAGCTCAAATCATCCAAAGGCCAGGAGTAGAGCAAGTGAACCTCATCATAAGCCTCCCGTGTCCAATGGAAAACAAGTTACCCTGCACAAAGGAATCAGGGAAGATATTTCTAAGTACATCAATAAGCTGCGAGTAGGACAGCCAGTTAGTATTTCAACTCTAGCTGGTGAGAACAGAGGAGCATTGATGCATATAGGTTCTGAATCAGCAAGAAAGGATGGGTCCATCCACATACACCGTGGCTATAAGTTCAACCCAGATAATAGCACTGAAGCTACATCCGATGTTGATGAAAGTTCAAAGAAGAGCTTCAAAGATCCATTGACAAAAGAGGATTGGACAACAAGGGCATTTGTCAACACAAATACACAAGGCATCAACAACTCTATTCTATCTCAAGCTTCAGTAGAAGAAAGAAATCAAGGTGTTCATCTGATTCTCACTCATAAACTAGCAGAAACCACCAAGCACAGCACATGGACAGAGCCTCCTGAAACACACAAGGCTGAATTTAACATCACCTCTTCTGATAAGCTTAAATATGAGCCCAAAATTAGAAGAAGATGCCTAAGGGGGCTTTTCTTGGAAAGCAGTGACACTGATAATCCAGAAAAGCCTCGAAGACATGGTTGTCGCTATAGCTGTGCAACAAAAAGCAAAGATGCAGACATAGGGGTTCTCTGACTCATGCAATAACCATTTCACAGCAAGTACCATATGTCTACAAGCAGACACACAGAAACTGTACATGAGATACCTCAATTGAAAAAGTCGATAACAAAGATGCTGGGTCATCAACAATATCGTATATTTATAAATAACGCCTTGTCAATGAAATATTTCTGCATTTGCTTCACCAATTAACATCAAGGTTTGGTGTACCAGTTGTTTAGCGTAACCATAGGATAGGACTGCTATAAATTTTCTTTTATCAAGAAAAGAAAAGGGGATGCATAAATAGGTGTTTGAAAAAGCAAGCCTCCATTGGTTACAAAAATACATACTTGGGACATGAATTATGCAGGCCACCATTTTTTCTTAATATTATGCTAGAAGAGCAATGCCAAGGGGATGCTACAGTGCTTCAGTTACAGAGAATATATACACAATAAATTTTCAAGGAAGAGTATAGTGACCCAAGATGGTAAAAGAAATAAGGTCATTCACATGCTGGTTTAGTGTCAAAGCTACTCAAGCAGATTGCAAAAGCTTGGAAAGCAGACAGTGGGTAGCAATAGTCCATGGTGAATATGTCTTTGCCAATCTTGCCAAATTGCAAAAGAACTTTTTCTTGTTTTGCTGTAACATTTTGGGAAGGCTCCACTGCTGCCACCAGCTGGAAATTCTTGACAGAGGCCACTGTAACACGTCCTTTAAAATTTAGGCACCAACACTGCAGTTGCTCATGCCATCTAGGAGCATTATTTTTCAATATCAGGGATCCCTTTTTCCTGAAATTGATTCAAATGAGTAAACAGCACTACTTGAGCTAAATTTAACAAGGGGATGCTTTGATTTTGACATGGATGGTGATGAAAATTGCTCATCACGGAAATTGGTAAACTCCAATGGTGTAGGGGCAGTCCCTCCTTGAATTGCAGAACTGGGAATCGATTGCATTATGCAATGCATTCTCCGTGGACCTCTAGTACGGAGGATATTTAGCTCATAAGTTATGGTGCCCACATTATAATTTATAGCCTTTGTCCGTGAAGATACCTGGACCCAGTGCTGCTTACAGTTGGAATGCATTGCAGGATGAGGAGGCTGACTGTCAGAGATGGTGAATTTGGTTCCCATGAAATTAGATCTGTAATGAAATGACCAATCAATCTGAGGAAGGTAAAATGTAAATATGCAAAGATAACACAAAAATGCAAGGTACCTCAGTTTTCCAACATAAGTACTGCCTCTTCTACAGAAATCACCCCCAACAAAGGATATTCGAAATTCTGTGCACGTTGCCCTTCTAATTTTCTTTGCTGCAAGTAATAATTTACTCGTATCACCTGACAGCTGTAATTAAACAGTAAATCATTGTAAAATGTTGCATGATGTTGACTATCAATGCCTTCCAAGAATTTAGTGATACAAGAAGCAAAATCTTGGGGGGAGCGGGGTGTGTGATAGACAAAAAAGGAGTTCCGCTAATTGATCTGCCCACTACATGCTACAAGTTTATAGCACTATCGGAACATTTTAATTTAGAATTTTAGCAAACATAACATGCATGAGTACAAAAAATTTTATCAATTGAAGCATGTAATGATCCTAGAAAAGCAATAGACAGAGTAAAGCTAAAACAAAGAATGACTCGAGAATAAAGCCAACGCAATCAATCCTCCTATTCATAGAACTCAATAAATAGAAACCACATGTGAGATGTTCCAACATGAGTATAAGAATGAAACAAGAAATGGCAGAAATATTTACCGGGGCTCAGCCCAAGATACAATTTATAAGTCGAGGTTGCCCTGTCTCTCCTAATAAAGCATTGAAGAGGGGTACCTCTTGGTCCAGGCTAATTATGAAAATTGATGAATTCCTCAAGGGACAACATGTAATGGTGTTAGTTAACTCAGGTAATACCAATAACTTTATTGATGAAAAGATTGCCAAAAGGCTTGAAGGTTGCATAAAGTTTGCTATGAAGGTTGCAAACGGGAAATTTGACATATTAAGGAAAGTGCACAAAGGTAAAAGTCTTGTTATAGGGTCAGATCATTTATGTTGATCTCTTCTTATTGCCCCTAGAAGATTATGAAATTATTCTTAGCATTGATTGGTTGCGGACCTTGGGAGATATTACTTGGAATTTCTCTAGGTTAAAAATGAAGTTTCTATTGAATGGACATCTAGTGGAATTACAAGGAAGACATGAGGATAAAATTACCACTGTTAGTAGTCATTGAATGGAAAAGGTCCTACAAAAGGTAAGACAAGGGTTCTTGGTGCAGTTATTAGGTGCAGAGGTGGCCAAATCACATTCTATACAAGGGAAGGAGGTTACGATACTATTGACTGAATTCTCTGATTTGTTTGTTAAGCCCACAGGTCTACCCCCACAAAGGACACACGACCATCGTATTCTGTTATTATCCAGGAATACACCTATTAATGTCCAACCCTACCATTATCCATATTTCCAAAAAGAAGAAATTGAGAAAATTGTTAAGGAGATGTTGGAAGTTGGCATTATCAAAGCAAGTGTTAGCCCATACTCATCTCCTATCCTTTTAGTAAAAAAGAAAGACGGTTCTTGGAGGATGTGCATGGACTATCGGGCATTCAACCACATCACTGTAAAGGATAAATATCCTATTCCCGTGGTCAATGAGCTATTAGACGAATTGAGAGGTGTTCAACTATTCACTAAACTCGATTTAAAGTTAGGATATCACCAAATTCGGGTTCATGAGGAGGATATTTAAAAAATAGCTTTTAGGACACATGATGACCATTACGAGTTCTTGGTTATGCCCTTTAGGCTTACCAATGTGCCTTCAACATTTTAGAGTTTAATAAATGATATCTTTCGACCATATTTACATAAGTTTGTCCTAATATTTTTTGATGATATTTTGGTGTATAATTCTTCTCTTAAAGCACATTTGTCACATTTGTGGACTATGTTCATTACCCTGCGTAAGAACTTTTTATTTGCTAAGATGTCAAAATGTAGCTTTGCTAGCCAAACAGTGGAGTATCTTGGCCATGTTGTCTCCAAGGAAGGTGTGGCGGTTGACCCTTCCAAAATTCAAGCGATGCTAGATTGGCCAATTCCAAAGATGATCAAGGCACCACGAGGCTTCTTGGGATTAATTGGTTATTATCACAAGTTTGTTCTTGACTATGGAAAGATTAGTGTTGAATTGACGACTCTCTTAAAGAAAGATTCCATTTAACTAGAACGACAAGGCAGAGGAGGCATTTGATCAATTCAAGTAGGTCATAACCACCACCCTAATTCTTGCCTTACTAGACTTTAGTAAGGTATTTATTATTGAATCTGATGCTTCTAGAATTGGAATTGGTGCAGTATTAGTGCAGGAAAGTCACCTTATTGCCTTTACCAGCAAGGCATTATCACCAAAACATCTCAGCATGTCTGTCTATGATAAGGAGATGTTAGTTATTATTCATGCAGTCTCAAAATGGTGTCCGTATCTCATTAGGAGGTGTTTTCAAATTTGGACTGACCATAAAAGTCTGAAATATTTATTAGAGCAGTGAATCTCTTCGATTGAATAACAAAAATGGATTTCTAAATTGTTGGGCTATGATTACGAGATCATTTATAAAAAGGGGAGCAAGAAATTGGTAGCTGATGCATTATCTCGTATTCTGAAGCAGGTTGAATTAGTAGCACTCTCTATCCCTACCTACACTACAAATGTGCAAATTAAAAGGGAGTGGTGGGATGATCATGAAACTTGAGAGATCATTGAGAAGCTACAGACATATCCTAATTCTGTTGATCATTACACTTGGGATTCTAAAGATTTATGCTATAAAGGGAGATTCGTACTTGTTCCTTATTCTCACTATAAGGATATAATCATGTAAGAATATCATGCATCCCTGACTGCCAGCCACTCAGGATTTCTTCATACCTACAAGCGTATTAGTAAGGAGTTTTATTGGAAAGGTATGAAGAAGGAAATCAAAAGGTTTGTAACTGAATGTGATGTATGCCAACGTCACAAGAGTGAATCTATGCTATCTCCAGGACTTTTTCAACCTTTACCTATCCTAAAAGAAGCTTGAACAAACATCTCTATGGATTTAATTGAGGGACTCCTACTGTTCCAAGGTAAATCCATTATTTTTATTATTATGGATTGCTTGACCAAGTATGCTCATTTTTGTGCAGTTAGTCATCCTTATACTGCTGCTAGTATTGCTTAAGTTTTTGTTAACAATATTGTAAGGCTCCACGATGTTCCTAAATCAATTGTCAGTGACCTAGATAAGGTCTTCACCAGTACTTTTTGGAAGGAACTATTCCGTTTGCAAGGGATGCAATTGAATATAAGCACTGCTTATCACCCGTAGACAGATGGACAAATTGAGGTAGTCAACCAATGCTTGGAAAACTACCTTTGTTACTTTGTAAGTGACAAGCCAAAGGATTGGGTAAAATGGCTTCCTTAGGGCGAATGGTGGTATAATACCACTTATCATTCCTCTATAAAGATGTCCTCATTTCAAGTAGTTTATGGGTGAGTTCCACCTACTCTTACAAGGTATACAGCTAGATCATCTCACATGGATCAAGTCAATAAGGACTTACAAGACAGAGACAAGTTGCTCCAACTCTTGAAAGACAACCTTATTATAGCCCAAGCCTGTATGAAACAACACATGGATACACATCGTACAGAGCGAGAGTTTTAAGTGGGAGATTGGGTCTATCTCATACTCCAACCATACTGGCAGTTATCCATCATTGTCTGCTCCTTAATGAAATTATCTCCTCATTTTTTTAGGCCATATCAAATTCTGGAATGCATTGGTCTTGTTGCCTACTGTCTTAACTTACTAGCAGGATCAAAAATACATCCCGTCTTCTATGTCTTTTGCTTGAAAATGAAGATAGGAGATGGTGTGCTGATACAAAGCCAACTGCCTAATATTACTTACATAAGAGAGGTTAACCTTTAGCCACAAGTCATCCTAGACTAACATGAAAATCAAGCTATTGTCCAAATCCTAGTTCAGTAGACTAACCTCTCTGATGAGGATGCTACTTAAGAGTTCTATTATTCTTTTGCAAAACGATTCTTAAACTTTATTACTAGTTAGCCTTAAGGATAAGGTTATTTTTAAAAAGTGGAGAAATAATAAGATTCCTATAACTTATGCACATGATTTGTATATACTACAATTTTTATTATTTAATAATTATTTTTTATTTAATAAATAATATATTTATAATAATATATTAAATATATATAATTATAATATTTTATAATTTTTAAATTTAATTAAATAATAATATTATCAGAATATTTAATTTTTAAATATTAATTTTTTTATAAAAATTAATATTTTTTTATTTTAAATTTTTAAATTTTTATTTTTAATTTTAAATCTCTAACCACAAAAATGTGAAAACCGATGGGCTGAACACGGTTGGGGGCAATGCCGCTACGGCACGCGCCGTCAACTAGCGCCTTTTAAGCCAAGACCCACATCTGCCTTGTTGTGGGTTCCACATGCCAAAAAGCGGCGGCAGACGTTCCCAAAGCTTACCATCAATCATCACAGATCAATGGGCATGGGCACAAGGCGACAATCAATCCAATGGCACCCTCCACGAATCAATCAGAGCTCCCAGTGGTGATGACCGAGGCTCCAAAGCCCACTACCTCCCTGCCTTACATCTCTCCATATATGCCAATTCCAACAACTAGCAAATCATGAAAACCAGTGCCAGTGGACTCAAGATACTACAAGCTATCTACTGGCGTGCCTAACGCCCTGATCGAAGATCATTATTGTCTTCACATTAGGGATAGCAAACATCCCAATACCACAAACCATCCAGAAAAAGCTCAAAAGAGAAAAAAAAAAAAAAACAAAAAACAAAAAAACCATTTGGGAGTTCAAACCATAGCACCCAAACCCAAGATCTGAAGTCAGAAGACATGGTTGCAATAGCTTTTAGTCCAGAAAGCCTAAAAATGGAGCTATGTGAAGGTGAAGAAGATGAACAGTCGGGGGTCAATTAAATGAGACAAAGAAATAAAAAGGAGGGTGTATGGTAGCCAAGGAAAAGAAAAGAAAAGAAAAGAAAAAAAAATATAAAAGAACAAAAAAAAAAAAAAAAAAGGGGAGGGATGTAAAGTTCCTCGTGACGGCACCATTGCATTGCATGACACTTGAGGTAAGCCCATAGATATAAATTACTATTGTCATCGTACAAGAAAGCGAGTCTGTGTTCTGATAATTAGTTGTAAAACTAGAGAAAAGAAATAAAGAGTCAACCAGAGAAGGTATAGAAACAAAGACGTGTGAATAAGAGTACCATCACTTGCAACGGTCGTTTGGGTTAACCACGGCCGTCACTAAACGTAACCCATGTCCCCCCGAATCTTGATGAATCTTGGAAAAACAAACAAGTCATCACGACGTTTCAACCACGTATAAAAAATGAGTGGCGGTCACTTTAAAGTTAACCCACGCGCATTACAACGCCTTTGCTACAACCACACAACTTTCCTTAGAAAAAGCAGGAAATACAGGGGCGTTGAATGCTATGCCTCCCTCCCTCCCTCCACTCCCACCAAACTCTTCAACCTCTCCCGAGCAGGCTTGTCCTAACAAATCCCTACCAATAAGTAATCGAAAGAGAGAAAAATTAGCTTATGGGAAGGAGTCTGAAGGAAGGAAGAGAGGGAGTTGAGTCCCAGTGAAAAAATTGAGTGAGAGAGAGAGATGTTGGGGGGCAGCTAAGGTAAATTCATTTTGGCACCTATAAAGCCAACTCCCTTATGCCTAAAACAACGACGTTTTAATTCCAATCTCCTTTTAAAATATTTTCAAAAAATTCCATTTCTAAGTTTTGGTGCAAAAAATCCTCGTAAAAAGCATCTAAATCTTTTAAAAATTGCTCAAAAATATTTCATCCTTATTTTTAAATTCAGATGATCACTATAAAAAAAGTTTATTCTTTTTTTTTTTTGATGCAAATGATCACTATAAAAAATATCCAAATTTTTTTAAAATCTTTTCAAAAAAAAAAAATTCATCCCTATTTTTCAACACAGAGGATCAATATAAAAATCATTCAAATTTTTTTAAAATATTTTCAAATAAAATCCAATTCCTATTACGAATGTAAGAAATTGTTGTTAATAACATCCCAAATCAGTCAAAGCATTTAATTTTTAAAAATATTTCCCTTAATAAATTTCTAATCAAAAGCACACAGTGCATTCCTCTTTTTACTACTCGCCCAATGTGTGTGGCTTTATGTTAGTTATACTTACAGGAGAGAGAAAGAGAAATAAATAAAGTATTGATAGGAAAAAGAAAAAAAAAAAAAGCATGAAAATAAAGGTAGGTGAACGAGTGGTATAATGGCATGTAATAAGCTTTTGGGTTGACTGCGGATTACACTACAAGTTGCTGCATTTCCAAATCCCAAAGAATCCTGATAAAGTACATTGAGTTGCATCAATTCAAACAGACCATTTACGATGTCCCAATGGCATCTAAAACGATTGGTGGTGACTTTAAACTCAACTTACTCATAATGCCACAACACATCAGCCACTTTCGATGCCTAAGGGACTGGATGTTGTGTCCCCTAAATGTCCCTTGAGCTCCCTCGATTGGGAACCCATCGTAACACTAATTTTGAATTTTTTTTTTTTTTTTTTAAAAAAAGATGTTTTAACCTTCAAGGCCCCAGCACAAGACATGACCACGATTCAAGCTCGAATCAGAATTGAATTGATATAAAACTAGAACTAAAATGGAATCGGACCAGCCAATTTCTATTCAAACCAGAACTATAATGAGGGGTGGCCTGATTAAGGCTTCACCTCTCCTAAAAAAAAAATGTGAACTAGCGGTTCCAAATTGAAATTGGAATCATCAGTTCGATAGTCAGTTAAACTGTTGGTTCAATGAATTTACATGAATTTTATCTATTAAAATATTAAGATATTTCTAATTTTTAGAAGAAAAATGGTGATCGAATCGGGCCAAATTGCCTCGAACCAGATCGAATTAGTCAATTTTGATCTGAACATAACCAAAACCGGAACCTTATCCAACCAGAACCTAAAAACAAACCAAAATTGGGGGTTCAAACTAAACTATAACTGAATTACCAACTTCTAGTTTGGTTACGGTTTCCCTCAACCTTTGAAATGAAATTGATGGTTAAGAATTGAAACTGAAATTGAACCAAACTAGGGTCATGCCTAGCCACCACCTATGCCACCTCTAGCTCCAAGGCCTTCCCCATTGCCTCACACACCAATAATGGCTTTGCCGCCTCCCTTACCACCATTGCCGGCTCCACCTCCTACTCCCTTTCCAACTTTAAAACCTCCACCACTCTTTGATCCATCCCCAACACCACCACACCAAAGTCAGCATCTCCACCAACACCTCCCCCAACTCCACCACCAACTCCCACTCCAACACCAAATCTTCCACCATGACTTATCCCATCATTAACACCACTTCCACCCTCTATCACCAAAGCCACCACCTTCACTAACTTCTACTCGAGCACCCCCTCCAAAACTCTCTCTAGCACCGAGTCCTCCACCATCACTTGTCCTACCTTTAACACCACTTCCACCTTCTCTTGCCAAAGCCACTGCCTTCCCTAAACCTTCTAGTCTAGCAGCACTACCTTCTATCTTACAAGGCATAAGTCGTTATGGACTGGTAACATTCAAACAAAGATAATAATCTAATGATGAAAAATTTAAAGGCATATACTAATTTTGTACGTTAGTATGGTATAGATTGTAGTGACAAACAATGTATTTTAGCACTAAAATATGGATGTGATATGAAATTTTGTCATGAGCTATGTTCCTACTTACCAAATACAAGACACGCACAATTATGTGACTAAGGCTACCCACCTTGATTAGTTATCACAACCTTACAGCAGTAATTATCAATCATTTACTTGACAAAGTTTGAAATTAAAATCAAATGAATCCTATAAGGGATAAGGCCCAACATTATTATCTTTTTAAGGGTGAATGATAGCTAAGAATTGTCATGGCTTATAGCGAGGGTATGGGCAGCTAAGAGTTAGTAAAAGTGAAAGGAAACCAAAATTTGCTTTTTTTTTTTTCTTCTTGGGATGTTGGGCTACTAAATTGGATTTCATTATTTTCGATGATGATTGCTACGAGCAGATTATAGAAGCATATAATTGTTGGGAGAAAGTGCAATGGACAATTCTTACAATCTTGTTCTTCTCCCTCTTATCCATTTAAACAAATAATATAAGGCAACAAAATAAAATCAACAACATCAAAACACACCAAATTTACATGGAAAACTCTCATTGTAGGGTAAAAATCATGAGACCAAAGTCTGGTAAATTTCCACAAATAACAATAATAAAATCACAACTAAATCCCTTTCTAGACAATCTAGAGGCAATCACAACAATTATTTTCTCAAAAAATTAACTAATTCTTGGATAAAAACAATAACATAAGTAGCTAGAAATCATAAAAGAAATATTTCACAAAGTGGATTAAGCAGCAATAGGCTTTTTGGAGAAAAAAAAAATTATCAATATACTAATCAAACTGAGGTTTATGCTTTCGAAAACAACATATTTAAGCTGTATGAGAATAGGATCTCAAAATTGCTCTAAATGTCAGATCAATGATTAGCCTAAAGTTTTCTCTTTTTCTGTCTCTTCCCTAAGCTACAACACCTTACTTTCTATGGTTTTCTTTCTTTTGGTTCAGACCCATTTCCCAAAAGAGTCCTTTTGGCTTTAAAATGTTAGCTTCCTTTTCTTTCCTTGTTGTGTCTTAAATTAAAATTAATTCTTTAGGCCTCCACATTAAAGGGTCTAGTCCAATAATCTCCCCTGCCCGACTACATGAAGGGATTCACCACCATTCCAGCTTCAACTACACTAGCAATTATCTTGTTCTTAAGCGATGGTTTGGTCACCATATAATGTCAAAACCCCCTCATAATCAACTTTCTTATGTACCTTAGTTGTAAGCTCATTTCTTTTGACTTTACTCAAACTTGTTTATACTTAAAAATACCTTTACTATCTTATAACTTTATTCTTTTACTATTTTGTAGCTTCTTAAATTTACTATGGTCCTCATGCAAAGACTTCTGTCCTTCTTGCGTGACCCCTAATTACATTTGACCCTGCTTTTATGTCATAACTACATCTCTTTTCTATCACTCCCCCCATCACTAAGTAACTCATACTCCATCTTTTCTACTAGACCTTCACTATTGACTTTATGATGGCTTTCTCAACTAGCTTGACATCATCAACTATAAGAAGAATTGCATCTTCATGTTCTTTTCAGATGGCGTCCTCGTGATTGACATACATTATGAGTACAGAGGACATGAAACTACACCCAACTCATCATATGCACTACCAACACATTTTAGATTTTTTGATTGTTCAAAATCTTCAATTTTTGGGCCTTTAAAGAAACTACATCTTTAGCTTTTAGAACATGCTTGTTCTTTATATTCCAAAATTTGAACCAACACTCTCCATGTGTATGTCTCATGGAGATACATTGTCTTTCTTTTATGTCAAGTTTGGAATTCTCACCTATAAGAACCTATACAAATGAACTGCGTCCAAACACCTTTAAGTGATCATAAGAAACATTTTTTGTTCATACCAAACCTTGTTAAGAATTTTGTTATCTAAAAGATTGGGAGGAAAAAGGTTACTAAGATCAACCATAGTAATATTTTCTACACATTAAACATAAGGAACAAGCAATTCCCTTAATAAAGATAGGAAAGTGGCAAACATAATGAAAGGGTGCCTCCTATATTGGCAAATAGGTAGCTTTACCAAGTAAAAGAAGATGACTACACCAAATTCTAGTAGTCCATTAAATGATTATACTCAAGGTTAAACAAGAAGCAAAACTAATATCATACTCTCTTTAACACCAATTATTTATTACATTTGATAAAGGCTAGCCTTACCAAGACCCTTGAATCTCCTAATTTGAGACGATTATGGACTTGGAAACCTACATATAATCAACAAAATAAAAAGCTCTCACAACTTCAAGTTCACCATATAATGTTATTGATGGAAACTAAACTAAAAGCATTTAAAATGAAAAAATTAAAACAATAATTAAGATTTGAACATGGTTCTTTTCATAAATTGTGTAGGTATGAATAAAAGTTGTACTAGGATAGATATATAAAATTTCCAATAATGTAAACACACAATCCAAGTGTTGTGTTGTTGGACATTTTCCTCCTTTGCATTCACACTAGTCCAAGTAAAATCAAACCCATGGAAACTAATATCATTAAGATTACCATCATCCATAACATACTTATATGCAAACATAAAATCTATTGGCTTAAGCCTTCCTTTTTACTTTTCAAAATAACACATGATCTCATTAAAGTGACCACTACAAAGCCATAAATGGTTTAGCTGACCCTTGAGGAGTAAAGTAAATCCTACTTTTGAAATTCATTATCATGATTTAGCCATCCATATATATCAATGAAGCACCTTTCAAAAGTTTGAATGCCATCAAGGATTAAGAACTAATATAGTGGATTAATGTTGTTTGTAAAGGCATAGTAATTGAATATTTCTAATGCAATCTAAGCCCTGCCCACCCTTGGTTTATACTTGTACCGAAAAAATTCATAAAAAAAAGTTTAAATTTCAATTGTTGTTTCAAATTTTCCATTTGAAAAGTATTTAGTCTAGTTTCCATTAAGAACACTTGAGTTTGAGCTTGAAGTCGCATAAGCTTTTCATATATAACTAAGGTAGTGGTTTCAATGGTAGTGGTAGAGTGTGGTGTTAGGGATGGATTTGGGAGTGGTGGAGGTTTTAGAGTTAGAAGGGGAATAGGAAGTGGGCTAGAGGTATTAGAGCTAATGGCAATAGAGGAGAAGGTGGTGGTGGTGATTTTGACTTTTTTTTTTATTTCAATTTCAAGATTAGTTTTTGTTTAAAAAAAATGTTTTTCTTTTAATAAGTGATTTAGATTTGAGCTAAAAGGAGATAGTCCATTAAGTCTAATAGTGACATGGCACCTAATAATCCATTCATCTCTTCCTTGTCATTAAATGAAAATAGTTGACACTTCATGGCATTGTGTTTAAAGGAGTTAATTATGCTAACATAATGTTGTGTGTTATATTTGATACAAAAAAAAAATTAACAAGACATAACTTGTTATATTTTAAAACTAGTGCTAAATTTGTTATAAGTCTCAAAGTTGAAGTTCTTTTTGTAGAATAACCCTTGTTTTGATTCTAATCATAGCACACTAGATATTAAGCTATATAAATTTTCATTAATTAGCCATAAATTTCAAAAATCCTTTAAATTTGACAGTATGTGGCTTAAATACCCCTTATATGAAGAAAAGGTAGTTAAGTCATGGGACTAGGCTTATTTTATGTTTTCTTAAAGAATGTTTTGAATATGGTAACACATTATGGTAGAAGCTTAACTGAGTGGAACATTGTACCTTTAGCAATGTTAATGCTTCCTATAGAAGTTAAGAAGCTAATGAAGAAGAGCTAGAAAATTGTTGTCATTTTCTATAAACATTACAGCTTTAAAAGAGTTGTAATCTAGGATAGATGAACTACTACAAAGGGAGGAGATTATGTGGGCACAATGCTTGCAAGCTATTTGATTAAAAGAAGGCAATAAAAAGTATAGGTTTCTTCCACATAAAAGCTTCTTATCAATAGAAAAGAAACATTATTAGAAAAATAATTGACAAAAGTGACCAATTATATGTTAATAACATACCATTACCAAGGAATTCACATCTTATTTTTAGAATCTTCTTTGGTCCCAAGAATGCATCACAATGGAACTTATGCTTCAAATAATCTAGTTGAGAGAATCCAATATAATGAACACAATGCTGGTACAACCTTTCATGAGTCAAGAAAGTTTCAAAGGTTTAGATTTAATGCATCTTTCCAAAACTTTAAGACTATATGGGATGTTAGCCTTATTCTATCAATCTTTCTAACACATTATGGGAGATATTATGGTATATAAGGCTCTAGACATCCTCAATCATGGTGGTGATCCAACATTTATTAATTGCACACATGCCTACTTGATTCTAAAGGTGTCTTCTCAAACTATGAGTAAGGAGTTCATGCTAATTAGCTTATGTAATATACTTTTCAAAATCATATCAAAGACCATTGCAAACAAGTTGATATCCATTCTATCATATGTTATCTTTAAATCTCAAAGTGCTTTTATACCTCAACATTTAATTATTAACAACACCTTGGTAGCTTTTGAGACTTCGCATAATATGAAACATATATATGCATAAGCAAGATAGTATTTATGGCTTTGAAACTTGATATGAGGAAAGCCTACAATTTCATAAAGTGGATGCTTTTGAGGAATATTATGATAATAATGAGCTTTGCTAATGAGGGGTTATTACTTATCATAGAGTGTCTCAAGTCAGTTTCCTATTATTCTATTATGGTTAATTTAGTACCAATCAAATTTTTTAGGCTTATGGCAAGGTGGCCAATGAAAGATCATTATTGTCTTGCATCTTAAAGGCTCATTACTTCCTTAAAGGGACCTTCCTACAAATTGGATTAAGGTACAAGATGAGCTATACATGGCATCGATTCTTAATCATTTCTAAATGCAAGGATTCATTAGCTAGTAAGCAATGGAAGAAAATCAGCAGCTAGAAGGACCTATGGCTACTTGAATTGAATCAATTCAATCCTATCCCGAAAGATGTAACTCAAAATGGATATGGTAGCATCATTGATTGATGATGATACAAAATGGTGGCATGAAAGCCTAGCAAAATAGCTCTTTACACCTAATGAAAGCTTGCAATTCTTTTTATTCCATAAACACAAAAGATAAAATTATCTATCATTATGACTATATAAGCTTATACATTATCAAAAGTGAATATAATTTTCCAAAACAATTTCATAAAGAGCTTAACAACATCAAGTTCATCTCTTATAATTGCAAGGACTAGAAAATATTATGGCTCCTTAAGGTACCTAATAAAGTGAATCATTTTTTATGACAAACCTTACAAGGCTTCCTCCCAACAAGTGCTAATTTGTCTAATAGAGAAATGCTCCATGATCCTACATGTTCATGGTGCAAGGACAATGCCAAAACAATCTCACATGGTTTACTTCATTGTCCTTGAGTAAAAGGCATATGGCTATTAAGTTTTTTTTTTTTTTTTGTTATCTAGATAAGGGAGACATCTTTAGAATTTTTTTTTTTTTTTTTGTATGGTTAAACATATTGTTGACAAAAGATGATTGTGAGATTCATGAAATGGTTGCAATGGTTGCTTGGGACATTTAGCATTTGTGTAATTTGGCAGTAATTGAAAAGACAATGGTTGACCCTTGGCTTGTTATCAACATGAAAACATAGTTATATGATGAATTTAAGGCAATGAACAAGGATCATAGGATTTAATAAGTGGATCATTAAAAGATTCAATGGCTACCATTAAATGAAGGATATATTAAAATAAATACATATGCCATTATTAATCCATACAAGGGGTGAGTGATAGGTATGGTTGCTTACAATGACATAAAAGAGAGGCTATTCTTGCCCTTAGCAAAAGGTTGAATGGATCCTTTTCATCAAACATTTTAGGACTCTTAGTGGTAGCTATTGTTAAGGCTACAAACATATTAATGACCTTACTTTCGATCCTACAAATAGTAAATAGTATGACTAATATTTGATCTTATAGGGAGTGTTATCAACTCAATGTTAGATAATTAAATTTAAATACACTAATATGAATGGGGGGTCAACATAAAATTTTAATTTTATAATAATTAAAGTGAACTATTTGATTAAACAAAATAACTTATAAAAACATTAATTAACAAAATTTTAGTTTTAAGTTTATTCAAACCCATAATATATGAAACTGTTGATTATCCACAATATTGTCTTAATTCTATAGGATTCATTAACCCTAGATTACAAAAAGCTTTGTTACTTGAATTCTCCCTTAGACATTCACTAAGCAAAATAAGTTCTTTATATAAACCCTAACCATTATACCATTAAAACAAGCTCTATAGAATTATATAGAAGCAACCTTAAAAATTAAGAAAATAGGTTAAGCTAAGCAACATCATATAAGCTTGAATTGTTTAACTTGTGTTGAGTTATTCGTAATAATAAGTAGAAAATTTATCCATAATCCCTTTATTGGTTAATTACTACTTAGTGATTAGGAATAAGATAAATATAGGTCACAATCTTTAATTCTAACAATCAATCATTATTTAATAATTTAATCAAAATAACTCAAACAATTTCAATTAAAAAGAAAACAATATAACAAAATAATCTATTTTATCAAAATACCACATGTTTTAAAATCCTTAAAACTATTAAAAAAATCCTAACTACACATATTTAAAAGAAATTAAATTATTACTAAACCTATGTTTGTTGCCCTCCTTATATCTATCTCCTCCCTCCTTGTGTTTCAACAACTAAATGGTACTTTTTATAACTAAGAAAATGTACATAGTATACACTAGGAAATCTTATGACACTACTAAAAAAAATCTCTTAAATTCTTAAGATTACAATAAACTTGTTTCCTTAATTGTAATAGAAGTCTTGTAATGAGTTCCACGCTAACTCATGAATAGATATTGTTTGAATTAGTACTTTTTATAATTGAGAAAATATACATAGTATACACTAGGAAATCCTAAGAGACTACAAAAAAAAAAAATCTCTTAAATTTTTAAGATTACAATAAACTTGTTTCCTTAATTGCAATAGAAGTTTTGTAATGAGTTCCACGCTAACTCATGAATAGATATAGTTTGAATTAGGTCTGCCTTCTTCATCAAAGTTGTAGTCCTCTTCTTTATCTTTCCAACATATCTAATCTTGCCTAAAACAAAGGTCCAAAGCCTAAGTTATGATATAAAGTCTAGCCCGTGACAGATTATGTAGTGACTTTTAAGCTATTTTTGCACCATTGAACAATTGTTCTATACTTAGATATCTTCTTAATAATTGTGAGGTTGAATGTGAACTTCAATTCAGGTTTTCAAATTACTCAATTTAGATGTTTAAAACTCAAGTTATTCTCATTTAAATATTCACCATTCAAATAAAAATCTTACTCCAATTAAGATTTGAACTCTAGTTTTCTACCATGTATTTGAAATAAAGTCTCCAGGCTTGAATAAACTTAGATTTGCACTTATGACCCCAATTTAAAAAAATTAAGATATCTACTACAATTTTAATGAATACCACTTTTTCAATCTAAACTTTTAGTCAATAAAAAATTTAAAATAAGTGACAAAAATTAAAATAATAAAATACTAAAATTTTATTTATTTAAAAAAATATTTCTTAATTTTTTTAAAATTATAAAATATATTTTAATTAATTTAAATAAATATAAAAATTAATAAAAATAATTAAAAATAAATAAATTTTTACTCATCACTTAATAATTAAAATAATAAGGTAACGGTGAAGGGTGTGTCGTTGCATTAATGTGGAATAGGATAGCCTCGTAGTCTTTAATGCAGTTAATATAAAAAAAATTGCTGGACCTCTATGGTGAACCTAATAGCGGAGGACATCTAGTTTTGGGCTTCTCCCTTCGCCAGTTTCTCTTTGCAACATGTCTGAAAAGAAATAAACGTGGTGCCCCCTGTGCTAGCAAAAATTGCTCTTTCTAATTGAGAAGAATTTGTTTGGTGTAAGGCCAGTTGTGGCCATGTTTTTTTATCTAATTAAAAATGATGTATGCAATACTTTCAAGTGAAAAAAATTTTCATTTTGCTCAAAAAAAAAAAAAATCTAGTTTAGTAAAACGCGGTGTTTTTTGGTCCTTTGTTGGTATTCCAAACGCTAATATTTATTATATGGTTGTAATTTTTTAGTAATATAGCACAATGTGTAGCAAACTTGCACAACCTCCTCTAGCTCAAGCATGAAACAATCCCTTACAAGGCTCGTTTGGTCATATATCCAGAGCAGGTTGTGCTTGGCAGTTGACACAGTTTGCTAAACCTCGACCGGCGTTGGCCAATGTATGCATCTTAGGTTCTATTCACTTTGACCCAACAATAACGACCACAAAGGACAGTATGTAAATTTTTCAGTGGCCGCCTATTATTGAAAAGGCACCTTGATATGCAGGCAGTACAATTTGGCTTAATGAATGTCATTTATAATTCAAGAAATTGTGATTCTCATGCTCAAGAGTAAAGGCCTTTGATACAAGTAGTTTGGAAAAGAGTTGAGAAGGGAGACTAGTTGACATAAGATATGGACATGTCAATAAATTGAAAGACAAGACCAATTACTAAGGTTATGGCAAGAAGGGTCAAAAGCTCTATAATGCATATAGTGCATTGAGATAACAAAGAAAATGACCTAGAGCCTACTTTTTACTTGTGCTTAACATTCTAAATTAGTATTACTCATTGAATTCTATCACACATGGATGATTGATTCAAGAGTAATAGACTGTATAGTGTAAAAACTTAAAGCATGAATAAAGTATTAATGAATACTATTAGGATGTAATGGATATGTGGAAATTGTTTGAATACCAAAAAGCATTATCATTAACAAATGAGATTGCATGGTGATTACATTTAATTATTATATGAGACTCCTTATATGCCAAAGTTTAGCAAAAGTCAATCTTTGCCATTATCTTTGATTTGGGTTATAATTCAAACTCTCATGATGGTCGTATAAATGTTTAAGATGATAGCATTTACGATAACTTTTCCCTAATAGATTCATTTATGTTAGTAGTAAAGTCCATAGTATTGAGTTTTTTTTTTGTCTCATTTACATCGACTCAAAGAAAGTATTAATGTTAACATTTTGTATGAAAGGTTAGGTCATGTTAGGCAATAAAGAATTGAGAATTAAGCTAAAAAAAAGGGTTGATTAGACATACCCATTTATTTTGATTCATCCACAAACAAGTACGAACTAATTAAAAAAACAAAAAGGATCTATTTGAATGGTAATTAAAGTTATATTTTTATTACTATCAATCCATTTTAATATCCATCAACTAATGATTACAAGGACAAGGACAAGGTTTTAAAGTCATATTTTCATTATATTTAAAGATGGCTTCAAGCTTATAGTCATATGTATGATCTCTCATATGTCTAAGCATAAGGGTGCTTTCAAACAATATTCATGTGGTTAAGAATCGTTAAAAAAATAAATTGCAAGAGTGGCCAATAACAAGAACTAAAGTTAAAAGCATGTGATATGTTCTAAATGGGCTTATTAAAGTTATTTAAGTTAAAAGCAATGCACAACAAAAGGAATAAGACTTAGAGGAATAAGAAAGCTTCATAAACTTCATACAAGTTCAAAGACAACTTATTTGAGAAATTTGGGTTGAATTATAAACTTGGTCACATACTTTATTTCTTTTGGGAAGTCAAGTGAGTTATTTAATTATTATATAAGTGTAATGAACTAAACAATCTTTTAATTTAAACCTAATTCTTTATTTAGTAATTTGTTAGGTAAGTTTGTTACTTTTTATTCCATTTTGGATATAATATTCTAATTTGAACTCTATATATAGGCATGTAACCCTTTTTTATGGGAATGCCTGATTAATTTTTAATAAAATTTGAGAGACTATTCTCTTTGGTTCTTTTGACAACTGTGGAACTTATTAAGATTATTTTTGTGGCATTCTAATTCTAATTTATATCTTTGGTTAATGTTTTCTTGATAAATATTACGTTAAAGTTTTACTCTTATTAAACCCAATTTAACTTTCTTGGGGTTTGAATTTTTTGTTTTGCTTATTAGTCTCATTATGCTCTTTAAGGAACACATCAAATATAGTTGAAAAAGTATTATAATTTATGGTAAATTAGAACATTATAAACTAAATGGTTACTAAACCATTGAACTAAGACATGTGATGAAATGTCTCATCCCACTTAAATTAATGGGGGCATTCTTAGGAAGTTTGACTGCATAGAAGTAGTCATAAAGTGATCCCATTTAAGAAATTTACAAGTTGAAAAAAATACTAAATTGACTACCTATTAAGATAATTAACAGTTTAAAACAAATTGAGATGCTCTCTCATAAATTATTTAATGTGAATTAAAGATAATGATAAAATAAGAAGTTAGTGAAATTTAATTGTGTCTATAACATGATAAATTTACATTTAAACATAAAACAATAAAAAAATGAGCAAATTATTAGATATACACCAATTAGATAAATACAAAGATATAATACTCATTAATAACAACAAAAATCTATCGAATAAAAGGATATGTTTAGTGGCAAATCCATGTTAAAGGGTATGGGGGCAATTATCCCTACTAAAATACAAAAAATATAAGTATGATTAAGTTTGAATTTACACTAGAATAAAAAAATTCATTAGGAACCATTGTAATACTTATATTAATGGTTGCAAAGGTTACAAATCCTAACATTTAATGTTTAACCTAAAATAATTAGATAGTATATGGTATTGAGATTGTAATGAACAAATTTCATATATTTATTTACATTAATCCATAGTGACCACTATATGAATGTTAACATTTATGCACTTGGTTTGTAATTTTGTATCATTAAGTCACCAACATACAAATGGTTAAAGATGATTAGGATTTCGTCAAAATCATTAAGGAATGATTGTCCTCTACTTTGATTTAGAAAGACATAAGTGAATTGCATAGACATAATTGTCCTTTGTTTAATAATTAAAAATTAATGAATTGCTTAAAAAAAAGGTTCTTAAACACTTTTACTAAAGAACTGTAACTCCATTGATACTCCACAATGATGTCAAAGGGTCTAAGTCACATAATATATCTATTGACTTCTTAAGTTAAGAAGTAAGTAATAGTATCATAATTTAGTACTATAAATGAAAAATGATATTGCATGTTCAAGTTGTATAATGGATTTTCAAGTCAATAAAAAAATTTTAATTCCATGCATGCATAAGAAATGCAATTAAAATGATATTAGAATGTTTAATGAGCACCATAAGCTACTATCAATGTTAATAAGAGTAATAGACAGAGAACAAAATTAAACTTAATAAGGAGTTAAATTATTATTTAGAATAAAAACTTAATTAATTGCAAAATGGTAATTGAATTTGCTTACTTACTTAATGGTGAGACTCAATATATAAAAAAGCAAAAAGCACATGTAGATAGCTTTATGTAATTGGAAAAAAAATTTGTTACATGTGTTTAATTACGGTAAGTGATAATGTTGCTTAAGAAGATCTTTAAAATGTTAGAAATTGTCATAGAATACTTTATATGACAATTTAATAAAGTGATATTAACTCAAAATATTTTGAATAAAATGTTAAACTCAATTATATTAATTTGAAGTACAACTCAATGAGAGACATGGTCACATAGATGAAAGAGTCTCTTATTAAAATTTTGAACATCAAATAAAAATTTATATATTTACATAAAGTGCAATATGTTAGTGCAATAGAATTATAACAACAATTAAATATGTAAGTGACACATACATTTTTTCAAATATATTGTTGAAAAAGTATGTCACACAAGTTTAGATTGACCTACTTACAAAGTAATCACCATTATTACTTGGAGAGCAAGTAAAGATGAGACCATTTAAGCAATGAGAAGAATTTAGAAAGATTAGGCTTAAAATTATTGGTTGCCTTAAAAGAGTCATAATGAGGTCTTAGAGATTAAAATAAAATGTAAGGTTAATATGGATTGGCCACTACCTATATAACTTATGAAAAACCAAATGTGAAATCTCAATTTGTCATTTTGAAAAGCAAGTACTTAGAAAACTCAAGCTAAATGTTTAAAAGTAATTGAACCAATATTTGCACAATGAGTCATTAATAAATAAAGTAAAAGTAACATACACTCTAAGGAAGAGAAAACCTATCATAACACATAATTCATACCCTATATGTTAATTAAATGACTAAAATGAGAAGTGGAATAATTAATCCCTATTTATTCATAATGTGAGTCCTTTGGGGCAATAATAAAGTCTCTGTGTATGTCTTATGTTATTCTCAATTATATCTTAAGATGTCAATTTAATGATCATTATTTTAGCATGTTACTTATAGTTATGAGAGATTGAATCTTCAAATATGTCTAAGAAAGCAATTGTATTGACATTAATAGTTATAAGCATGGTAGGAAGACTCTTGTTGTCAAATGCCTACCATATGTATTCATATTTTGATTAACTATATCATCCTAATCACAATTGAGTATAACTATGAATAAATGATAAGGAAATTTGTCAAGTTTAATCTTGAAAATATAAGTTAAATTGTAATTAATGTAATAAAATAAGTCAAGGCCATTGGAAGTCATAATTATAATTATTCTATTCGTAAGTAAGGACTATAGCCACTATGTCATCTCTAATAGAATAGACGTATAATTTGAGCTTTTAAGTATAGATGTACTTGTAAGTCAAATGAGTCATTTACAAAGTATAAAAGGATGTTTGAGGGAATCAAATGGATACATGATCGAGGAATAAGAATTCATTATCTGCAGGTGAAAAATGTCAATTCATGGATTTGGGTATTTGCCCATGACACGTTTATTTATCTGACTTGACCCAAAAAGTTAAGTGGGCAAATTAAAAGGCATCAGTCACAAAAAAAGTAACCCCTACATGATCTCGCTCTCCTTATTTATTCTGATGTACGTAACAAAATAAAAGAGAGTGTGAGTCTCTTAAGCACGAAAAAAAAAAAAAAAAAAAAAAAAAAAAAAAACAAAATGTTTATGACTTCTAACATCCTGAGGGACTTGATGCATGGAAAGCGGGTGACTTCTAGAGTGAGTTAATTCTAATCGTGTGTTAATCGTGATGTTTTAAAGGTTGGTAATTCAACTCAGAATTCTGAACCGTGGAATGAACTCCAATTAATGTTTTTTTTTTTTTTTTTAACTATAATTTTTGTATAAAAAAATAAGCCTTTAATTTTTAACAATATGTAACAAATATTCCAACCTTGCTAAATTGATGAGATCAAGGTCAATTGAATATTCTATAGAAAATACCTATCTCGCTCCTGACAACTTCTATGCAACCTCATGAAAATCTGTGGGCTAACATGAATTAGTGTACAAGAGTTGGAGTAGATTTCTAGCAATCACAGAACAAAGAAAAAGCTATCGAGTCCATGTTGACCAGACCAATTCTATCCGAGAGAAACGTCCATCCCATTATATAGCCCCAACTCAGCGCAACTTCAGCGCACAGGCTTGTTTCTTTTTTGATAAAGACATAGATAAATGCCTGGCGTCTCCATTCAAATTGAACGAAAATTAATTGAGGACAAGAGCAAGGAGCAGGTACACTTTTGTTCCAGCAAATTGGATTCGAGCAATTCAAAAAATTTCTGAGAAATGGGTTCTCTAATGGCCAGCAGGGAATCACCTGTCCTCGATCCCAAAACAGGTAGCATTCCGACTTCTGATCATTCAAGTCTTTGAAAATGTACATGGGTGAGCTTTGTTCATTTTATTAATGCCCATTTTTTATTTAGCCATACAAGAGGAATTAGTCGTTCCCCCAAAAAAAAAGAAATTGAAGCTTACTGGAGTTGGAAGAAAAGAATGCTCGAGGAAAATCTCAGAGCAATTTCTAGTGCATCCGAATCTAAGAGCACCCAGGTTTAAAATCATTTTCCATGCATAGGCATCAATAAGCAGGAAAAAAAAAAAAAAAACACATACGAAACGTGTAACCTAAAATATTTAAGTATACGAAATGGGTGACATACGTGTATGTATGGTTTATGTGGCACGTATAATTAACAGCAGAAGGGTGCAAAAGAGGAACATGGGATAAAGTATCAATGATCAAGCTCTTTGTCGTCTTACTCGACTTCGAAACTGAAGCACATTGACACATTGTAAGAGTCGAAGGTTGGTGATTTCAGGGGGACTAGGAGCAACGGGGCTTTTCTCAACGAACCGCATGTACTTGATCAGGCTTCAAACAGGTGAGCAGTACAGTTCCACATTGCCAATCTTGCCTCATCCAAAGCCAACGCGTGAATTAGGAGTTAGCGCTAGCTAGCGACTCTACTCCTATGTCTCTACTTTATTAATATAAATCTATCCATAGAAGCTATGGATTGCTTTCACGTACAATTGTAACTTGGATAGGCATATGTGCTAATTAAAGATTCACCTCCAATTAGTAATAATGAGGCTGTCTATAGATGGGATTGACTTTGAATGGAATGTTGTGGATTTATATATTTTCATCTTTTTTTTTTTTTTGTGGTCCGTACATATTACCATATTAGTGTGAATAAAATCAGATAGATTGAAATAATCCAATTTAATTCGTACAAAGCACAATTTGACATAACACTTATTGATAGAAAAATTAATGATTCATAATTGAACTCAGAATAATTCAAAACCTTAATAACTGAAAGCCAACAATGACTAACTGGGTCTAAAATTACAAAAGTCTAAAAACTTGAATAATTCAAAATATGTAATAACCAAAAGAGATATAAATCAAATTAAATTTAAAATTTTAATTGATTTTGATAAGAAAAAATAAAATTTAATTTTATTAATTAAAAATTATTTTTTTAAAAAAAATTAAACTAACATATATTTATTTGTTTAAATACATCAAATATTAATTAATTAATTAAAAATAAAAATTTTTAATATTATTATGAGATAAAATTTAAAATTTTTAATATTATTATATTTTTATTCAAAATCATTATGACTATAAAAAGGTTTATTGAGCTTTGTTTGTGGCATGCATGCATTTGATGTAGTCATTCTACAGATACAATCTATATTATTTATAAACATGATAACAAAATATTTTTACTCATCATTAGAGCCTTTTCTTTTTTTTTTTTTTTTTTTCGTTGAGGAAATTTTTACATATAAAGGTGACAAAAACTTACATGATCAACCAAACTTAATCTCCCTAAAATTTAATATGTATTTGATTAAAAAAAAAGTCAACAACTCAATCTAAAATAAAAATAAAACAAAATTCAAATAATTCATATACAAAATGACCCAATTTTTGAATTATTTGAATTATTAAAAACTCAATAAACTTAAAAATTAAATAATTTGGAATAAAAAATCAACCTAACAAGACATGTATGTTTGTTACTTATAGTATTACGATGTTTTATTTTTTTTTCTTTTTGTTATTTTTTGTAAAAATACATTTGAGAAGTAACTTTAATATTAAAATTCCGATTCCTTTTATTTCCGTCCTACCCACAGGCATCATCAAGCATAATTTCTAGATCCATGGCGTGGCATGAATTTCCTTCTGTTGAAATCACTTTTTAGGCATCACTGAGAAGTTGGTTTTTCATGGCCATTCGCTGATGGGGCGTAAAGGCCCAAGGGCGACTTTTCATTTTTGTTTTTTCGTTTTTTTATTTCTTTCTTTTCTGGGGTAACAACATTCTGTAATTTTCTTTAGTTGCACTTAAGGTTTTCGGAACCGAACCGACGTGGAAGTGGAAAGTTCATCAGTTCATGGATTAATTAGATTTAAATAAATAAAATTAATATTTAATACTAAATATATAAAAAAATATTTTAATAATATAATTTTTATTTTAAAAAAATTTAAAATATATAAAAAAGTTATTTTTTATTTTTTATAAATTTTTTAAATTAATACCATAAATAGTTCATCAGTTATATTTTAATCAGTAAATTTATTGATTTAATTATTAATTTTTTAAATTAATAGTTTTTAGAATCAACCAAACTAAGATCAGTTCTCAGTTTTACCGGTTAGACCGGCCAGTCCGGTAGCATTGGTTCCACTTCTTGCACTTCTATTGAACAATTAAAGCTTTTTTTGAAATATAATATGATTGATGACACCTTTTCCTTCGTTTATGCGGAACCATCATAAAGGTTCGCTGTGTTCTCATACATCTTCTTTAGTTCACACACACAAAAAAAGGGTAACAATAATAAAAATAAAAATCAAAGTCATTATTTTGCAGCCTTGAGAAGCGACATTATTACAACAATGATACGCGTCATTTCACCAAACCCTTGAACCTTGCACATGAAAGGAGCCAAGTTCACCATCAAATAAGGCTCCAGAACAGAAGCTTCTCGAATAGTGGAGTGCCTTTCATTGAAAGTTTCCAGCGAAAGTGCGAGATGATCCTTTGCCTAACTTTCTATTTTGGCAGGCAACTCACGGGTGTCTCTCTGACTTCTACAAAAAAGGTTTCTAGAAAAATGTCTTACAGAATATGCAAGAGACTGTGTAACCAACCATTTTTGCCACTACTCTAAGCTTCCCATTACATTTTCTTTAGTGTTTTGGTTGTTTGTCCTCTTCTAATTTTCTCTCCTTTTATATTTTGCAGATGTTTTGTTAACATATCTTTGAATTTTTAATCAAATCGTAGGATGCAAAAATGGACTTTTAAAAAACAAAATTACAAACACACTAAAGCAAACTAATGGTATAAATTCAATGGAGTTGGAGTCTTCTGCTAAGCAAAAGAAAAAAAACATAGGCCTATTTAAACAACGTAACATCTTCCATTTTGTCTGCCAAGTCTTGTCCCAGTAACTCATTTAGCCTAAACAGTTGTGTCCTCTCGTATTGGTTTGTCATTTCTTTTTGAATTTCTTTCAGAGTAAAGCTTCAATGGCTGGCAAAAGCAAGATCTTGATCATTGGAGGAACCGGTTACATCGGAAAATTCATCGTGGAAGCTAGCGCAAAGGAAGGTCATCCCACCTTTGCTTTGATTAGAGAGAGCAGAGTCACTGATCCTGTCAAAGGACAACTTATTGAGAAATTCAAGAACTTGGGCGTCACTTTAGTATTCGTAAGTGACACACACATAAAATGGCCTTTTAGTTATGATGTTTTTACTCGATTGGATGAAATTCTGTCTCTGCTCGTTCCATCTGAGGAAAGGAATAAACCCAAAGAATCGATCTTTCCTTTAGTTTTAGTTGTTGGATCTCTTTTTGATTAATTAGAGTACGTATGATCGGATAATATGTTATATGTTATGGGTGATGGCATATGCAGGGAGATCTTTACGATCAAGAGAGTTTGGTTAAAGCAATTAAGCAGGTTGATGTGGTGATATCAACAGTCGGTGCTATGCAACTAGCAGATCAGACCAAGATCATAGCTGCCATCAAAGAAGCTGGTAACATCAAGGTTGGTCTATCTTAACCTTTTTGCATAACTTCAACTTCTTTTAAATGGGCCACTTTTAGTGTGCTAGTCTATGTTGATTTAATTAATGGCCGATGACAATCTTGTACAATATGATGCAATCTCCTTTTCCATGTTGTACAGAGGTTTTTTCCATCAGAGTTTGGAAATGATGTGGATCGTGTTCATGCTGTTGAGCCAGCAAAGTCTACATTTGAGATCAAGGCCCAAATTCGCCGTGCCGTTGAGGCTGCCGGAATCCCCTTTACTTTTGCTCCCTCCAACTACTTTGCTGGCTATTTTCTCCCCGTATTGGGGCAGGCAGGAGTTACTGCTCCTCCAAGAGACAAAGTCACCATCTTAGGAGATGGCAACCCCAAGGGTAACTAACATTGTCTTCTATTTCTTTGTTAATAATGTTTTAAATTTGTATTAAGATGCCTCGTGTATAAATTGAATTAGCTCAATTGTGTATGTTTTCCTGTATACAGCAATTTTCAACAAGGAAGAGGACATTGCAACCTACACCATTAAAGCTGTGGATGATCCGAGGACCTTGAACAAGACCCTTGCTTTTAGGCCTCCCAAGAACATCTACTCTTTCAATGAGCTTGTTGCCCTCTGGGAGAATAAGATAGGCAAAACCCTTGAGAAGACCTATGTTTCAGAAGAGCAACTTCTCAAGGACATCCGAGGTCAGCTAAAAAGCCAACCCAAAAATAGGGAGTGATATCAATATTTGCATAGTCCAGTTGTCTTTACTTACCAAGTTCGCTTCGCAAAAGTGTGTTTAACGGGCATCTATGTTTTTATCTTGGGGGAGATATTCTCATGCTGATTATTTTGTGCTTTTCATTCTTGCAGAGGCTCCGATTCCGATCAACATTTTCCTGTCGATCCATCACTCAGTCTTTGTAAAGGGTGACCAGACCAATTTTGAGATCGATCCATCGTGGGGGGTTGAGGTCTCTGAGCTCTATCCAGATGTCAACTACACGTCCGTCGAAGAATACCTTGAGCATTTTGTGTGAGAACGATTTAGATGTGCTGCTCCAGTTACTTCTTGTAATAAGTGTCAAACAGTTCTCCTGTTGGACATTTCTGAGTGCTTTATTTGTTGAGTTCTGTGCAAAGTATCCATCGACATTCCGCGATGTTTGAAGAAATTTCTGAATGGGATCAATTGATAGGTTGTAGGAATATGCATAATTTAAAATGTTTTAACGTTGCTATAAAGTTTTGATTTGTTTTAATTTAATCTTAAATATTACTATTTTTTTTAATTGAATATAATCAACAAAAATGGATCAAATCGTGAATTATACACATTAACTAAACTGAACTCAAATTCAGACGGTGGTTGTACTTAGAGTTGATTTTCATTTTGGAGATTAAGAGGAAAAGGTGGTAGTAGGGATGATAGTTTGTATTTAGGGTTAGTTTTGATTTTAAGGGTCAGGAGGAGGCAGTGATGATGGTGACAGTGATGATTTGTGCTTGGGGTTGGTCAAGATCGAGAGGAGGAGAAGGAGAAAGAGTTGATGGTATTGGTGATTTGTATTAAAAATTAATTTTTGGTAAGAAATATATTTTTAATATGTATTATTATTTTATATATTTATTTATTTATTTATTTAATACATATTTAGCATTGAATTGAAATGAATTATTATATTAAAAAAAATAAATTAAAAATTTATAATTAAAATTATGTAATGAATAAACCTTCAACTCTCTTAATTTTATGATTTTTTTTTAACCGTACGATCCAAATAATCAATCTCACTTTCAAATGCTCAGGCACATTCACTAAGCAAGGGAAAAGGACAGTTGATCTTTCTTCTAACAAACAAAGCCATAAAAGGCAGAAGTAGACCAACTGAAACAAATTTCAGGGGAAGGAAAATTCATTTTTCCCGTCTGAAGGGAACATAGCTGTCGTCTCAAACTTGTCAAAGGATTCTAAAGCTCAGGCTCAATGATCTCACTTGTTTTCCCATGTTGAAAGGAACACATTTGTACTTAATCATGTGCACAAGTTGCCGCTTCATTGCGACGAAAAGGAGAACAATCCAATGGCAGAGTAACGTCGGCCAAAAAAACAGAACATCAAAAGCAGAAAAGAAGCCTTCGTAATGGAGTGCCTAATGCCACAATGAAAAGAGCAACTCAGTTTTTAGTCCGGTAAAAGCACATACATAAACGATAATGCTAATTATAATACATTGTTTCCCTTCAATAACAATGGCTACGCTGCAACTAAAAAAACTAGGTCAGAAAAGTTAGCCAGCCACCAAGCTTATATAAAAAGGACAGGCTCAACACTTTTCCCCGTCTTTTCTGAGAATCAATGCTCTTTATGCTGACTGATACCCGTATAAACATAGAAGGTGAAAGGTAGATATAGGTATCAATCATGCCCACAAGAAACATCTGACAGTTCTTGTTATGTATTATTCGAGTTAATGGAAGATAGAATAAATCATAAAAATAAATTTGTAGATACGTGAAATTTGTTATCGTGATAGTTAGTCTTTCAATACAATTTATATGAGATAATTTGTATGGCATGTTCACGAAAAATTTAAAGAAATTTATTTATTTATTTTGTTTAAGAAAAAGCATCTTTTAGCTAATCAAAGTCAAGATCTTTAAACCCCAAAATGGTGATTTGTGTTAGCTCCATTTCAAGAGGAGTTACTCATGGACCATTAATAGTTGGTTGAGGATCTCTAGTCCCCAAAGCCCTCTCTGTCCGTCTTTCCCCTCGGGCTCGGGAGGAGCAGGTGAATCGAGATCAATGAAAAAGATGGGGACTCTGGGCAGAGCCATATACTGTGTACTTTCAAGGTCGATTGTGTTTCTTTTGGAGTCTCTAATCATGGGCATTGCCTGCTCGTTGTTATTGTTGGCATTTTGAGGCATTTTTGTGTTTGCAGTCGCTTGCGCTTTGTTATTGTTGACATTCATGAGGTATTTTTGTGTTTGTAGTGTCTAGACACCGGACCCTGACGAACATTTTTCTTGGTCATGGGATGAAAACATTAGTGTCTTTTTTATTTCTGTTGATTTTGCATCTAATTAAATGGAATTTCTTTTATGTGTAGGTGATGTTAATAGCATAACGATTGGATCTGGCAGTAATATACAAGACAACTCCCTTGTGCATGTAGCAATATCTAATCTAACTGGAAAGTTACTTCCGAGTATCAGTGGGGATAATGTTACCATAGATGAGTGTATGAATGATCTCAAGAACCCGATGCAGTTATCAACTGTTTCCCATGCCATATAATAAGTTTTGAACTGGGCAGTTCATAGTTCTGCTTTACATGGCTGTACTGTTGAGGATGAGGCTTTTATAGGAATGGGGGCAATACTACTTGATGGTGTTGTTGTTGAGAAACATTCTATGGTTGCTGCTGGAGCCCTTGTGAGACAGAACATGGGAATCCCTGGTGGAGAGGTGTGTCTGTTGTCTCCCCATCTCTCTCTCTCTCTCTTTCCATGTCCAATTCTTCATTGTTGGTAAGGTTTGTTGTATGTCCCAGACGTCTTGTCACTAGGATTTTTTACAGTATTTTCAGTATGCTTGCATATGATGTCTTCCTTGTTAAGCTATTATTCATCAGGGATGTTCACAAGAAACTACAATTCTCAAATTTTAAATCCTCCCCTCCCCAACCAAAGAGACAGCAGATAGACTATTGAACTCTTATCCTCTGCATTTTCTTTGTGAATAGATCTTACATGGGTGTATTGATTTGTCGTCCAGGAATGTTTAGCTCTTTTCAGTTATGATTGTCTATATAACTGCTTCATGGCGATTGCTTTGCTTGGCTAAATCCTCTAGGATATGATCTGCAAATTGCTAGCTTAAATTGATAGTATTGTTTGCGGGTGTGGGGAGGCAATCCAGCAAAGTTTCTGAGGAAGCTGACTGATGAAGAAGTAGCTTTTATATCTCAGTCAGCCGCCAATTATTCCAATCTTGCACAGGTTCATGTGGCTGAGAATGCCAAGCCTTTTGATGAGATTGAGTTTGAAAAGGTGCTTCGCAAGAAGTTTGCACGTCGGGATGAGGAATATGACCCAATGCTGGTTGTTGTTAGAGAAACTCCTCCTGCGCTTATTCTCCCTGATAATATTCTACCAGATAATTCCCCCCAGGAAAAATGAGGTTTTTCATGAGGTATTGTTGGGTGAATTTGGATCTTGAGATTTGACGTGAGGGAATATTTGTTGTTTTGTGCAAATACATGAAGAAGGAATCCCTTTCTTTCCGAATAATATCATATGCTAGGCAGTTTGTTGCTTCATTTTAGCTTGTATCTCTGCTTTTCCTGTGGAGGTTTTGATAAGCTCTTTTGTTCCACGGGAAAGACAAATGCTATAAATTAGCTAGTATTTTGATATTTCTCTGATCCTGGTACCTGAGAGATTTGATTTACTTCTAAGTTCTTGGTAGCATAATGCTCTCACCTCGCTGCTGTTGTGGCTTGCTCCTAAAATTCTCAAAAGCTTTGTTTGGATTTTTCAGGAATGTGAAAAATCTGTAAAGCTTTTGAAATGGAGATCCAGATTATTTGTTTTGATAGAATGACAATGTCATTTAAATTGACGACAGGACTTGTATCCTGGTTGTATGATTCACCTGCACAAGATGTAGTAGGGTCAGTAATCCTACCCCTTGTGTGTTTATATTGAGTAAAAATGTGAAAGGATGTGTTGATGAAGGATGCCAATTTGAATCTAGATGAACAGATGAAGAGGCATAATCCAGGGAGCTTGGAATTATCCAGGAGGATTGAATTGAAACCCACGCAGCCCTCCTTCCAAAAGTCAATTCTTCCGTTGAGATGAGTGTCAATCCTAGATTACGATGAGCGAGGCTCAGAATTTTGAAAAGTCTTGAAAATGTTTGCATTCATTTATGATTGGACCTACTTGATTATTTTAATGACAGTAAACCCTGTAAACAAATGGAATGTAGTCAACATTTTGGAAGTGGACATTGGCAACATGGACACTTACGCATTAATTTTTAGCCATTGCCGGCCGTGCCCTATTAATCCACAAACTCACGCACCTCAATGACATGCCCTATGTCGTTGCTTGCACCAAAAAGAGTAGTGTGTTTTGGCAAAGGGTTCAAAACTGTTACTGTCTTTGCATGGACGAATCCACGAATTGCCCCCCCTTGTCCTCACAAATATGTATATACTTCATACCTCTATGCCCCGCTCAAGGGTTTTTCATCAAATTTATGTGAATAATCTCTTTCTATTTTTTTAAATATTTTTTTTAACATAAATAAGTTATTTATTATATTTTAAAAATAAAATTTTAAAAAATAGATAAATCAGTGAGTTAAATTAATAAAATTAAAAATTAAATTATAATTTAATTTATTTTAAAAATTATTTGTTTTAAAAATCAATAATCAAACTAATAAACTAATAAATCAATTATAATTTTTTAATTTAATTAATTTTTTATATTTTATTTTTTTAAAAAAAATAAAAATTATATTATTAAATTTTTATATATATATTTAATATTAAATATAAATTCTGTCAATTTAAATTTAATTAAAATAAATAAACTAATAAAATTTTAAATTTTTAAAATTTTTAATTTAATAAACAGTTTAATTTTTTAAAATTTACTTAAAGATAAAAAATTTAAAGGCATCCATTAAAAATGCATGCTCAAACATATCAAATATTTTATATCTTAATCCCTTCAGATTTTATCCTCTTCACTTGATTTTCTCGAGGAACAACCCTCTTCACTTGATTTTCTCGAGGAACAACAGAAGGTGGCAATGAGAGAGAGATGTGGGGAATGCCTTCAAGAAGCAAAAGAGACGGTGAAAGAAAGATAACACCAAATGAATGAAACAAAGGAAGAAGGGAAAAGAAATTACGGAGGTGTTTTACCATGAAGGAGGCCGGGAAAAGATTGGTGTTAAAAAGGTTTTAATCAAGTGTTTCGGGTGTGCCATATGCTATGTTATCAACCAACCCACCTCAATTGCCACCTTTCGTTAGACCCGCCTAATATATTTTAAAAAATGTTAGTGTTATATCAGTAAGTCCGTCTTGATATCTTTAGTGATCTATGATTGTTCTGCAATCTAATACATGAAGAGATTCCAGGTACAAATTAATAGAAAATATCGAAATTATGACGTTAAAACCGCATAATTAATCAAGTTTCCAATTTCAATATCTGTTCCTTAAAATTCAGGTAGAGGCACACTATATCAACCAAAAAAAAAAAGAAAAAACCACAGTGCATCCATATTAATTGTCCTATTCCATATTCAAAGAAGAGCGCTGAACTGACTTTGTAGAAAGAAATTGTCCGATAATTGACTGTAATAGGTGTGTTATTAAATGGCTAAAGATTCCAAGAATATCTATTTAACTCACGTAGCTCCACTGGGTTATGGCTGAAACATGGCAGCATGACCATTCTCACTCATCTTTTGTTTTTTATATTTTTAGTGACGGAAAACCAATGTTTTCTTAAGACCCATAATTAAGCACAAATGAGTATTATTGCAATCACAAATTCTACTAACAACAAATCAAAGGAAGTCTATGTGCAAGGCAGCATATGACTGGAGGGTCAGAGCACTTGTATGTTTTGTCACCAAAAAATTGGTCAAAATTTACAAAATATTCCAGCGCTGAGATGAATAGCAGGTACCATAAGATCTTTGATGTCATCTCTGGCAAGAGCCAGTGTAATTCCAACCATTTTATCTTCCATAATAAGGGTTGCAAGGAGTAAAAGCACAACAGCAATCATAAAAGGAGATTCATGGAATCCAGCGATTCCCTTGAAGGTAGGAGGAAAAGAAGGCCTCTCAGTATTGATTCCATTTCAAAATGAATGTAAAACTAAAACTGAAATAAGACAAGGCGTCAGCGCCTTCAATGGTGATAAAACTAATGCTGATGTCAATTTACAAATATCTTTACCCCTATGTATATCAGATGTCAATTTAGAAAAGATCGTGTTTTTTCTTGAAACTTTTTTTTTTCTTTTCCACGTAATTGGGATCACCAATGTTATATATATATTCATAATTTTACTGAATTAAAAAATATCACATAATAATTAAGAAATATATATAATAATATAAATATAATATTTTTATATAATAACAAATATTTAATTTTATCTAAATTAAATTTAACTAATCTGATTTTTTTTTAAAATTTTAATTAACTTTTAATCTAAATTAATTCTAATCTTTCTTTAATCCTAATTTGGTAAAATTATTAATTTCAATATTTGCTTCAACTTGATAAACACTTTATACTTTAATAATTATTAATAATATTAACTACTTAATCTTAAAACAAATAATATACAAATTCAATCTTTCTTTTATTAATTTGATATTTTTGTAAATAAAAATGAGTATCAATATATTTATTTCTTCCATGTGACATTAAATTCCTTGCCAAATTGATTGTAAAAATATTATCGATAAATATTTTTGTAAGACCTTCAACTAAAACATAAATCTCACTATATATTTTGCTTCACAAGTTGAAAGTATATTAATAGATTATTTTTTATGAACATAAACAAGTAACATTTTCAAAATTAAAATAATAATCAAAAGTATTTTTACAATTATCTATATTTTTACCTCAATTACTATCATAATAACTTACAAAAACACAACTCTTTTAGATAAAGAATAAAGAAAGTAATGATCATAAATCTCTTTTATGTATCATATCATTCTTGTAGCAACTTGCATATGAATTGAGGAGGAAACTTTAGAAACTTACTGATTAACTCCACTCCATAAGATTTATCAAACCTTTTGCATGTCAAATATCTCAAACTCCCAATAATATGTTTAAGATGTGTGGAATCAACAAGTGTTTTATTGCCTTCTTTAGACAATCTAGCACCAATTTTTAGAGAAGTTCTCACAAGATTGTAATCATACATTCAAAATTTCTTTAAAAGTTCAATAACATATCTCTTACAATGAATAATGATTCCATCATTTCCCTGAATCACTTTAATGCCAAGAAATCAAGGCATTAGGACCATATTTGTCATCTCATATTCATATATCATAGAATTCTTAAAGTCTTTAATTATTTTAAGGTTATTGCTTGTAAAGATCCATCAATATATAGACACACCAATAAAATATCATTAGTATTATTGACTTTCATTAATATTGCATACTTAGAATGACACTTTTGAAAGTTGGATTCATGGAAAAAGGAATCAATATGCTTTTTCCACACTCTAGGCATTTGTTTTAAACTATACAATGCTTTCTTCAACTTATACACCTTCTCTTCATTTCCTTTGTTCACAAAATCTAATGGTTGTTTAACAAAAAATTACTCTTAAAGAGGATCAATGAGAAAAGATGACTCCACATCCATTTGATGGAGTTTCTAATGATTATATGAAGCCAAATAAATTATAAGTGTAATAGTCTCCATTCAAGTAATAGGGAAGAAAATCTCATGATAATTGTGGCAGGGTCATTCAAATTAATCTATCTCATGGAATATTAGTAAGATCTCATATACTATTCTTTTTAATGATCTTGATTTCTTTATTCATGGTATTCACCCACTTTGTATTTTGAATTATCTCATTAAATGACATAATTTTACAATCTATCAATATAGAAATATATACCAAAAATCCATCATCATCAATAGCATTATCAAGGATTATCTCATGATCTTACAATCTAACTAATTGTTAGTGATTTGTCCTTGTTCTTTCACTCTCCTAAGGAGCTTGTGGCATAGGATTATAAGTAATAATTGGTGAAACTTCCCCATTTGCATTGGGGATTATAGCTTGAGTTTCATATTCTCTCAAAGTAGCAAATGGATATCTTCGAGAGTCATTTTATTCCTTAGCTTCAAAGTTCCAAGTTTCATCTTTAGCAAATGTCACATTTCTACTTATAATCACTTTCTTTGTTATAAGATTTAACATTTTGTATCCTTTTTTTTATATAGCTAAGGAATATTTTCTCAATTTCTTAATCATCTAACTTTATCATTGTCTTTACTAAAACATGAGTATAAGCAATAAAATCAAACATTTTAAGGCGCCTCACATTAAGCTTGAAATTGCTCTATGCCTCTTTAAAGTAACATTTTGAATACTTTTTGTTGGAGATCCATCCAACAATTAAACAAAACACAAATAGCTTTTACCAAAAAAAAGGATACGTATTTCTTTGGCTTTTAACAATTTTGCCATATTTATGATAGATTTTTTATTTGTTTTAATAATTCCATTATGCTATGGGGTATAAGAAATTGTGACACCATGCTTTATTCTTATGCTTCATGATACTCTTTAAATTCATTAAAAATATATCTACCACCTTTATTAATTCATAGAATTTTAATATATTACTCACTTTGTCTTTCAACATAAGTCTTAAATTTCTTAAAATAATCAAATACTTTAAACTTTTTTTTATATGTAATAAATTCATGTCTTTCTTGTAAAATTATCAATAAAAGTAAGAAAATTTTTATTGTTGCTTTTGATGGAACACTCGTTAGGTCATTAACATCAAAGTGGATGAGTTAGAGTGGTTGCCTTGTACACTAATTCCTTATAAAAAGTTGTCTACTTTGTTTTGTAAGAATACAAACTTCATAAATCTATTTGGCTTGATGTATCATGGGCAAGTTTGTTACTATGTTTCCTTGTGCAAATAGCTTCAAACTATGAAATTTCAAATGACCAAAATGAAGATTGCACAACTAAAACTCATTTTTCATAATAGTACTAAGATAATATAAATATTAATGCCAATATTATCTTAAAATGTCTAATTCTTTATCAAAGGGGATTTGAGAATCAATTTAGCTCTCTTATTAAGAATTGAGAGGTAGTTATTATGTAATTATATGTTATGTTCCTTATCAAACAATTAACCTAAATTAAGTTGTTCTTCATATATGATACAAAAAATACATCTAAGATATAATTATGATCTTTGTTCTTCAACTTAATGATAATTCACTTTCTTCCCATCACTATAACATTGCTATCATCAACAAACTCAATTATGGCATGGATTAACACATTAAGAACCATAAAGAGCTTTTTTTTTTCACATATATAATTGGTATACTTGGTATCAAGGAACCATGTATTGTAATTTGATGTTTTAGTGGTTATAGGAACCATCATAAGGGTTTAAGTTCCATCATTTGCATCTCTCTTTTGTGCACAATAACTTCTTTAACTATTCTCCTTAAACCTACACTCATTAACATAATAACCACCCTTGTGATGTAAGTAACACTCAACATTAGATTTATTATTCCTTTCTTTACTATGACTTCTTCTTGAAAAATTTGATTATCACTTTAGTCAAATTAATTTTTAGGGTGGCCTAAAGGCTTATAGTTAGTGACAAGACCTTAGTTGTCTCCCAATGAACCAATGTATTTTTTTTTTTTTTTACTATAATATGAGACTAACATTAGTAATTCTTGAATCTTGATGACCTATCCTTAATTCCTAAGGATATAGGAATGTATATCTAGTTGGTTAGCCCTAATCCTAACCGAGATCTTTTATTAGATGATTATATACTCCTTAAATCTTTAGACAATCGCCTAGATTCAACTAACTATGACTCATAAAAAACCCATTATCGTGAAATTATCATGCAATCTAACTAATCTAAGTACCGGAGTTTACTAACTTAAGTAGCAAATTTGCCCCTCAATCTCATCCTAAGCATGACTCAAGTCTTTAATCGGTAGCTTTTAAGACACTCCTCAACTCACCTAAAACCAATTGATATTATCACATAAGGAATCCCATTAAGTGACTGAATGAGAATAAGGTTATAATGAGAAAACCAGAATGCATTCATTTAATGATAGAACATGATCTTTAGGTACATGAGTTCAAGAACCCTAGAGTTGAAATGATTTACACAATCATGAAACAAAGGAAAAGATATGCAAAAATGAGAAGAATGAGTTGTTTCTGTTTGTCCTTCTCCCCCTCTTTATCTATGTTTGTTCACCCTTCTTTATCTTCCTTGTACTTAATGCTCCCTTGGTCATTCATGGTTGCCTCCTCATCTTCCTTGCACTTCAATGCTCCTTTGGCCATTCATGCTTGGCTCTTCATCTTTCTTGCACTTCAATGCTCCTTTGGCCATTCATGCTTGCCTCTTCATCTTCCTACCTTCTGGAATGGATTATTCCTCAACTTGGACATTAATCCCAAGTGGTTTAGACATAATTCTAGGCCTTAAATTTGGATGGTGGAGAATCATGGCCCAAAACATACAAATTAGCCCAGTTTCCAGCTCCATGGAGGCTTGCTAAACTTCACCCATGCATAACTCCATTTAGATGGACTTATCTTTATTTGTTTCCTTCATGAGAGTTGTAGCTCTTTGAGTTAGCTTTCTAAGGACTCAAATTTGATAGCTAAACTTCTTCCTCTTTATGAGATATGGCCAAAAAACTAAATAGTGCACGACTAATTTACTTTATCCAATACCCCTCTCATGATTAAAGTTTAATATTTTGCCTTGTCTAATTGGTTTAGAATTTGTACATGGTTTCTTGGTGGAAGTCATAGCTCAGTTTTTTAGCTATCTATAGAAATTGGTTTTATTAAAAAGAAACCTTCTGTAACATAAGAAATAATCAAAGTACGTAAACTGTGCAAAAATTGAATTTTGCCAGATTTTTTTGATAGTTGGACATATGGACAACTAATTGAGAAGTCAATCAAATTACAACATTTACACTATCAAACATGTATAAAATATTAAGTATGAGGTAAAATATTATATAAAACTTGGTTGTTATCACTTCCTTAATCTTAATCTTAACCTTTATATATCTAGTTTGATCTCTTTTAGTTATCATAATGATTATCTCCATCTCTATAATTGTTGTAGTGAACTCCTTGACCTCAATTGTTGAAGTAGTTACCACTATGTTCTTCTCCTCTACCATGAGAGGAACCTTACTTCCACTTTGATTAATCACTCTACTCATCTTTGATAAGAGCCTAACTTTGAAGTGTTTGCTCTACTAGCTTTTTAGTGCATTATTAATTAGCTTGTAATGTGTCTATTAGTATATTAATTGACATCTAGGTATCATGTGTTTTTTTTTTATTACAACCACAATATGCTTGTACTGTAGTGTGAGTGTTTGTAGAATCTTTTTAACTTTCACTTAATCATTCAACTACTCTTCATAGATTCTCATTTGATTTATTAAGTAAGAACTCTATTTAGTTAAATTAAAAAAAAAAAATTAAAGCTTTCATCTAAAAGAAACTTAATATGATGTCATAAGGTTTAAAGTTTTACCTTTTTAATTTTGTTTACATCTTGGAATGACATCATCAAGATATTCCATGTCTGCTTTGATGAGATTACTTATACAATCTTCCCAAAATTTTCATCATTCATCCCTCAATGGATGAAATAGGCCATATGTTTTATCTTTCATTTGTAACTCTTAGTAAGTAGTTATCTATACTTTAGTTACATTTATTGTAAGTTATCTAACTTTATTCTCTATAACACTTAATAATTTATTATAATTAAAAAATAATTTCAATTGTACGTACCATTAATTGTAAATTTTTTGGAATTGTAGCATTCATGTTGAAATTCATGATTTTCTAAATAAATACCTAATCTTTTATTATCTTTTCCTTTCAAATATGACCTTTTTGTTTTTTTCTTACTTCTTTTGACTTTCTATCTAAAAAATCATATTTTAAAACAAGATCTTTGTGTTGCTATCAATGATGACATGATGCATGTGCTAGTAATTAAAGAAGGCTAAGGATGTTCAAACGATATTGTTGTGGTTGGTGAAGGGTTGGACGGCAAATGAAATGAGGCAATAAGTGGCTTGACATTGGTAAAAACAACAAGAGATAAGAGCAAGCTTTTTTAGTGGTTTTTTGACAATATTATGGCATGTTAATTGGCAGATCAAGTAGATCAACAATTAAGGATGACAAAACTAGTGGTCTGGTGTTATGGTAATGTCTAGAAAGGATGTGTTAGACATTGAATGATAGTTAAAGAAACTTCATATTTTCATAGATCTATTATGTTTTGGGAAATTTCAAGCATATGGTGGCCAAAAAAAGTTTGATTGGCATTTAACGATGTGGGAGACAACTTCTAATGATGAAATAATGACTTTAGGCAATGCATGGTCATTAGCAGTAGTGCTCTTGCAATGACAAACAACAACTTTAGCAACAACAAGCAGCAACTCCGACAATGATAAGTAGTGGCTTTGGTGACTATTATGGTTCTAGTGATGGCAAGTGATGACTCCAATGACTTTTGTGGCTCTTCTAATAAGACTTATACATTTTCTCTCTATTTGGACCAAATACTCATTTTAATACTTATATTAGACAATTTTATGAACATTTGTAATTTTATTGAATTGAAAAATGCTACATAATAATTGAGAGGTATATAATAATATAAACATTATATTTTTATATAATAATAGACATATAATTCTACCTAAATGTACTAAACTAACTTAATTAATATGATTTTTACTAAAATTCCAATTAACTCCTAATCTAAATTGTTATAGCTTTATATTTTTGATCAAATGATCTTTTCTTTTCTTTTTTTATTAAAAAAATAATTACTCCTTTATGTTATATATATTTTTTTTAATTTAAGATTTTTCCTTTTTTAAAAAAAAAAAATTGTTCCTCTATGTTAACATTATTAGTTAAAAATGTCCTTTATTTTTCTATTAAATTCATCACTTGACTTCCAATTAGGTGTTACATAAGGCACAAAATGTTAACTAGTATGATCATGGTGCCTAACTAGAAGTCATATAATAAATTAAATAAAATAGTGAGGGGTATTTTAAACTAACAGTATTAACGTGGGGGAGCACTTTTGAAATAAAACAGAAAGATTCTTAAATTAAAAAGTTTCATAACATAGAGGAGAAATTTAAAAAAAAAAAAAAAAGGAAAGATCCTTTGATAAAAAATCCTTGTAACGTGGGGGAGCATTTCTTGATTTAATCCCAAAAAAATTACATTCGGTTTTAAGTCACATCATAAAACCACAAACTGGGGTCTTCCCCTTCTTGAAGACTCTAGATTAGTCATCTAAATGCAACAATATTAGTCCACCATCCCTCTTTTTAAGGCATAATAGTTCAATCTAATTACAAATCCTATAAGTCAAAGATCTATAAAATATTAAACATAGAAATAACCCCAGCCGTTAAACAAAAAGAATCAATTTCAACCACTTGGCAAAAGATAAGTCAATCTCAACCATTCAATAAAAAGTAACCAAATATCAACAACCAACATTAGGCAAGCTTTATTATAAAAGGAGATAGCATTAATGAGGAAGAAAGAGAGAAAAAGAAAGGAAAAGCCCCCTAAGTAAGAGCAAAGTGAGCATTAATTAAAAGATAAAAGAGTTATTATTTTTAAGTGCCATGAAAATCAATAAGAGACAATAATAATCAAAACATTCAAGGCAATCAAAAAAGGGCAAAGAAAATAAAAAAAATCAACATCACAAAACATTCAAAAAATGCTTAAGCAACAACCTGAGAGGAAAAACAACTTCCTTTAGCTAATCATGATGAGAATAATAGACTATAAGACTCTATCAATCCTCTCTTCCATTTTTATTTAGGGAATTGTGTCTTTTATGAAGCTTATAGTTTTTATACAAGATAATCAATAAGATTATGAGACCTAATTTTTTTCTTCCATTTTATTACACTTTTAAAGGACATAATTACACACAAATGATTCAAATTAAGCTTAAAACCATGATCAAATAAACAAATATAATTAAAATAAAACATTTATGTTGAAACATCCAATCAAATGCATTATTTCACCCACAAAAGAGCATTAGTGATCATTAAGCAAATAATCTCAATTAATTTGGTACAAGAAAATGTTATAATCAACAAGTGACAAATTAACCATAACAAAGGAACTTTATTACATCAACGGCCTAAACACATATTACCATAAGGCCAGTTTTCCCACACAAATTTTTGACCTTATGATTCCACCAAAATACCCCCTTAATCTTAACCAAACTCCCATAAGAACACAAAGCATTCACATACAATATAACATAAGTCAATAAGTACATAACATATATGGGAACCTTCTCATCCTTTTATTACTTTTCTCATATAAAGCATCTAAGGATATTATGCCAAGTATCTCACTCTTGCTTCTCTTTTGATTGTTATAAGTCCTTGGCTGCCCACATATATTTATAGAGTTGCAGTTAACACCCCTAACTACATAAGTTTACATGACTTGGCTATCAAGCCAATCATGCCTTAATGGATTACATGAGTTCATGGGCTAAAGCACTTGGAAAGTGCTATACACCCCAATTTCATATCCTATGATCAAGTGTCATAGAACATCAACCTAATGACCAATTTTCTCTTACTTGGATGGCATAATCTACCTTTCCCAAGTTACCCACATGAGTCCCACATTTTTGGCCAACAACACCTCCCTTAATTTCATTTAAGAGTTTCCAGAAACTTTATTTTCCATAAGCCACATGTCCGCATTTATAGTAGTAACTACCCATGATATCCTTATTTTTGTGGGACTAATATCATGCATGCTTGCTACCAACTCCTTGCCAATTGCATGTCTAGCTTATGCTAAAGGATTTGCATATCATTGGCTTATATGCTAATTCTTATGATACCTTAGCCAATTTTCAAAACATTTGTTAGTCAAATTATCTTTCATTTGTGTATTGTTGTGTTAGACGTTAACCCATGCACCAATATTGGTCAACTCTCTTGTGAAACATGCATACCCCATTAAAGACCATTAAGGAATTTAGTCATTTGGTAAAAGGACATATTGGTATGTTGAAGCAATCTTTTAGCATGTTATAATGACATTAGTCCATGTTGTTCCACAAATCAACATCCTAAACACCTTTTTTACTTGAAACCAATACACTACTCACTACCCTAATGCTTCTATAATGCAGCAACAATGCCAACCACACTTCTAGGTCAAACATTTTGCCAATGTCATAGCTTGCATTTAGCCTTCCTTAGTTGTTGCTATGCACATTGATTCTTGAATCCACCTTGCTTCCTTTGACATGCCCATCACATGTCAATGTTATGCCTAACATTGGTACAAGTTTCTTACCATATACTTCTATTTTCATATCAAGGGACTTGGGGAGCAAATACATATCCAACACCTAAAAAATGACTAAAGAGAAACTTATCTTAAACATTGTTGCTCTGTTCTCTAAAAAATCCACTAGATCAAGCCTATAGGAGCCCTTGCATAGAAATAATCACGAGTTAGCACATTGATGTTTTTATTGTTCTTTTGCAAATTAATAGTCATAAAGAAGAGCATATTTAGCCTTAATAAAGCCTTATTAGCACCACTAAAAAATGTCATGAGCACCATCATTAGAGCCAAGAGCTAGCAATTGTGTCATTAGAGCATGTGCTATTGCCAATCACAATCTCTACATGGGATTTACACCAATCAACTCATCGATCACAAAATTGTCCAACAATGCCCTCCATGTGCCAATTAGAGCATGAGTAAGCAATAATCATTGGTTGGAAGCTTGCCTCTAATGCTTGCTCCTCCCCTAACATATGTCCCCTTTGAGTGTCATCACCATATGAAATTGATGTTGGTCAACTCAATAGGTAACAATCTACCTTTTGGTACATCCCACATGATAACTAAAGGTCAGCAATGTCTTGGTGTTGATGGCAACCACCCTTTCTCTCTCTCTCTCTCTATACCATTTACAGTCCCAAAAATTAGTAAAAATATCATTTTCAAAGCAGAATCATGGCTTTCCACGCCAAAAATTGAACCTAAAAACTTGTGATTAAGGTGTTTTTAAGTTTAAAACACGAGAAACTAGCTAAAGAAATGGTTAGTAGAGAGAGAGAGAGAGAGAGAGAGAGAGAGAGAGAGAGAAAGAGTGATTTTGTATCTAATGAAGAAAGAGAAGCATAAATTGGAAAAGGGGGGTCTAGCCATGAAGCTAAAATGAAAGAAAAAAAAAAGGGAAGAAAGAAAATAAGAAAAGAAGGAAATGGAAAAAGAAAGAAAAAAGGAAAAAGAAAAAAAAAGGATGAAGGAAAATAAATAAAAAAAGAAAAAATGAAACAAAAAAATAAAAAGGAGAAATAGAAATAAAAATAAAAATAAAAATAAAAAAATTGGGATGCTAAGTTCTCAGTGGCAATATCATTTTAGGATATCTTAGGTGAGCTTGTATATATAAACCATCCTTTTCATAACTTATCTAAATTCCTTAAAATTCAAATGAGTATAAGTGCATCCTTGTAACAAATCATAAAAATGGAGAGGAATAAATAAAGTATCAATAGGAGAACCATAGAACTAAATCACTAGTGATGGACAATTAGGTTGGTTATGGGCTCCCCTAATTATAACCATTCTCCTAAATACTAAAGAAACCTTATAAGCAAGTTAAGTCACTTATTATATTTCAATTTTACCTAAAATGATTGGTGATAATTCCAAAGTCAACATAGACACTTTATAATGCCCCCAACTACCACTTGACAGCTTAATTTGCCAATTTCCAACACACCACAAAAGGTGTCGAACTCCTTCATCTTTGCTGAACTCCTTAATCTTGGAAAGCCCATTGCAACATAGATTAACTCCAATAATCAAAATAATGCAAAATTATTTTTGTTCCATTAGTATTCTTTAAGTAACAAGTTTTTATTTGATTTTATTACTTAGCATTTAGCTTATGTTTGTATCTTCACATCTCTTTGCTTAGAATCAAGTGATTATGATGCCTTTAGTTTGTTCATTATGCTTGTTTCAAATTTCTCAATTCTTTTGCTTTTGTATTTGCTACCTTCTGTCAATATTTTTGTTTTTTCTTTACATAAATAATACCTATTTTTCTTCAAACTAAAGAAGCAATGAGTTTGCTTTGTTTCAATGAAAAATAACTTGTTGGTTGTATTTTGTTTGTAACCAAAATGGGGGTTTAGGATATTTTTTGCTATACAAGTTGAAATTGAATAGCTTAAGCATTTATTAGTGAGATTGATAAGTAGGAATTTATTTATTTATTCCCTTTCATATTTAATTACTTTTAATAAGTTTTATACCTATTTAAACTAATTAGAATATGTTTGTAACCTAGGTATGTTTTAAGGAAGTTTCAAGAATTTATGCTTTTAATAGGCAAAATTCCAAAATTTGATCATTTTGACCTTTATCACTTATTTCAAATTTTTCGTTGACTTAAAGGCTCATATTGGGAAAGTAGTATTCAATGAAGTTGTAGTAAAAATTTCAAATTTTCTAAATTAGGGTCATGAGTCCAAAGCTAGTTCATGAGTTTAGATTTGAGTTTGCTTAAGCCTTGAGACTTCGCTTCAAGATATAGTAGAAAATTGCAGTCAAAATCCTAATCGAAGTATAGCACTAAGCATTTAAATGGGTATAAATTAAGTTTCAAACATCCAAATTAGGTCATTCAAAAGAATAAATTAAAGTTCACATTCAGGGCCACAATTGTTATGAAGATACACAAGCTTAGAATAGTAGTTTAATGGTCCAACCATAATTGAGAAGTCATTGTAGAATCTGTCATAGGTTTGACTAAGTTAGTCTCAATTTTTAGCTCATAACTAAGGATCTAGACCTTTGTTTTGAGAAAGACTAAATGCATTGGAAAGTTAAAGAAGAGAGCTACAACTTTGTTGAAGAAGGAAGACTACAACACATTACAAGAATTTTATTCCAATTAAGGAAATAAGTTTATTGTAACTTGAAAATTTAAGAGTTTTTTTTTTAAGTGCCCTAGGGTTTTTCTGTGTCTGCTATGTACATTTTCTAGGGTGAAAAAGAGATTTTTTTAGCTATTAAAAATCAAAGAGAGAGGAGGAGACAAACACATAAGGAGCATGGTAGACATAGTTTTAGTAAAAATTCAGTTTCTTAAGTATATATAGTTAGGACTTTTCAACAATTTTAAAGATTTTCAAAATGTTTGGTATTTTGATAGAATAAATTATTTTATTAGGTTGCTTTCTTTTTTATTGGAATTATTTGAATTATTTTGATTAAATTGTTGAATAATTGCTATTATAATTCATTTAATTATGTCTTCTTAATTGATTGAACAATGAATAAAGGTAAGGAATTATGGACAAATTTTCATCTTATTATAATGAATAATTCAATACAAGTTAAACAATCTGAACTTGTGTGATTCTTGCTTAAATTAATGTATTTTCATAATTCATAAGGCTACTAATATATAACTTTAAAGAGTTTATTTTAAAGGTCTAGTGGTTAAGATCTAAGTGGTGGTTTGTGTTGCTTAATAAATATCTAAGGGAGAATTTGGGTAACTTAGTTTACTATTATCTAAAGTTAATAGTTTCAACAAAATTGAGACAACATTGTAGACAAATGAAATTATCAAATATTAAGGTTGCAACTGAACCTAGAACTAGAATTTTGTTAATTGATATTTTTATAAGTTATTTTGTTTAATCAAATGGTTTACTTTAATTATTATAAAGTTAGAATTCTATATCTCCCTTTCTCCCAAATTCATATTAGTGTATTTAAGTTTAATTATATGACATTAAATTGATAGTACTTTTTGTGGAATTGACTCTTATTAACATTGTCTATCGTTACATAATTGAGAATAAGGTATTTGATATTTTTGTTGTCTTGATGATAGCTACTAGAGATGAAAACTCATATACTCAGTCCTTGGGTGATCTATTTTCTTTAAGGACATGGTAGTGTGACCACCACCATTTGAGGGAGGATTAAGTGTAGGCTAGAGGGAAAAAAAATTGAAGGAGAAGAAAGAGAAATCATACAAGAAAGTGATTTTTTGAACATAAAGATGACATAATAGTGAAGTTGTAGAGAACTTGTACAATTTTTCATTCATTTAGCTCCTTGATAGAGAGGTATACTTAATGCAAGTAGATAGTTTGAGACTATAAACAAACTTTTTGCATTTTACAAAATAAAAACTCAAACTTTTAAAATATGTAAGATAACTTGAAAACACAAATTCATCCTAGAGGCAAAAGTGTCATTTACCAACACTCCTCTTTGACGCTTTGGTAAAAACAAAAAATTTTCTTCATCCAAATTGATTTGACTTCATTTTTTCTTTTATCAAGTCATGATGAAGGGCCTTTAAAAATTGATATTGTACCTTTATTTTGTCAAACTTAGTTAAGGTTTGCACATGCGGGGTCTCTCTCTTTTTATATGGGTATATGCATTAAAGTCACATTTGATTTTGCAATTTGGGCACAAAAATGAGGAAAAAAATAAAAAACACAAAAAATAGAAAAAAAAAAAGAAAAAAAATGACTAAATAAATAAACTTTATTAAAGTTTGAGTCTAAGGTTACAAGGTCAAAGGCCCAACCCACCATAGGCCGAAAAAGGGAGAGCCTTGATCTTCATTGGGCCTTCAGACATGATCAATGGTGTCGTCGTTGAACCTTCAGTCCTAAGCCACATCTAGGGGGTTGCTCTTAGACCCTCTAAAATCTAATTTTTGCCTAAAAGCATCGTTGAACTCTCGAGAAGGTCCTCACTTTCCAAGCTCATAACAAGATTGGTAGTATCAAACTCATTACAAGACCCAAACTACAACAAATAATGCTTACAAGGATTGCTACAAATGCAAAAGAGAAAATATGAAGGCTTTTAACTTCTTAGGTTATCCAAGGCCTACCAATTCCAACAAACAAGGACTTCAAGGGGTAAGCTTCAAATGGGCTTCGCAGCAGGCTTGACAGCTCCAATGACAACAATAGCCTTAAGAGAAAGGCTCCAAATGGGCTTTTCAGCAGTCCAGATTACCAAAGCTCCAACAAAGGCTTGAAGAGGGTGGGCTCTCAAAGTCCAACCATAGACTAAACGCAGTAACTGCATAAACCAAGACGTACATTATAAATAAGAATGAAAGATTCTTTTTTTATCTTGTTTCAACCAGGCAGCCTAAGTGCCCATAACAGCAAGGGGGGCCATCAGTAAAGGGAGAGAAAAAATATTTTAAGTAGACAACACCACAAACAAAATAAAACAACACAATGGGAAACAAAGGAGGGATTCCTTGACAATAAGAAAGAGTGAAACACGTAATGGAAAAAGAAATAGTAAATGTGGGTTAGCAGCAAAAGACACGTAAAGAGAAAAAAAAAAAAAATTGTGTTGTCAATGTTATACAAAACATTCCAAAAGTGGGAATTGCTATTTTTAGCAAGTTTGAAGAAAGCCCCAAGAAAGAAGGAAAGCAACCCTGCATCATCATCATCATCATCATCATCATCATCATCATTATCATAAGCAGTTCCTTTAAAAGGGAAAGAAGCATTAACTGAGCAGGTACCCCAAAAGTTCCTCATATATTCTTACTCTCTCCCCACTCAAAGCATTTTGACACTGTTATAACATACATGCACATATATACATTATATTAGTAGTTAACATCAATGAAATAATCAAAGAAAGCACCCAGTCAATTAGATGACCAAAGTAAAGGGCTTTTCTGCTAGTAAAGCACTGACTACCAAGAAATGGTTGCTAAAAGCTAGCTTCTAGCGAAGTAATCAATTATAGTAAAGGCTTTAACCTTTTTCGTTTCTCTCCAACTAATAGTTGGCTCTTTTTCTATCACTGAATAACTTTTTGTTAAATAAAAAGCATCAGACACGGACATCATTTCCACTTCTACAAGTTTAGTCAAAATCCTACGGACCACCCATTGGTCTATTACTGCACTCATCACTTCACCACCATCGCATTCACATCAACCCTACATGCCCAAATCTAAAGATAGTCTCGCGAATAATCACAAACAAAAGAACCAATTTGAGAGAACTCGGCTTTCTTCCATCTAGCTATACTAGCATCCTCATGGCTGCCCCATTTCTTCATTCCCACAGGCCCTTGCAAGAACAAAAGTGAAAGAGTTAGTTTTTTGTTCTCTTCATGTAAATACTAGCATTAAATTCATATATTGTTTTTATGAATACCAATATTTTAAGAACTAAATCAGACTAATTAGTTTAATAAAAAAAATTTTAAAATTAGTTTATAATTAGGTTTAATTTATTTTTTCTTAAAATTGATCAAATTAACAATTATTCAACTAATTGATTTGTTCAAAAATTAATAAACTAAATCTAATATTTTAAAGATGAAATAACCTAACTCTAAAAAATAAAAAATTATTTAAAAAAACGTCATTTCGTGAAATTACATAATTAAAATAAAAATTTTATAATATTGAATTATTAATAATTAGTATTTTATTTCAATAAATTATATAATTGTTAACAATTAATTACATGGCAAAATTAAGATTTCTCCCAATAGCAACAGCAGAAGCGTCAAGACTCGAGCATCTGATAGACCTCTAGAATGTTGTAGTCCGACCATTAGCCTTTCATCCAGCATCCGGATCTTCAATGATCATACCCAAAGAGAAGATTAGCTCCGGCACTGTGGCACTTTAACCGATAATATTTAATTAAAAAGACTTAAAATGGTAATATTTAATTATGATTATATTATTATTTTTAAAATTTAAGATATATAAATTTTATGACATATTTATATTTAATTTTTTAAATTATAATATATTTTTTAAATATTAATAAAATTAATTTTATTATATTAATTTTTTATTTATTTAATATTAAATATTTATTTTATTAAATTTAATTTTAAATATATTAATTTAATTTGTAAAATTTTAGTCAATATACTCTATATGATATGTTTCGTGTGTTTTGATGGAAATAAAAATGGGTAAATTGGTAGAAACTTGGATTGCTGACCTTTCTTGGAGTTTCCAATGCCTGGCAGAAAATCTAATCGTTGGCCCGTCACTGGAGTTGCTGTTGATGACGGTTGGCAGCTCGTGGCTGTCGGCCAAGCCACCATCCTTGGAAAATCAACAAAGTCAATAATCGAAAATGGTAAAATAACAAATAGTAAATAATAAAAAAAAGTAAATAATAATAATAATAATAATAAAAACAAAAGATTAACTTTGGGGTCAATTGGGCCGATTCGGTTCGCATTTCGAAGATCAACCCACTCCAAGCCTGAGATCCAACCCTTAAATACAACCCAAAGACAAAACAATCCCATTTGTAGATTGAACTCCTTACCCGCTGCCGCCAACACTCACAGGATCAATACGCCACAAACAGACCAGAAACAGATGGAACCAATCTACTCACACCAAAGCCCCAGACCTCAAAGCCAATAACATACACCAAAAACCCCAACAATGGAAACACATTTTCTAGAACTCATAACAATTAACGAGGGTACGTTTTTGGGTTTTTATTTTTTTTTTAGATCTAGAGGGCAAAAATTAAAAAAAGAAGAAATAATTAATCTACCGTTATTTTCCCCTGTTTCTGTTTTTTTTTTTTTTTGAAATAACTAAAAGGAAAAGATATAAAAAGAAAGACAAAAATCAATAGAAGACAGGAGCTCTCATAGCCTCCCTTGCTCATAAAACATCGTAGCGAAGCCTCGATCGAGTCAAATCAGAGCATAATAGCCAGGCATTTTTTGATTTTAGTTTAGATCCTTAATTAAAAAATGAGGTTTTCACTAAAACACGAAAAAAAACCTTAAAAATCTCACAATAGCATCTAGAGTCAAGCTTCTTTTAGAATTAAAGAAAAGATCTAATAAAGGGAGTGAGCTATCTAAGAAACGAGAGAGAGAGAGAGAGAGAGAAATAGGGGGCAGTTAAAGAATGAAGAGAGAGCGAGAGAGAGCTAGGGTTCTAACATAATTGTGATATTGAAAGATGCCAACAGACATTATTTTGGAATACAAAGATCTTAGAGTGGTGAAGTTGTATAAAACTTGCACAACTTTTCATTCATCAAGCTTCTTTATATAGGAGAAGAAAAACATTACAAATGATTTCATAAATCATGCTTGCTTATGCACGTGGATGGATAGCTTACGAGGGCAAACAAACCTTTTACATTTTACAAAATAAACTCTTAAACTTTTAAAACATGTAAGATAACTTGTAAAAACAGGTAAATACAATTTTAAATTAGTGAATTTTCCAAAGTTAATTATTATATTTTATACTTATCAACTTATTATTTTATGAATGTTAGATGGACCATTTTATAAATGTTAGGTTAACTGTTATGTGCCATAATAATACTAATCATTTAATACTATTGAAAATTATATTCAACATCATTATAATTTATAAGTTATTACTTCATGAATAATTTAACTTAGTCCTTTTCTCTTATTTTTGGGAGACAATAGACACTATTCATTACAATTCATAGTTTATTACTAAGTGAATCAAAAGATTGAATTATTTTTATTTTCACATTATTTTAAGTGTATAATAGTAGAAAGGTTAATTGTATAACTACTATAACATGTTGTACTAAGACAATTTATCTATTAGGTCAAAAACTATCTTTAAGGACAATATCTAGCATATTTTGGACATGATATTCTTTTCATTAATTTATTTTATTATAACATTATATTATTTTATTAATTATTTTTGAAATAGTCTTAAGGATAATTTCTTATTTCTATTATATATATATATATATATAATGAATTTAATTTTGATACTTGTTAAATATTAAGATATTTGCTTGTTACTTCTAGTAAGTGATGACATGTCAGATGACTAATACAATGTGTTGCCAATAAATAAAGTGCTCTACAACACTATGTTGGAACATTCATAGTGTGATGAGTTTTTCTGTAATGGTAAATGTCAATTTTATTCTCGTACTAACAAAGGACCATTATTTGGGTCTTTGGATTAATTAAACTCAGTTTTAATGTCCTTATAAAGATTTTATGAGTATTCATATGATTAGCACCAAGTGTATATTTGACAAGACATATTTTATTTTTTACATATTGTTAATCTATTTATTTATTTTAAGGTGCCTATACCATAAATTCTTCTTAGAATTGATTTAGGGAGTTGAGCAATTTGGAAAAGCAACATCCAAAAAAAATTCCTTATGTGTTATGTATAAAGGTTCAATGAAGTTTTAATCGAGATTCTAATTTTCATGGGACTTCATATTTTAAGATTTTGTTTGCTTGCTTCCACTTTTAATGTTTATACTTATATCATTTTAAGTTGAATATGTTAAATTGCACCTTATTTTTCTTTTGTTTTGTCAAATGAGAACAATCAATTTATGATCCCTTTGTCCCTCTCAAAGTTAATATTAAGGTTAATCTCATGGGTTGTAATTATTATAGCTATAAAGCGTCTTTAAGAAAGAAAATTCAATCAATCTTATATAGTTGATTTATTGTTTGAAAAACTTACTTTGTGATGCCAATTTGAGCTTGTTGGATGGTCAATCACCAAAAATATGTATATGCCACTAATTTAGCTTTAGCTTATCACTTTTTTGAACATTGTTATATCTTCTTGAACAATATTTAATGCATTTGGTCTCATTTTGATAATGATGTGAGATTGTTGGTTTTGGAAATTTTGTAAAATTCTAGCAATTATGAAATGACATTATGGGAGTTAAAGGTTAAATGTCCAAACATGGCATAAAGGAGCAAACAGTGAACAATAATGTTTGGAAGTTCTTCATCGCCAAAGTATAATTGGATGGTTGAAGGTAATTAAAATGATTTTATAGCTTAGTGTTTATAACAAGCAATGATATTCCTTAATTTTGATGAGATAGCCATAACAATCCAAAGAATACTAAATGGAATCAAGAAAGTCATAGTCATAAAAAGTGTACAAATATATAGTTATTGGTAGATGCTCACTAAGACAATAGTTAAGATGATTTCAAAACCTAAGTTTAATATCTTTAAGTTTTGTAAATATTATTTACTATATTATAGTGTTAATCTTATGGTATGCAGTCAATAAAAATTAATGCAGTCTAAGGACAATAATAATAATAATAATAATAATAATAATAATAATAAAGATGTTTTAGATTTACAAGATGTAATTACGTGAATTAGTTAGCTTTTGTAATGCTAGAAGCTATAATTGCTAGTAGGGGTGTTCTAGTTTGCCTTCAAAGAACTTTGGTTTGAGTTATAAGCTTTATACTTATTGCCAATTATAATAAATTTTACATTAGATTTTTGTTATACTGAAAGAGTATAACAATTTCAATTGAATCTTTGATTGAGATGAGATATTTTCACTTTAAAAGGTGAATTGTTGGCTTGAAAGGCTGATAAACAAATAATTATTATTCAATCTACATTGAATATGATTTTATAGTCATAAATATGTCTAATATGGTAACAAATTGGCTAACAAAATTTTTAATAGATATTTCATTATGGGTGAAATTGACACTATAAGTGTTAATATATTATGATAGCTATATCTTTATTATTTATGTTAAGTTCAAATTGTATGATGGAAAGAATAGACATATTTGTCTAAGATATGAATTATTAAAATAGTTGACTAATTAAGTGATATAACTTGATAATATAAGGTTAGAAATGAATTTGACTAATTCTTTGACTAAACCACTACACACAAAAGTTAGTAAAAATTACATTGAGAGGATCAAGAGAAATACCTACAAAGAATGGTTAAAAGTGATGAAAACCCAGCTTATGTGATAAGAGATCTCTTGAAGTAGGTTTATATAGGTATTAACAAGTTACTTATTAACATTAGATACATTATCAAAATTATAAGTCCCTTTATATGCTATAGATAATGCCAAAATTCCAATTTTTGATGTTGAATTATACTTTTAATAATTACTATAACCCTTATGGTTAATATGTTACTAAAATATATACTCGATAGATTCAATTATGTGAGAGTGAAATAAAGAGACTTTTATAAAAGTTTAGGTAAGATTTTTGAAACTCTTATAAAAATAAATCAAGTGTGTGCATAGCCTAATAATACCTAACTGCTTTAAATAGTATAATCTTATAAAATATAATATAAAAGCAACTTCATTGATCTTCATAAAAAAAGATATAGTTTATAAAACTTTTTATTTTACCATACATTTAAGTATCAAAACTTGTATGTCATAATATTTGGTGTATAATCCAAAAAATATAAAAAATGATGGGTTACATTTTTATTTATTAATTCAACAAAATTAACCTTTTAAAATAGTAAAAAATTGTTGTAAATTAATGTATTTTAAAAAAATTGAATATCATATTTTTAGACTTAATCAATTAGCTAGTTTATAATCATTAAACTAACCATTTTAGACTATTGAACTAGGTGTTATATATTATAATATTACTATTAAAATTTATATTTAACATTATTACACTTTGAATTAATATAAATTAATTTCTTTCTCTTATTTTTGAAACACAATAAATATCATTTACAACAATTCATAATCTACTATTAAGCCAACAGGGAAGCAAACACAACTAATGCTACTGAAGCAGGGAATCTTATTGCTTATGTGCTTTTATATGCACTTGTAAAAGGATTATTGTTAAAAGAATATTGCAAATTGGGTCCATGTTGTGGTGTGTCTATCATTTGTTCTCTTAAAAGCGAGGTGACACCAGGGAACTAGTAGTGGATGAACAAGTAAATGCAGATCAAGGGCCTTCCACTTCCACTTCCACTTCTTGATTGATATTTGCAATTGATGTTGTATTGTAATGTAAATGTTTGTTTTTCTTCAATTAGTTACCATATTTTAGGAGTATCCACAAAAGAAGTGGCAGTTGTAATTGCAATTTTGGGGTTAAAAATTTGAATACAAGACAAACTTTCTCTCGAAGAAACACTAAAACGAGGTATTGATTTCTTTCTATTGAAGCACTTATCCTTAGATATTTTTTCCTTGGAGGGGCTATGTATGTTGGTACCATCTCTATTCTTCTTTGTGGCATAAGTATTACCACGCTTTTTGTCTTAATTCCATTGTATTTTGGATGAGTACTATAAATTTATAGGTTTATCACTAGTCTTTTAGCTTTTCATATTATTACATTATATTTTTAAAAGATACATTATTATATACTTTTTGTATTTGTCAAAAAGAAAATTTAGATAATTATAAATATATTCAAAATAATTTATATAAAAAATCACTGAAAATAATTTGTATAAAAATAAACTCAAAAAGTTTTACTCTTAATTTTCAAGTCATTTTGATAAAATTATTGTCAAAATTTTAGTTTAGAAGATATATCTTCTTATAAATTTTTATAAAATAATTTTAAAGTTTTAACAATATATTATTAATTTATTTGTATTGACTAATGCTCAAATAATTTGTGCAATCATATATTCAAAAATGATCATATTTTTTCAAAATATTATCTATCCTAATATTTATTTAATTTACAATTTACTAAATAATTTTGAAAATTGAGTTTTTTTTATCTTATGCAAATTTTTTTTAATTGTTATTAGACAATCAATTAATATTATTGACAACATGCTTTTAAACTATCTGGATGACAATTAAACAGCAAAACTCAATGCTAGTGCTAAATAGACTCATAGTCGTTTATGGTAGAATTTGTTTGCACAACAAATATAAGTTAACTGTTTACATAATAATAACAAAATTTTTGTTAGTGTTCTCCAAAACGAGAATTAAATTTGCGTGCTTTTCACATTAAGAGGAGTAAATAATATAAGTATGCTAACTAAATTTTAATTTAAATAATATAAGTATGCTAACTAAATAATTATTGTTAATTTGAACTTATAATCTTAGAGATGACAAGTGTAGAGATAAATTAACAAAAAAAATTTTGATAAATATTTTATTGTGAGTGAAACCAACAAAATAGGTGTTGATATGTTATGATAATTAAATCTCTATTATTCATACCAAGAGCAAGTTATACAATTTAAAGACTAAACATATTTGATCAACTCATAAATTGGTAAGGTAAATTATTAAATAATAGTGAGATTACTTGATTTTATGAGGTCAAAGATGAATTTAACTAATTCTCTAATTAAACTAATAAACACAAAAGTTAGTGAAAGTATATTGAGGGAATTGGAGCAAATGTCTACAAATAATAGTCGAGAGGTATAAAAATCTAACTTATGCAATAGGAAATCTCTTAATGTAGATTTATATGATAATAATAGGTCACTAATCAACCTTATATGTACTATTAAAATTATAAGTACATTCCTCTGGTATAAATAATGTAATAATTAAAATATTTGAGATTTACTTATATTCTTAATGAATTTTATAGTCCTTATGGGTAATTTATTACTAAAATATATATTTGATATGTTCAACTTTATAAGAGTGAAATAGAATTATTCTTATGAGATTATAGTAAGATTTTTAGAACTCTTATGAAATTAAATCAAGTATATGCATGGTCTAATAGCGTCTTACTAGACCAAATAATATGATCAAAGAAAATATAATGTGAAGGTAAGTTCATTAATATTCATAATGAATGTATGATTTATAAAAGTTTTTATGTCATTATGTTTTTTAATATTAAAGCTCGTGCTTCTAATTTTGGTTTATAGCTCTAAAGGGACCAAAGATGATGTGTTATATTTTTGTTGTTTAATTCAACAAAATATGCCTTTTAAAATAGTGAAATAGTGTTAGAAATTAATATATTTTGAAAGACTTAATTGACATGTTGAATAAAAGGTTAATACTTATATATCATAATTATATTAGTTATTTATTACCATTGTAATTTATGTTTTACATTATTTCATTTTATAACTAATTAAGTTATGACTAATATAAATTAGTCTCTTCTATTTATACTTAGAAGACATTATTCTTAACAATCCATAACATACTATTAGGTTAATTAAAAGATTGAGTTATTTTTCTTATCTTACTAAATGAAGTACACACTATTAGAAAAATCTATTGTATCCTAAAGGATAACTATTATCCTTAAAGAGAGTGTTTAGTATGCCTTAAATATGATATACTTTTGTTAATTTACTTGTTGTGACACTTATTATGAGAAATAGGTATTATAACAACAAACTAAAATCGTTACTTATATAATAAAATCTACTCTTTAACATCAAATGAAATAGCTTTTAGACTACTAAATTGTAGTAGATTTTATATAGTGGTTTCCTTGACCTATTATAACACATATGAATTCTTTACATAAATGTATTTTAGACAGTGATTTTATATTATTGTATAGATAGCAGTTATAAAATGTACATGTAATGATTATGTTATTTTAAAAAAACATTTTGTTAGTTATTGAGACAATATTTTTTCTACATTTACTAGTAGTTATTAGAGAAATAAATAGTAGTCATTAGAGAAATAAGCAGCAATCTTTAGAAATAAAGGTAATGATTTTTGTAAAATATACATCAGTTTCTAGTATAATAAGTAGCAATTTTTTAGTAGACAATGGTTCATAACAGAATCTTGGGTAATATCCACTTGAATTGTCAATAGTTTCTTATTAAATAAGCAATAATTTGGTATAATAGTACATCATTAAACATTTTAGGAAATGTAATTAAACAATACAAGGAACAACAAATAACTTAACTAATGTTTAACACTCACATAAAGTCAATGTGCATTCATAAGTTCTAAATGAAGATGTATGAACATTGCTAAGTTCTTAGCTTTGAGCAGAAGTATCATCCTATAAAAGATAAACAAATCTTTTGATGTAAACTTAGAAACATTTAAAATAAACTAAATAAAAAAACAAAAAAATAAGAAAAAAGTAGGAATACTTGAATGTGTGAACTATATATATCTCTTTAGGATAAATGATTCTTATATTGAAATCTTAATTTAAAGCACTAAAAGCATTAAGTGAAGGAGCTAATAGAATACTTATTAGAGGCATGTCAAAAGTCATGTTTAGCCTAAGATTTTGTTGCTATAATTTTTGGAATATTGCATAAAAATGGTGGGCATTGTAGTAGTTTGCAGTTTCATCTTCTTTTGTAACTATTTTGTTTAAACTTTAAACTTCTTTTGTAGCTCAACTTGCATATTATCTCTAATAGATTGCATAGTCTTTTGGAAATTTAATAGTATTTTCAACAATTCATTTCACTTTTAAAGAAGTATGGTTAAAACCTTTTTCATAAAGTCTCACCCACTTAGAATGCTCCTCCTTAATAATTATAGTAGATGCATTTATGTGACTTGAAGTACTTGATCCTTCTCTTAGAGTTTAAAGCTACTCAATTTGATCTTGGATCCAAAGTAAAGTTAAAGGTGAAAAAATTCAATAAAACCTTAACTCCTACACCATTAAAAAAAAAAAAGAATTATTTACAATTTGTTAAGATGTTTCATCTAAGAGCTTATATTTTCAGTCACTTTTTATTTTGTAAGTAACCTTAAAGATTTCAAGTTGCAAAGGAGAGATTTAACCAGGATCTTAATTTTTTTTATACGATTTTAAACAATAAAGTAAAAGAAGACAAAATAAAATAAAATAATGTTAAATACTAGTACTAAATTTGAAAAACATAACAAATTATAGTTAGATGGACCACAAGATCAATACAACACATATAACAACTTGATATATTAGTGTTATTTTTGTGATTTGCTTATTATATGTTTTTAAATCTTAATCTAACTCTTATTTCCTGTAGTGTGCATTCTTATTTACTTTTGTTGATTGTTTATGTTAATTTTTGCTAATATCTATATTTATATTACAACAATAACAAGGAATCAAAGTAAAATTATAATTTAAAGAAAATATTTGACAAACAAAGAATAAAAAAATAATATTAAAATTTTACTTCTTCAAAATTTCAATATTATAATAAGTGTTTAATTTGATCCAAAGGTGTATGATGTGGACAGTTTTCCAGTCATTCTCCATTAGTCTAGTATTTTGTATAGTGCTCTCTTTAACTTACACTTATAATCTCTCCAATTTGCTTTAATTATAGTCATCATTTACTTTTTGCCTTTGTTAAGAACCAAATACTTATCCTACAGCTATTTAAAATATAAAAAAAGTTGATTGTAACAAAGATATTTCTTTAGGGATAAGTAAGGAAATTTCTAATATACATTACCTACACAAGCTTTCATAAAGTATTGTTTTTTTTTTTAAGGATTTAGTACTTGCCAAGTATTTACATATAATGACACCAATTTAGCATTCTTAGGAGTGTCCCAAAAAAATCGGTAAACTCATATAAAGTTTGCTCATTTAGGCCTATAGGTTGTTTTTCGTCATTTAGAATAATGAGTTTTTTTTTCTTATCTTCACGTCTTATATGTGTTGCACTCATTGTTATTGGTCTTTTTTTTTTTAATTTTTTTGCATTGAAATAATATTGGTGAATATATATAAAATTTTAATCTAAAAATAAAGATTTCAATGTATTATATAACTAAAATATACATCTTTTGAATACCTTAGATATCTCTTTCTTTTATTTCTTGTTGTTATCTCAATCCCTCCTCTATGAAAGGTTATGTTCTCCTTTGACCATAAGTTGTCTCTCTTAATTATTGATTATTACAATTTATGTCTATTTGATGTTATTGCCCATTTACACTGGCATTACTCATTATTAGCTATCCACCTCCTTCTACAATTGTCTCAATCAATTATGACCCACTACTTAGAATAAACATACATAATTTCACAATATTTGACTATGCAGTGCATGTTCTTCTTGTGTTAATGTTCACTATCTTAAAATACTTGAAAGGGAAGTTGCTACCTCTCTTACATTAGACAAAGCTTTCTTTCTTCAAATGAACTATTACTTCATGGGTAATGGCTATCAAAAGTACATAAGGATTAAAAAGTATAAAAATAGTAAAGTCATTACAACAAATTAAACACGAAAAAGTTATAACATAATGTTATTCCAATATAGACTCCATTGTTTTAATTATTGAAAGTTTCAAACTAACAATAAATAACTAAATAATTAGAAAAAAAATAGAGATTAAAGAGAGACCTTTGCTTAGCTTGGTTGACAATGAGTTGCTTGTGATATTTGACTTGTTACACCTATAATTCAAATAAATCAATTAAAATTGAATGTCATAAAAGTTATTCAACAATATATAACATATAAAATAATTCTATAAATTAATGTTTTATTTAGTAAAGTAACAAAAGATTATGAAAAAAAAACTTTTTAACCTATTTTCTCTAAATAATTTCATCCACCTACTCCTTAAGTATTTCATCACCATTTACAATATTGTTCAATTGGTTTAAATTTCTTTTAGAAGGTAGATCATTTGTTTATAGGTTAACTATGATATTAGATATGTCTTCTCTTATCAAATTAGATTACCTAAAATTACTAATGACTTTTACATTTAAAGTGACTACATTTGGCTCCCTTAGAATATATCTTATATATTTACATTATCTTTTTTATCCATCTTCCTAAGAGTTATGCATCTAATATATCTAAATGTGTGAATGAAAAAGAGAAAATTCATAATATATATCTATTATTACATTAACTTTATCCAATTGTAGTTAGAAAGGTGATACTAAAACATGTTGCAATAACCTTAACAAATTGAGATTATTTTTTAAATCAATATGTAGTAAAGTTGAGAAGTCAAAAACTTGGATCACTTACAATGAGAAATTAGTGAAATGTTATGCTAGTTAGAGATGATTTGTCCTCTAAGTTTTTTTTAATATAATGGTGCATTTTCTTATCCACATAATTGATGAAATTAGGTTTAAAGGGCTTATGTAATGTCATTTAATGTTTAGCATTGAAAGATACCTATGTAAACTAAAATTATATGTTTGTAATAGAAGTCATCCTAAGGGTTCCATCATAAAAGGGCATTTGATTGAATAGTATTTGGTGTTTTACTTAAGATACATGCATGATGGGCTGAATACTCACTTTACAAGATATAATCAATAATATGACATAATAATAAAAGAGCAAACACATATATTTCCCATTAAAGGTCATGCAATAAAGGATAAAGAGAAAACAAAGGGTAAGACCCTTATTTTGGATGTTATTTCTCTTAAACAAGCACACATATATGCATTATTTAATTACAGAGATGAACAAGTCAATAGATATACTAACCTAAATCTATCTTTAAATTTTCATTTAATTTTGTCTCATTAAATTACCTAGAGTATTATTCATTGTTATATTTATTATAGAGAGTATAGGTAACTAATGAGAGGATGACAAAGAGAAAGATGGGTAAGAACACAAAATCATAGTCAATATTTTTTAACTTGGTTTCAAAACCAAATTGCAAATAAAGAGTTTCCTCCTTATATTTAGTAGTTTTCTATTAGTCTTAATATTGTGACAAAACATTATAGTAGTTATGTTATTAATAGATCTAAATTCCACATAAAAGAATAAGATGCAAGGTGTAAGACATAAAATAATGGTGTTACACAAATAACATTAACCAATAGTTTTTCTAGTTCAAAAGACCAAAATCCAGTGAAGAGAGAAGTGAGCTATTATGAAGCAATTATAAAAATTATTAGATTGAAATACTAGAGTCAATTTGATGTTGATTTGTTTAAATGTGATTAGTTTGAGTTGTAGAATAATGACTATGGATTTCCACACATTAATTTCAACAAATTATGTCGTCTTAATTGAGAAAGACTTTTATCATATAATACATAAGATTTTGTAGATACATTCAAGAATTGGAGTGTCTGTAAGTGGATATGGTTTGTGTTAGAATTCTCAAGTACAACACTTTAGAAGTATGAAGAAATAGTAGAATTAGAGCAATTTAGAATAAACTTCCTCATGAGTTAGGAAACATATCTAGCTTTAAAAATGATGATTCCTTCTTGAATTAGCTCAAGAAAGATTTATTTGACTAGACCAAACCAAGACCACCATTAAATGAACCATAAAGGAAACTTGATAGAAATTTGACCTTCCTAAAAAAATAATCAAGAAGAAGAAGATGTAGAAATGAAAAAAAAAAAACAAAGGATTTAGATGAACTTAAACAATAATTTCAACAAGGAGATGGGAAATCACAACAAAAAAGGGAAGGTGACGAGGGTTTTGACTCTTTGTAAATAGTAAGGAGATTTAAAAAAAAAAATTAAAAGGATATGGTAAAATAAAAAAAATGAAAATTAAAAATTTTTGCTTACGAACAACTACATTCTCCTTTTAAAATCATAGCTAACTTTTAGTGCACAAAGCACCATTGAAACATTTCAAACCCACCGTGTTTTCCCAACTTAAGGTAATGATGCTAAATCATTGCGTTAAAATCTAACTTGAAATTAGCTTATGCTAGAAGTTACTACATTATCCTTTTAAAACCAATGCATTTTTTTTTAAAATTGCTACATTATCCTTTTAAAATTATTACTAAATATTGGTTTACAAACTACTACTAAAACATTTCAAAACCATTACCTTATCGAATAGAAGACAATAGTTATAAACCCTTGCATTAAAACTCCACTCTCAAATTGACGTGTGCTAAAAGCCATTGCATTATCCTTTTAAAACTATTACATTATCTTTTTAAATTGTTGCATTATCCTTTTTAAATTACTTTTAAATATTGGTTTGCGAATTACTATTGAAACATTTTAAAATCATTACATTTTGTCATCATAAGATAATAGTTCCAAACCATTGCATTACAACTTCACCTTCAAATTGGTATTTGCTAAAAGTCAGTGCATATCTCATTTAAAATCATTGTGTAAAAATATAAAAAGCATAAGCTTAATTGTGTTGCCTAAAAACTATTGCTTACTAGTAGTATGAGTTTGAAACTGCAATAACAAACCACTACCTTTGAATATATATCATGTAGGTTTAAAACCATTGCTAAAAACCCATTATGTAAAGCCTATTATTGCCATAATTATAAAATTATATTTATGTGATAGTTATAACTGTTACCTAAGTATTTTTTTAGTAACAATTTTAAAGTGTTATAAGATAACTATTGCTATAAGTGATTTATGATATAGTGATTATATTATTTTATTAATTATTTCTTAACATGTAGTATTATAATTAATATCGACACTATTTGCAACAAGTTCAATAATAGGATCTAAACCCCTAACAAAACCCTTAACCTCTTTCACAATCTCAAATGCATTGATAAACTATTGTATTATTTTTTGGTCTAGTACATGAAATGCTTCCCTAACTCTTACTATAGTAATTGTAGTTATGGAACTCTTGAGTGTTTCTCCATGTATGATTTTTTTAACTATAGTAAGTGCATCATTACATGAAGTGTTCAAATTTGTATTCCAAATATGTTTTTGCAACTTGTAAGCAGGATCCAATAGTGAAAGTTTGACATTTAAAGTAATTTCCATTATGGTAATTGTTAGCCCTCAAGTCTTTTGATGAGAAATGTAAGCATTGGTACCAATGCTTAGCATAACTTTGGTGTACAAGAGTTGTGTCAAAGGAAACAAGATGGATGCTCAAGGCAATTTACATGGCAGCAAAGTTAGGAGAGGTTACATTCAGGCTATGACATTGGTAAGGATTTAGATCCAAAAGTGCAAATGACATTGTTGCAACATTGTGGAAGCCTTAGGATAGTGAGTTGTGACATTGGCTTCTAGTAGGGAAGACATTTAGAGCATTGATTAGTGTGATAGCATACGACTACGACATTAGCACAAGTTATTGGAAGGATGTGACTGTTTAATCACTCCTATGTCTCGTCCTATTAGATGGTTAGATTCCTTAATACTCATTAAGGGGTATGTATGACTCATTTAAGAGTTGGCAAATATTAAGGGCATATAGGCAAGGGTCTAGACTAATGATACATAGACAAAATGCAAGTTGGCTGACAAGTGGGTATGGAAATGGCAAGGGCATCACAAAAGTTGGAGTATATACTGGGTTCTAAGCTAACAGCACAAGGTCCCATCAATATGCATGAGTGGGGTATGCATTGAGGGTTACATTTTGCAAACAAAAGGCTAGATGTGACAAACAACATCAAAGGGAATTAATGCATGAGCATGAGCTTGGGTTGCAACTTGGCACAGGCTTTAAGTGTGAACCAAGCAAGGGTGCCACATACACCATGAAAATAGGGAAACATTGAGGTAAATTCTCTCTAAAATGTAAGGGCATGATCTGGTGGTAAAAGTGGCAAGTAAGGAATGTTTATCCAAGGTGATGTGGTATCACCTTCTCTTTCCATGAAGGGGAACATAGGCTACAAAGAAAATAAGATGACTAAGTAACACCCAAGGTGTTAATCTCTCCTTGAACAATATAGCCAAATATTATTAAGAAGTGGGGAGTATTTTCAAAGAAAGGGAAACCTACTAAACATGATTGACTCAATAATCAAATCATACATATTCCTAGGTAATTAGGGGTCTTAGCTATAACCTTATAAATAAGTGTGACTAGCTAAGAGTTCACAACACTTGTATATAACATTTGAGTCATTCATTTAGAGGAAATACTTAAATAAAAGGCAAAAGTAAAATGTCTAACATTGTTTTTTTTTTTATATATACTTTTAGAAGAAAAATAATAAAAAGTTCAGAAAATTTCTATAGGTGTTGTATGCCTATATGTTTTTTTATGTACAAATTGTGTGAAACATTGCTTATGTTATTATGTGTAATTTAGTTTAAGACCAAGAAGGTATCTTGACAACTAAATCATGCATATTCTTTGATAATTAGAGGTTTCAACTACAACACTATAAATAAGTGTCATTAACTAAAAGTCTACAATACTTATATATAACAATTGAGTGATTCACTTAATAGAAATACTTGAATAAGAGGTAAGAGTTAAATATTTGATATTATATTTTTTTGTATATTTTTTAAAAAAATAAAAAAAATTTTATAAATACTGTATGTCTATTTCCTTTTTTTGCATACAAATTTTGTAAAACATTGCTTATATTATTGTATGTGATTTAGGTTAAAACTATGAAGACATCTTGAAATTATTATTTAGCTAAAATTTTGGGTAAGAAACTTGGCCGCGTAATGGTAATTGTAGTAGATGTGACCACTTAGATTCCAGCCACTGGCAAGCCAACGCGATAAGGCAATTTTCATGATCGGTAGGTGCAAACTTGCCATTCACATGTGGGACACCTACATGACTCTTTACCCTTTTAAACATAATGCAAAACATTCTCGACAAAAAGGCTTTAGTTCCAAAGTAAAAATTTCCATTAACCCCACCTATAACATTGTTGCTTATGTATGGAATCTAACTTGAATTCCGCTTTGTTGATAGAACAATTTAGCTAGTCGTCATTGATGACAGCTGAACTCAAAAGTAAACAAATTTGAGAAGGAAAAAGGGGGAAGTGGACACCTGATTTTAAATTTTATGAATTAGCTCAAATTTTGTACTACTGTCAATTTATCTTTCTTCTCACCAACTCCAAATTGGCATCCCAGTCATAAATGAGAAAGAGAATTTTAATTTTGGTAAACAGTCGCACGAGTCAGTCTAGGTTGCCAAATGCAAAGAATTTTAAGTTCCAGCATCCAAGGAATGCCTAATATATCGAAACATTGGACAATACAAGTAGTCGATTAAAGCAAACGAATTACAACTGGAGTCGTCATGTAGGAAATTGAATGGGCCCACATATCCATACTAAATGATTGTAAAAATATAAATACCTCAACCTGAGTCTCTCTTACTGTCTAAGATCGCTGGTTGAATTTAGTCTTTTCAACATCGCACAATTTGAATGAAATCACATCTAAAATCATTCATTTTCCACAATTCAAGCACCATTGAAGTGAGAACAACAACAAGCTTTTCTTTCTCTGCCAAAGACCTTATCTCTCTCTCTCTCTCTCTCTCTCTTTTCCTTTTATTCGTGTGTCAGAGAGTCGGAGAGGAAGGGAATATATAGGAGTTACGTTTCTGTGACAACTATTTCTTAAGTTGCCACTTATTCAGGTTCATGTATTGTGCAGGTAGGACTGATTAACCTGTCATGGGCCGAAACCCGAATCTATGAACCACGCATCATTATAGGGATCCCTAATCCAATTCCTTAAGCTCCCTAACACCTAAATTCTATGTTCAGGCAAATTAATAGAATCAAAAACCGAAATGCTAAACAACAAAATCGAGGATTCGCCTTTTAGTTCCAATAACCGTACCTGGGCACTACCGACAAGTTGACTGACGGGAATGGCGACTTATATGCGTAATTGTAGTTAATGATTTCAAATCGCATGCACCGGGAGAGAATGCGACCGTTGGTGATGAGCTCGGCGATAGCAATGCTGATGGGGACGTTGACCTTAAAGATATTCCTTTGGCAGGATGAGAGTTCGGAAATGGCCTTGTTGACGCACACGAGCACTTCCGCAGGTCTTGGATCGAAGGCCTACCGCCGCCAAGCCCTGCTTCATGGCCTCCATTGCATGGTCAAGCTAGAAAAGCGGACCCATTGGGTTCCAAGTGGTTACATATTTGTCGTGTTTCCTCTCTATACACGCTCCCGTTCCACAATCTACCAACCATTCAGACCAATTTGATTTTGGTAAGTTTCCCTTCCAAACACATCAACGATATGAAGAGTGGGATTATAAAGGGTTGTCTTTAAGCTTAAGGTCGCCCTGCGATGACTTGTTGCACAATACACAGGGGATCCGTTGGTACATAGACCGGATATTATTAAATAGTAAAACATAGTACAATACAAGTATAAAATAGGTTAGAATACTCTCCTATACTATAGTTCCAAAGTATTTGACAATATATAATAGCTAGATAAAATAATCTATTAAAATAAATTTATCATCCTTATAATATAATTAATTATTTTTATTATTTATTTTAATTTTTTTTGTTACAAATAACTCAGATTAATTAATATCAAAAAAAATTATAATCTGTACATAAATTTAAAATATATTTTTTAAAAAAATAACAAATTTGTTGTAAATAATTTTTTTTTAATAAATCAAATATATCATCAAGTGAGTAATACTAACACTTTGATTTGTAAATAATTGACTATATGATATGTCAAATTTAATTTTAATTCAAAATTAATAAAAATAAAATTAATTAAATAAAAATATTTAAAAGTTTATCTTTTTTTTTTTTTATCCTTTTCTCTCCTTCTCTCTACTATGTAAAAACCGGGGAAAAGAAAATACTCAATACTTTCTCTCGCTCACAAAAGATTAAACACCCTGCCGAATTCCCTTCTTCACTAACCACAGTAAGAACATTCATAGCCCCTCATCGTCTTCCAAAACTCCAAACTCCTAGCCCTCATCATGCAAAAACCCATATCGCTCATATTAAAACCTAGTCAAGAACACAACAAAAACTGAAATTATTTTTAATAAGTTTTTTTTTTTTACATCTTTTTATTCAGCTTAAAAAAAAGGAACAAAAAAATAATAATAATAATGATTTTTGTAAAGGTATCTCCGCTTTACTAGAGGCGGCATTGTCGAGATCGCCCGTGTGGATCTTACTGCCTTTATCCATCATCATGGCCACCGCGTAGCATTTCTCTTCCTCGGCCTATGACCCCACATGTCTCCACAATTGGGCCCAAAAATTAGGCTTATGAATTTTGGTGAGATTGGAGGGTATAGGCCCTGTTCTTTCTTCTTTGGTCCAAATCCAAGCCAATTTTAGTCCGGCCGAACTGCCGCTGTAAGCTTTTCATTCCTCTACGGTGTCGTCGTCAACCACAACACAAAAACATAGCCTTTGTGTCACATCGGTAAGTATCTTATTAATTGCTTTAAAATTTATTCTAAATGTATGAGACATTTCACCAGTGGAATAAACGTGACTTTAAGTATTTATTTCAGGATAAATAAATTTAACTATTACATTATACAAATTTTTTATAATATTTAAATAAATAATATTTTTTTTAATTATTAAATTTGAAGTTAATTTTAAATGTAAATTAAAAATTAATAAGTAAAAGTTTTAAAACTTAAATTTTATTAATTAAATACTATTAACAAACTTAATATTTAGTTATTATAATTAAAAATTATTAATAATAATAATCAAATTCTTTAAAAAGTATCATGATCCCTTTCATATTTTAACAACTATATTTTTATTAATTTTATATTTATTTTCATGATTATATAAACTAAAATAAGTTAATGAAAATTTGTAAAAATTTTAATAATGATTACAAATGTGTATATTTATTTTTAAACTATACAATCTAATGTTTTTATAAATTAATATTAAAATTTCACTTTTATTTTATTATTTAATATCTTAAAAATATAAATAATGATTAGTTATTAACGTGAATAAAAATTAAAAAAATTAAAATAAATTAACTAAAAATAATTAAAATAACTAAAATATTAATTTGTTAATAAAATTTAGTAATTGTATTCTTATTTTAAGATAAAAAAATCTATTTATTTATATTCATTGAAACATACAAATAAATAACTAAATATTTATAATATATTTTAAAATAAATTAGTAAATAATGACAAAAAAGAGAGAAAGCAAAAAGGCTAGTAATTTTTTAGTCTTGCACTTTCGTATGTCATTTTTGTTGCTTTCTAATCCTTTGCTTTCTTTTTCGACCTCTCTCCCTAGGTCATTTATCATTATAATATTTATAGATCTTCCTCAAAATGATCAAAATATCCTTAAAATGCCCTAAAAGATATTGCATAACTTTATAGAAATTGCATCTAAAAGACACTAATTTGACTAAACCAACATTAATTTGATTGAACTAGAGCCAATTCGGTTAATTTCATAAAGTTGCATGTCCAATATCTAATTGACTTATTAATTGGCTTGTGGACTAGCCTTGCTTTGACCTCCCAATAACAAATAGGTCCTTTAACAAGATTTATGACCAATCCATGCTTTCTTTTTTATATTTCAAATTTCATCGCTATGATTCTTCTCCACTAACTTTCAGCCAATTTTTAACTATCAAAATGACAGAATTTTGAGTTAAGTTGTTCATAAGAGTTGTAGCCTTATGTTGTAGCTTTCCAAAAAGCTAAAGAACACGTTAATTTTAAGTCCATAGCTCCAATTATGGCCCAAAAATTGAAAAATGTTGAGGCTATTAGAATAAAAATTCTTATTAAATCATAATATGCTTTTAATCCAAATTCTTTGTCTTCTTAAACCATGTAAAGCCTAATTTACCTCTTAAACCTACAAAATAACAGGATAATAAAAACTAAATAAATGTAATTAAAACTCAAAATATTAAGACTACTTAACCTAAGAACTAGAAAAAAAATACATTATGATATAAAATATGTGAAATAATTCTACATATCAAATACCCCAAACTTACATAATTACTTGTCCTTAAGCAAGTGAAAGATCTTATGTAATGAAATGACTAACAAGCAACTTAGAATCACTTATCACACCCAAGGCACTTTCCACACAAATCATCACATCATCATTTTAGAACAACAAAATAGTGAATAAAGAAATACTAAGCATACTTATATTCTTCATCTCACATATCCATATGCAATTCTAAACTCAATTATAATCATTCTTTTTAACCTTATCTTTAAATTCGTATACTTGTCTTTTGACACAAATGCAAACATTTTTTGATAAATGCACTTAGTTACTCAATAAGTTATGTAGTCAAAGTGATTTTTGCATACTTATAATTCAAATGTCATTTAATGTAAAAAAAAAAAAAACAAAACAACATTTTGCAATGAAGCCTCCTAATTACTTAGCAACTCAAAATAGTAAAATATATAAGAATTTCAAATTATTCAATTATATTTATTTATAACCACCCTATTTATTTGAATTAAATTTAAGTTTAGCTCAAAGGAGAAATTCACTAGAGAAACAATACACTTAAATCTTATTTCTAGTCATATAACTTACATAACTTTCACAAAAAACATGCATTTTAATGATCTAGAAAATTCAAGCATACTCAATATCACTTTATAATATTACCCATCTTAAACAAAAAATGTAATGCTTGAACATGACAAGTAACATGAATGTAAATCATGACACTAGACAAGATGTTTATTCTTCTTTCACAAAAAAGATGTTTGAGGGTTAGCCAAGTATGTAAAATTTTGGAAAAATTTACGAATATCATGCCAAGCATATAAACAAATATATAATCATATAGTAATTAGAAAGTAGCCTCTTGAACTTGAATCACACACTATCTATAATGTGAAAGAGAAAATGAACAAAGTTAAAAGAAACTTCCTTGGTTTATGTTTAAAGATTGACAATTGGAGGAAGAAGCTTGAGATGCATGAATCCAAATAAACTAAACAAAAGAATTAAGGTATAGTAACATTTATTGAAAATTTTAAAAGAAAAGAATAAGAAATAATGAAGAGAAAAGAAAAGAAAAAGGGCTTAGGTTTCCTCCTAAGAAGTACTTGTTGATAGTCACTAGTTTAACTACCATAAAATCACTCATAGCTGAAATCTTACAAGGAGTATGTGACTCCTTTGGATACCATATCACTAGCCATATAGAGCTTTAAATGTTGCCCATTCACCTTAAATGTACTAATGGCCTCACTATGCTCTTCATAGCTTCATATGGATACACCTTTGTTATCGTGAATGGACCAAACCACCTAGACCAAAGTTTGCCTAAAAATAGCTTAAGACATGAATTGAAGAGTAGCACTTGCTAACCAACCTTAAAAAGTTTGCTACACTCTATGGAATGATAAAGAATATCACTAATCTCCTCCTAAGGCACACTTTTCTTTATCAATCTATGAGCATAAAATTTGTATAGTAGTGGCTCATTTTAGAAATGACCCTTTACATCGCTTAAGAACCTTTTCTTTTGATGATAGCTCGAATCAAGTGGACTATACCATAAAACAAGTGATATAACTAGTAATGACTCATTTAGAAAGCTCTCATTAATGAGTATCTCTATTACTCATGAGTGTCCCCTAAATCTAGAGAAAATGATCTGTAACTATATTCTCTTAGCCCTTCTTATTTGGAATATTAAGATCAAATTCTTAGAGTAGCAATAACCACCAAATCACCCTTGGCTTTACACCTTTCTTTGCCAACATGTACATAATTTCTCTATGGTCAATATAAATGATCATTGTGGAACCTATAAATATGACAAAACTCATCAAAAGCAAATGTCAATACAACCAATTCTTTCTTAGTAGTTGCATAATTTAATTTTGTATCATTTAAATACAACTAGCATTTTATATAACATGCAACTTCCCTTCTCTTCATTGGCCAAAAATAATGCCTAAGGTAAAGTCATTAACATCATCACACATTACCTTAAAGGGTAAACTCTAATCTAATGCTACTAGAGTTAGTGCTAATACCAACTCCTTTTTTAATTTGTTGAAGGCATTCAAATAATTATCATCAAAATCAAAAGCAACATCCTTATTTAAAATTTTGCAAAAAGGTTTGGTAATTATAGAAAAATTCTTAATAAAATGCCAATAAAACCCTGCATGACTAAGGAGACTTCTAACTCCTTTAACATTAATGGGTGATGGAAACTTTTTAATTGTCTTTATCTTTACTTGATACACCTCTGTAACCTTAGTTGAAATCTTATGGCCCAACACAATGCTTTTTTACACCATAAAATGACATTTGTCCCAATTCGAGACCAAGTTAGTCTCCTTATAATGTTGCGAAACTCTAGATAAGTTAGCCAAAAAACTATCAAAAGAAAATCCAATCACAAAAAAAAAAAAAAAAATCATCTATGAACACTTCCTTGATCTTTTTAACAAAGCTAGAAAGAAAAAAAAAAAAAAAGTCATCGTGCAACATTGGAATGCTACTGGTAAATTACATAAGCCAAAAGGTATCATATGAAATGCAAAAGTACCATAAACATAAGTGAAAATATAGTGTTTTTTCTTAATCCTCTTGGACTATAAAAATTTAGTTATATCCCAAATAACCATTTAGAAAACAATAATATTCATAACTAGCAAGTCTTTCCAACATTTGATGAAGAAAACGTAAAGGGAAATGATCCTTAACCTCGTTAAGTTTTCTATAATCTATACATACTTTCCATCCTATCAAACGGTATCTCTGCTCTTTATTATTATTTTTTTTTTATTCTCTCTTTTGCTCATGCAGCACGTGCAGCGACAAGGGTTAACAGCCAACAGTGATGATGGGCAAAGCAAAAATAAGAAATGAGAGAAGAATTTTAGCTAATATTATAAGTTTTTAGACTAAAGATATTATAAAACATAAGCTTAATTAATATCATAAAATAATTTAATTCATATAGATATATGAGATGACATTAATCCAAAAACATAAGTTAATACAATCTTACTAAACTACTCAAATAATTTTTTAGATATAAGATATAATAAGATAGATTACTCTATCCGATAGTCTTATATTATTTCACATTTTACCGTACCAAGTGCACTCACGGAGAGTAGTGCTTTTGGTTATCGGGTACATCTCGTTCCAAATTTATCCTTTTCTACTGATCTCCTCTCGTCGTTGGTTGAAGGAAGATCGACCCCCAAGCAGTTAAATCAAAGATGTGCTAGATTCTCGTGGGTGTCAATGCACTGCATTTGCCAAGGTTGGATCCCTGGCTTTGGCCCATAATCCAGTAGAAACATCAATTTCTGTTTCTCGTAACCCACAAAGTAAATCCATTTTTTTCTAAGATGGGCCACCCTGGGGTCATATATCAGATGTAGGCAACAAAGCGAAAGGTGAGCTTTCCAAACTGAAATGGGAATGTGCTGATGAGCTGGTAGTCACCTTAGTTAAAGCAGCCAACCAACCAGATGAAGGAAAAGAGGAAGATAAAAAGGCAGATGATCATACGTCCGTGGCTTTATAATTTGCTGCGCCTTTTTGGATCTTAGAGTTCTTCAAAGCCATCATTATATTTGTTGGAGATTCTCCTAAGATTACCGCCATAAAAGCATAAGGCGATTTCTTCAACTTTTGTCTACTTTTGTTGATTCACCGGTCAGACCAAATTGCAAAGGATTATTAGCATAAGATATCTGTTGGCCTTGAGTGTACTGTCGCTCGTTAGATTGCCTTCTAGCAGCTGAAACAAAATGCCTTGATCAAGAATTTAACTGCATGAATGCATGAGAACATTAATTCGTCTCACTCTCTCCTGTTCCTTTTTTCTTTCCCACTATCGCTGACAATAAATGTATGACGAGTTTTAATTAGTTGCAACTTTATAAAATGGGAAGCTCTCAGGTTGATAAGAATTAACTGTAATTGAACGTTACTTACCTTTTGCACTAATCATTTCCCCATAGTTTCCAACAGAAGTTCTAACTTAATTAGTTCAAAACCCAAAGGGAGGTTCAATTTTGACTAATCAAGAATGACTTTAATAACTATTGCACGTTCTCCAAACTAGGTTGGATTCTAAAAGGTTAGCTTTTTAACCGGCTTGTAAACACAAGTTAAAAGAATTCACCAAACTGATGGTTCTACGTGATTTCTTGGTCGCCGAGAGGCAATGGTTATTGAGAAATGGAATGACGAGAACATGGAAAAGTCGATCATAATTGGATACTTTCTTATGTACACGATCAAACGTCCCCTCACTGCCACGTTGCAACTACCAAAATCCTATTATTTCATCATGGATATCATGGAGAACAACTAAGATGGCCATGGGACGCATACGATTGATGGTTTAGGGAATCAACTGCTGGAATTTGGCACGATCATTAGTCTAAATATCATACTTTTCAATCCAAATTTACACAAAAAAAAAAAAAAAAAAAAGGAAAAACAAGATTAGATATTGTGATCATAGACAAAACAAATTAAATTATTGTCTAATTGTGATTTTCTTTAGTGTGTTTTTTATTTTCTTTTTGAATTCCTGAGGGACATCGGGAAGCTTTTAGAATAGGCTTACAGCTTTTACAAAGATATGAGTTGGAATTATTTGACGTTAAGGTCCGGTTAATGTGAAAGCTGTTGACCATTACAAGGGCATCTCTGTTAGTGGAACCAAGAACACTTGGACGATGATGTGGTTAGAAACTAAAAGGAGTCAACAGATTCAATGCCTCTGGACCACCAAGTATGACTCATTTTAGTATAAAGTCGCTTTCCATTTAGGCTTTATGGGGGTGGAGGCCGACCGTTGTTGTCCCTTTTGAAGGAAGGAAGACACTCCAATTTTATATCGCACGGTGTTGTAGCTACTCCACAGCTCCACTGCACGTTTCTATATATATTGATTTGTTTATTGTTTTAAGAGACCATGGCTAAAAAATAGAAATGAACATTAACGCTCGTTCATCACGTCAAAGCAAATTTAAAGAAGACAATGAATTCGAATGGCATTGGTAATGATGATCACTTCCTCTCGTTATTTTCAGCACAGAGCCAAAGTGGATCCGAGAGCCTTTCAATAAGAGAATTGAGAAGGGCCGGCGTTGAATTTGAAAAAAAGCAATCACAAACGCTCCGTCAGAAGACAAATCTGGGGTCCAGACTTTACCACTAGCTGTTTTTTTTAACGTTAATTCATACATAACCCAAAGGGCGACAGTCCACGTTGATACCGTCGATTGGCGGCAGGTTGGCACATGGAAAATCTCTCAAAAAACGACAACAGAGAACGCCAATTTTCCTTTTCCTTTTCCTTTTCCTTTTTTTTTTTTTTTTTTTTTTTGTTTTTTTTTTGTTTTTTTCTTATCTCATTTCTCATTTTCTCGGCTTCACCGGCTGCAGCCGGTGACCCGATTCGCCGGTTGGACAGCTTAATAACCGGTGTGTCCCACTCATGTTTACTACGGGCTCTCTCTGTCACTCCTGCTTTCCGTGTCTCTTCCGTGGTCTCGCGTTGTCCGACTCTGCAGACAAAGAACAGAGGAAAAAAAAAAAAAAATAAATAATGGAAATTCAAAACCATAAAGAAGAAATCGCGTGAAGCATTATTGCTTCCGTCTCCATCTCTCTGTCTGTTTCTCTTTCTAACGCGATGGAGTATCAGCGAGTCTCCCCGGCCGCTGCTTTCTCCAAGAAGCTGAGCAGAGGCCGTAGCTTGACCAGGAAACATGCGTACGACGGCGTTTTCGGAGGCGGTCTCGGGTCTCGGGTGGAGGATTACAAGGAGATATTCGGCGGCTACGGCGCGTCCTCCATTCCGATTCTGGATGTTGCTGAGCTGAATGAGAAGCGGACTTGGGCCGATGTACGGAGCTCCCAGGTCGATTACTCGAACATTTTTAGCGGTTTCGGAGATGCAGAGTTCGCTGTGCCTTATGATCAGCTGTTTGAGAAACCAAAGAAAGCCGCGAACATTTCTCCTCCACATGCTCGGTAACCTAAAATAACTCTTTCCACACTCAATCCCATTTCTTGATTTATGTTAGCTGTTCTTTGGTTGATATCTATGGCTAATGCACAAGGAAGGGAAGGATTGGTTCGGTTCATTTTACCCCCACAGGGAGGATTTCGGTCTATTTTAGTAGTAAAAGTGAGCTGATTTTAGTAGAGTCTTACAGTATATTGATATGGTTTGTTCAAAAGTCCTTCTTAAGGCCTCTGTGTCTGACTTCACTTTCTCAGTGAAATGAAAAAGTTTGAAAAGAAGCAATGCGAAAATGAGAATCGTTGGTTAATGTTGAGAACCTAGGGTTTTGTGATTGGGGATTTAGAAGTAGGGATTAAGATTTGGGGATTTGAAATAAGAAAAGGGATAAGATTGATCTCTTCGAGGGGATCAGCCTCCAACGAGGGGACTGACCTCCAATGATTTGTTCGAGGGATCAGCCTCCAATAAGTTAAACGCTGTGATAATATTATTGATTGCTTGTCCTCCAATGATCTGTTCGAGGCCTCCAATAAGCTAAACATTCTGATAATATTATTGATTGCTTGCTTATGGATATAATCTCGCATATTAATTCGAAAATAATAAAAGATAAATATTAAATAAAATAATTAATAATAATAATTTTCTCAATAGAAGGATCTCATCATTCTTTCACTCTTCAAATTAGTCTTGTTCTCAAGACTTGTTTCATCAATTATTTCTTTCAGACTAACCTTTCCATGGAATTTCTTTCAAAAGTTTGTCTTGATCAACGGTCTTCTTAATCTCACTTTCTTCCATGAAATTTCTCTTATATGATAATTGAATACTGCATTACTTTTGACATAATAATTTCTCTTTGAAACATGCCATAAAATATCAACTGTGACTTGCACCTTAAACTTGTTACAAATCTTCGAAGGAATAGGTTGTTTGGTCAACTTCTCATTCATTAATTCAACCGCAATGACTCGTTTTTCTTTAAGAAATTCAACAATTTTCACGAATTCTTTGAACGATTCATTAGATTTCATAGATGATAAATTAGAATATTCAATTAAAGGTATAATAAACTTACCAGAATTTTTGTTATCTATAATTTCACGTTCTAAGTTGATGTCATCACCAAAATCTTAATTTTCCACAACTTTTAACTCTAAATTAATGTCATCACCGGAATCTTTGTCGCCCACAGCATCATGCTTTGAATTGGTATCCTCACGCTTTAAATACATATCATCACCAAAATTTTTGCCTTGCGCAAGGTCATACTTTGTCTCTTTAGCTTTCTCAACGTAGGTTTGCTGGCTTCTTTAGCAATTGAGTGATGAATTTTAGTGCCTAGTCTCTCTTCATATAGGCGAGCAAAGGAAATAGCAGCTACCATAGATTTAACTTCATGTCGAATGTCAGGAATAAGTTCTTCAATGAAGGTTTTCACTAATTACCTTTCTGACCAATCTTTAGATTGGTTGATCAATCTTTAGATCGGTTGATCAATTGTTCAAATCGACTCTGGTATTCTAGGATGGTGGATGTCTGATGAATTGTTGTAAGCTCTCCTTCAATATTATCTCTTGATCTATTTTGTACCATAAAAAGAACTGCCTGTTCAATCCGCTTAAAAGACTCTTGCATGTGAGACAATGATACCGGATGTTGAGAACCTAGGGTTTTGTGATTAGGGATTTAGAAGTAGAGATTAAGATAAGAAAAGGGATAGGATTGATCTCTTCGAGGGAATCAGCCTCCAATGATCGTTTCGAGGGGACCGGCCTCCAATGATCGCTTCGAGGGATCAACCTCCAATAAGCTAAACGTTCTAATAATATTATTGATTGCTTGCTTTCAAAAGTCGTAGGACATTACAATTATATAGACTTGACAGACTACTATTACGGATACAATTTCGCATATTAATTCGAAAATAATAAAAGATAAATATTAAATAAAATAATTAATAATAATAATTTTCTAAATAGAAGGATCTCATCAGTTATGTTTGGGGAGACCCATAGAAACCCATAAACAGGACATTATTTTCTGTTTTAACAGACAAATAAAAAAGCGTTTCTGGCTATCAAAATTCAAACCTCTGGAGTGACACACTGTATAATTATTTGTACCGTTTCACACGTATCTATTGATTGCCTTTTCCCTCGGCTGTATTCTGCTCTCTAAGTCTACAATGATCTCCAGAGCCATAGAACAGTTTTATTTGTTTAATCTTGCATAGGCCAAAATGTAACCGTACAAGGGCCTTGTGCCTTCATTTTCTAAAATCATGTAGGGCTTCAGGTGAAGCAAGATTCCCCTCTGCAGGATCAGAACATCCAGATCATTTTAAAGAGAAACAAGTACCAGCAGAGGAAGCATCTTTCCAGTTGTTTGATGGCGTCATGCAGTTCAATGTTTCATATCATAAAACCAACCTAGGTAGCAAAGATGAGGCCAATGGAACTGCACATATTGCTCAACTCAATGCCAATCCTGGTTATACTTGCTTAATTGATGAAACCAATCCCTTGCATAAGACTGAAGGTGGCAAGCCAGTACATTCAGCACTGTATGATGCTCATATAGGTTCAAATTTCAATGATGGGTTGAAGAAATGGAAACCTCAGAGAAAAACGGTGTCAGGTCCACAACCTGGAGGTTCTACAGCTGAAAAACGGTGTCTTCACAAATATTCAGCACAGAATAGATCCATTTCAAATGATATACCTTTCAGTGCATTTGAAATTGACCCAGATTCACATCCGTCAAAAGTGCCTCAACCTTCAGGCACACCATCTAACTTGGCTAATAGTAAGGGAAGTTCCCGTACCCCAGCCAAATCAAAGCCTGGGGTTTCCAGATATGATGCTTCTGGAACTGCTAATGATCATTCAGCACCTTTCTCTGATGAGGAGCTGGATGTAAATTCAGCTGCTGCTGCTTCAGCTGCCGCAGTGAGGAAGGCAATAGAAGAGGCTCAAGCAAAGATTAAAATCGCAAAAGAATTGATGGAAAGAAAGAAGTCTGTTGGTAGTTTTAAGGTTGAGAAGCCGATTTTTAGTAATGGTTCAAAAACTGAGAAGAAGGGGGCTAAAATGGAAGAAAAAGTGAAAAAATCAGAAGACAAAGAATTGCAGGAAAAATATGCAAAAGAGAATTCTTCAAAGCAGGTTTTTTCTGGCTTCTCAGAGTGCAATGTAACAAATGAAAGTCAAGTAAATCCAGAGCTCGGGGATGAGAATAATCCTTCTCTTACTAAAAGTCGTACTAGAGAAGCTGGAGAAACTCGCAACATGGTGGTCAATTCTGCTCAAATGCATTGTGGGCCAGAGGAAGCAGATGATGGAAAAGCACCTAAAGAGTTTTTGGAATTTTCTGCCATAGGAACAAATGACACGACACCATTTAGCTATAGAAGTAAAGGGAGGGAGAAGATTGCAGCAGATGAAAACATTGAAATGCTGAAGGAGCATGGAAAGAAATTAAAGGCTTGGGAAGAGGCACCTCAGCAAGAGAATGTTACAAGGGAGCTAAAGTGGGTGGGAGAAGCATTTGAATGGGATAAGCTTAGAGATGATATCAAGTCAGCTCAAGAGGTCCAGCCGGAAGAAAACAGACAGAACTTTAGGGTTCCCTTTGACAGTGGAGAATGTGATCAAACAAGTAAAGTGACCTATGAACAGGTACAATATGAAGGTAACCTGAAAGTGCTTGAGGAACTGGAGGAAAATAAAAACTTTAATATGCAGAAGTTGGATGATGTTAAAGATATGGAGGACCCAGATAGGTCTCTGGGCCAGGTCAATATTCATAATAAGCAGAATCAGACCCATACTCAAGAAGCAATAGAGAATAGAAGTGGGGAAGGTTGTATCAGTGTGGACAATAAAAGGCTAGAAATAGAAAATGAGATGGGACATAAAGAAGTGTGGGGAATGGTAGATTGTGAAGATAAACAAGAAGAGGGCTGGAACTATGAAGAGAAGGAGAAGAAACAAAATGATATACCAAAGGTATTGGAAGGAAAGGAAGCTGAGGAGATGATGGCAGAAGCTCATAAACAGGGGATAATCAATACTAGATTTAATGGCCTTCAGGACAAGGATGCAAGTGAAAAGAAACTTGGAGATTATGCTGGAATGGAAGAGAAAACTAATAATTTAGAAGAGGACAAAGAGAATGAGAAACTACTTGAAAATGGTCTTTGGATGAATCAAACTGAGACGATATGGGAAGGGACTTATCAAGGACAAGAAACAGAGAAAATAAACCCAGATATTCACCCAAATTCAGATGATGAGAAGAAAACAGAAGTGAGTCAATGGGCCTTTCTATTCCAGGGGCAGAATCTCAAAGCTGATGAAGATGAATATGAGCACTATGAAACAGAGAATCTAGGGGGGCCATGTGAAGCTTATCGACATGAAAGACCTTTTGAAGGTGTGGAGGCAGCTGAAGCAATGCAGAAAGTTGAAGACAATGGGAGGAGCATGGAGTCAACAGAAGTTCCCTCTGAAACACAAGAGACTGGAAAAATCAAAATTAGTTGAAGATGCAAATGCTCTGGCTGTGGATGAGAATTTTGGAACTAGTGGCCTGGCTCAAAATTTCTTAGGTCTTAATGGGATTAAGATGCAAACAGTGGATGTTGCCAAGGCACTTTCTAGTGGAAGAAATGGGGCATATTTGGGTGAAACTGACTTCAATCTTGAGCACAAACAAAATGAAGATCATGCAATAGAATTCACGAGAGTCAGTGGTCAAGAGAAGGATTTTGAAGAGGTATCTTTTGAATTTGACATAGATGATGAGGATGTCCATGAGCCTGCAGTTGACAATGAGAACAATGTAGTCGATAGTCATGCGGAAAGAGGGTTGGGCGATGGGATAGAGTCCAACACACATAATGATGCAGACAAGGATGTTGAAGAAGTGAATTTTGAACTGGAAGAAATTGATGAGGATGACAAGGAGCCTACAATTGCTACTAATGGAGAAGATGAGGATGACTTTGAATCTTCTCATTTCAAAACTCAGATGGATAGCGGGGGAGATGTGGAGGGAAGTCCACATCCTTGTGTGTCTGAAGAGAATGAACAGGTCATGGAAATATGTCCTGAGGAGAAAACAAGCCAAAGCACTGAAACAAAACAGGATGATCCCATAACCCCGAAAATGGAGGAGAATGAAGTTAAAGATACCCTGCAGAAGGAAGCAGATCTGGATATAAAGCATGCAAAGATAAAGGAAGAAATAAAAGAGAGGGATGTGGAAAAAGAAAAGGAGAGAGTTGCTGTCGAAAGAGCTATCCGAGAAGCTCGTGAAAGGGCTTTTGCTGAAGCCAAAGAACGTGCAGAACGGGCTGCAGCTGATAGAGCTGCTAAAGAAGTCCATAAAAGGACCATGTCAGAACCCCGTAAAAAGTTCATGGCTTCCGATCAAGCAAATCATAAGTCAGATGCAGAGAAGGCTTCCATGGAAGCAAAATTGAAAGTTGAACGAGCTGCAGTAGAGCGAGCGACTGCAGAGGCCAGGGGGCGATTATTAGAAAAGGCATTGTCCGAGAATGCAAGAAATCGCACTGATGAGTTTTTGGCAGAGATTTCTGGTGCTTCAAGAGATAATGGAACAAAATATAACGTGAGTGTGTTTACTGTCGATTCATTCAATTCTTTGTTCTTGTCCATAAAGCATTGTAATTCAGTTGAGTGAAAGCCTAATGGTAGGAATAACCCCATGCAGGAACAACAGTTTAAAGAAACAGGTAATTCCAGCAGTTCAAGATGTTCTAATTCTGTTCACAATGAAGGTATGTCATGCTGCAATTTATGCTTATGGTTGTCAGAACATTCTTTTTATTTATTTATTTTTTAAAAAAATTTCTTTATTAGAGAACATATTTTTATGTTGCTTCCTACAGCTCAGACTGCTCCTTACGTACTTACTGTTTGCTTTGCATAGTTCTCCACTCCACCAATAGATCTAGAGGCGAAGACAATGAGTCAGGTCAAATGTTTAGATCTACATCAGAAATACATCAACGGACAGCAGAGCGGGCAGTAGGCTTCCTTCTTGTGATGTGGATATTAGGATCCAAATTTCTGACCTTTAAATAAACATTTATGTTGTATCTATCTCTTTCAGGCAAAAGCTCTTGCAGAGAAGAACATGCGAGATCTTCTTGCTCAGAAAGAACAAGCAGAAAGAAATGTAATTGTTTATTTGCACTGATCTGAAAACTCCTGCAATTATAGTTTTGAATATGATAATCACTGCCTTAAATTGCATTTAATGGCAGAGACTAGCAGAAACTTTGGATGCAGAGATCAAGAGGTGGTCCAATGGGAAGGAAAGGAACCTGCGAGCCCTGCTTTCAACGCTACAATATGTACATGGCTCCTACCTGATATCCATTAAAAGATTTAATATCCATGCTTCTACACTCGTTGAAATAGTATACAATATGAGTAGCATAAGTTATAAATGTTGTGACTTGAGTTCATTTATCTATTGAGAATTTATGCTTCTGCTATCCATATGATCGGTTTCTCAATTTTAATAGCTAACTGTTAGCCTCCATGAGAACCTGTTTTTATTATTGTTTCTAGTTCTTAATACATCTTAAATATTCATTGTTTGAAACAAGTAAATACTCAATCATATGTGAGAAAAAGGTCCACTGTGCTCACAATGTATAGATCAAGGACTATGGGTGTTGGCTGAAATTTTCATTGGATTCCCTGTGCTTGCAGATCCTTGGCCCTGAGAGTGGCTGGCAGCCAGTTTCGCTGACAAATCTTATATCAACCACTGCTGTTAAAAAAGCTTACCGAAAGGCCACTCTGTGTGTCCATCCTGATAAGTTGCAGCAAAGAGGAGCAAGCATCCAGCAAAAATACACGTGTGAGAAGGTTTTTGATCTTCTGAAGGTGTGTTATAGTTTGTGTCTTTTCCTTTCTTTTTTTTTTTTTTTTTTGGGGGGGGGGGGACTGCAAAACTAGGATTAATTTTTCTAGTTTTATGATTGCACACATTATCGCTTTTGATCCGCATTTTAAACCAGTTGAAATCAATTATCATTTCTTTGTGACGAATTTGCTAAAACTTAATTATTTTTTCTGTCAAACCAGGAGGCTTGGAACAGATTCAGTGCTGAAGAACGGTAGACAGTACTCATTATCCTCATCAAGAGTGCATTTACCATAGGAATGATTTAAACAAAAAAAAGCATGTAATCATGCTTTTGGGCACACAAACAAGTAATTATTGTGCACATTCCTTTGTTTATTCATTTTAACCAAAGGAAAGAAAGCTTTTACGAGCATAATGTTGTGTGAGCTGTTGTGACTTAACAGAAGCGGAACATTGGACACAGATCTACAATGGCAAAAGCAGATATACACAATAGTGCATACCAAATACAGGGTCTGGCACAAGATTCTGTGAGTGTATGGTTATCAACTTTTTTGAACGAGGTTGCAAGCTAATGGGAGAAAACTGGTGTGAAATGTTCTAATTGCGCGTTTGCCTTCATTTGGTGTGAAAACGAATCAGCATGTTAAACACAGATATTTGCTGGCCAAAACTGATGAGGGTTCAGTTTAGCAGCAGGGAATCTTACAGGAATGAAGAAAAGATTCCAAAATGATAGATTGGTTTAGTGGAGGTTTAGTAATGAATTAAGAGAAGACAAAAGAGTTGTGAGTATTGGAAATTTCTATTAATAATTAATCTGAGTAATACTACTTTACTTTAAGGTGTCTATAACAGTTGAAACATCAACAATCAATCTCTAAGATTATCAAGGATGGATCGGACTACAATGAGCTACAAAGAATTACAATGAATATGCAAGTGGCCAATTCCAGCTACCCTAAACGATTCCAAATGCTTTTCCTGACTATTCTCTTACCTTATTCTTCTATCTTCCTGCAATTTACACTAAGCCTTCCACGTGACATTCTTCAACCGTTTCAACTGTCAGTAACTCCAACAGCTCCTCGTTCTAGCTACTCTAGCTCCTCTCCCCCCCCCCCCCCCCCCCCCCTCCTTTCCTTCCCCCACCTAAAAAAACCCCAGCGGCCACAGTAATCTACTTTCACCTGCATCAAATGCTCCCTCCCAGGAATCCTTGTCCTCAAGGGTGATAGTGATGTCTCAAGGACCATGGTGCTAAGACCTGTCAAAGCTGAGGTTCAGCTCTTGTTGCAGCAGGACTCCCTCCAAACTTCAAATGACAATTATGGCGGTTGAAGAAGCTTGCTCTAAAAGCATTGCTCTCTTCTTGAAATTTCCTAAATTACTACTAGAATGTGGAACATCACACAAGAATGAGATAATTATAGTATTGAAAAATGTAAGATGCACCAAAAAAATTAAGGTATTACAAGTACTAAATACTCTTTACTATCCAATTTTAATAGCAATATTTCAAGTCTATGATTTAGAGCACTTTTGACTTTTCATGAATTTTAGTCAACATGGGATGGGCTTGGGAAGGATTCTGGATCAATGAACTTGAATAAGCTATTGAAAAACATTGGCAGTGTTGAAAAGACCCCAGCAATGACAAATTTAATTGGTGTTGTCAATGGAATTGTCCCTTGTGAAAATTTGTGGAGACAAGGTTTGATAGCTTTGCCTAGAGCCCTAAGACAAAACGCCATTGATAAGGTTTTAAGGTATTAGGATCTTGTAGATTTCAATATAATATTATTCAAATCTGGTATATAATCTTGTATGGAGTCTATGTTCTTTGTATAGAAATGTCCAAATCATATCAAGTAGGTACATGAATCTCTTTTGATATCATTTGGTAAAGATCTCATTAATTTTTTTTGATAGTTTTTTCCCCTATTTTGTACATTCCTTATATAAATTAATGTAGCCTTTACTTATTTTCATTCCCTCAATTCTTTCTTACTTTTATCATGGTATCAAAGCTTTGCTTAAGTTAAGATAACTATTTTATTATTTGATTCTATCTATCGTGATTAACTTTTGTCTTGGAATCTTTCCATCCAATTTTTGACAACCTCACTAGTTTTTTGATAACTAGAATTCTACCTATTCTACTGCCATTATTGTCGTCATTTTTTGGTCATTGTTTCTTACAGTGGTGAGATTTTGACCCTATTTTCAATGAATTTTGTTCAAACAATTTGTAAAAATCCATTTTGCGGGACATTCCAATTCTAGAGCCACAAAAATTAGCTTTAGTAGAGCTCCTATGCGCCCACATGAGCTGCTCAAAGACTGCTGGTTGTTGGCAGAACTTGTCCATGTGCCAGCCATTGTATGGAGGTTAAAATGGTTATGTGTCATCCATGTCACCCAAATTTTGCCATGTGCATTCCACATCACCTCCATACGTCACACACATCAGCAAACTATTTTTACATTTGATCACCACGTTAGCATGTTGATTGCCACATCGGCACCAGTTGATCAAACTAGTTCAAAACTTTGACCCAGCCAGTTCAACCACTTTCAAGCTGATTTTTGACTAGGTCAAATTGTTTCCTAATGTTTTCCAACATCCTCTTTCCATTTTTGAGGCTTGTTTCTACAAATTTTGACTATACAAACTTGTTTTGGTACGTCTTATACCCGATTCTAAATATTTCATCACTATTTGATAGCATATTTGTTGTTGATATGGAGAAATTTAAAGTTTTCATACCCATAAGTACTATTCTAAATGAGACAAAATATGTACTTTGGTCCCAAGAGATACAGAGTTTTCTCATGGGGTACAAGTTTTGGCGCCATGTTAATGGAGACATTCCAAAACCCACTCTAGCAAAAGAAGAATTGTCTAAGAAATGAGCTGAATAGCTTGAAGAATGGGAGAGCAATAATCACAAAATTCTTACATGATTTTGCAATACACGTGTTCTAATTATCAAGCTTCACTTTGGTTAACTCAACGTAACAAAAGAGGTGTGCGATCTATTGGTCTCTCACTATTTTATCGCAGATCTTTATTGTTTGAAACAATAACCAAGTTAGTTCATCAATGCCTTTCCTTCTCAAATGCATATTATATGGGACCAACTAGCTCTTTCTAAACTTGCTTGGGATTATCCTTCTGATGTTGTTAAGTTCTCACATACCTTTTTAGTTCTCAATCTTACCTTACATCTTATCTGTGTAGGTCAATTATGTAATTTTGGTCTTGACTTACACTTCTCTTCTTGTAGTCGTCACGCACAAGATCTATGGATAGGTTAGATGCTTTGGACCCACTCTAAAGTTAGATGCTTGTTCGAACGTGTCTCCTTTAAGCTTCCTAATTGGTCACCTACTCATTGTGTTGCATCGATTTCATCTGCACTTCAGCATTCTCATCTTGGCCATGTTTCTCACTCTAAATTAAGTTCTTTAATTTCTAGTGATCTTTTAGGTTTTGTCAAAGATGTTGATATTGATTGTGTTCCATGTCAACTTGCCAAATATCGTGCTTTACCTTTTAATAAGAGTGATTTTATTTCTTTATCACCCTTTGAATTAGCTCATTTAACATTTGGGGACCCTTTCTTATTGATACCATGGGTGGATCATAATATTTTATGGTATTTGTCAACAATTACTTATGTTATACATGACTTTATCTTATGAAAAATTATTCTATGTTATTTGACATTTATTCTCAATTTGTTGTTATTATCAAAACCTAATTTCTAAAACCATAAAATTGTTTCATATTGATAATGCCATGGAATACAAAGATTCAAAATTTTTGTAACTTCTTTTTTAGATTGGTACTATTATTCAATCCTCCTATCTTAGTACCTCATAATAAATTGGGTAGGCTAAACAAAAACAATGTCATATTCTAGATGCAATTCAAGTCCTTCTTACTATTATGTACATGCTTAATTGTGTTCCATCCTAAGTTATCAACAATATATCTCCCTTTGAACAACTTTATGGTACACTACGTATATATCAATCTCTTTGAGTCTTTGATTGTGCTTGTTTTGTTCTCTTGAAACCTTATGAATGGATTGAGTTAAACCTTCATGCCTACTTGTGTTATTTACTTGGTTATAGGATTAAACACAAAAGGTATCAGTGTTGGGATCCTGCATCTAAACATCTTTGAGTTTCTTGTCAGGTCATTTTTTAAGAACATAAGATGTTTTCTTCTCTTTCCTTCTTTTAGTTAAATGCTTCCTCATAATATTACTTTACTAATATTTTTATTGAATTAATGCCAAACACTATGAATTCTAAAGTTTTATTGTAGTTTCCTCCTATAAAATGTTTCCTTCCAACTTAGATATAAGTTCATTATTAAATCAACCAATAGTCAATTCTATAGTATCTTCCTCATTTATGGATCCAATATCTCCTTTTAAGTCTCCCTTGGAACCTTTATCTATGCATCATTCTTCTTAAGTAAGTAAACTACCATCTTACTTTCAAAATTTTGCTGTTTACTCAACCATTACCTCTATATATGAATCTTAAACTTATCACGAAGCCAATACTAGCCCTTTTTAGTAGAGGAATTATAGGCCTTAACAAAACCTCACACTTAAGATTTGGTTGAATTACCTTTTGGTGAATCTAATATTGGGTGCAAGTGGCTTTACAAGATTAAAATGAGATCAATTGGATTGTTGAGTGATATAAAGCTTGATTGGTGGCCAAAAGCTTTACTTAGTGTTGGCCCCAAAAATACACTAGACAAGGGGGGATGAATTGGGTTGGCAAAGAACACACACTTGTAATGTATGTAGAATAACAAATAAAATGATTGTGATAAAAAAATATTAATGTGGCATGCAAATGAATTAATGTAATTACAAAAATTTATATAACTACTTATAGTGGCAAGAGACAAGAAAATAAATCAACCAAATTTAATTTGTAAGACCAATAACAAACTTGCATAGGGAAAAATTGTAGAATAATTAAAATGTGTCTTGGTCAAGAGCTACTAATTACCTTATAAAATAATAAAAATAGTTAAGAGTATAAAGAGAAAGGCATAATGGTTTATAGAGGTTTAAAACTCTTGTTCATATGTCTTTTCCCTAAAACCACCATCTTAGGAGTTTTGAATCCACTATTAAGCTCTCCTTCATGGTGACTTCTAATTGAAGTGATGAAACATCCCTTCTCATTTTGCAATCACTTGTAAAGTCTCTTAAATTCTTTCAATGTCTCATCCTTATAAGGGAGGAACAAGATCCATGCAAACCTAGTGTACTATGACAAATGCATAATGCTTGCTACCTAAAGTGGAGACTCTAGATGAATCAAAAAGATCTATATGTAATAATTGAAGAGGTTTGGAAGTAGATAATACCTTTTTGCTTTTGAAATAATCTTTTACATATTTGCCCATTTAACAAGCTTTACAAAGTTTATCTTTGTTAAATTTTAGATTGCAATTGTAATGAACAAAGTGTTATTTGTTTTGGAATTGAAAACAACACAGACATTTAGCACAAAAAAAACTTTGCAACCATTATTTTAAAACTAACTAATGTTAAATAAATTGAATTTAAAATCATAAATTAAGGAGACATTATTAATAATAAGAGAACTTCCTTTATCGATTTTCCTAATGTCACTTATCTCATCTTTGACATTGTCTTTGAATGTTACATTTTATCCATCAATTACTTTAAGTGAAAGAAAGTTTTTTGCATTGCCAATCATATGTTTTGAGTATTCACTATCCAAGTACCACTTGTTTTTCTTCATTTAGTGTTTTAAATGTCCATGTATAAATTTTATCTAAATTTAGGTATCTAAATTTTTTTGCGTCCTTTTAGGTAAGTTTTAGTACTCCTTACATCACATAACAATTTTCCATGCCATAAATGCTTTTTTTTAATGTTATATGTATGAATCATATGCCTAAAATCACCACAATAATGATATGTAACATGAAATGTCTCATGTAAGAATAAATGTGATGCTTTAATGAAATTGTGCATATGAGGTTAAGATGCAAGGGAAGAGTTATGGCCAAACCATTACATATGTGGTAGCTATGCCAAAACATTTTTTTCTTTTAAGTCAAACTATGAAGTGCTTTACATTGTAGTGATGCTTGTTTATACATAAATGTATAATTTTTGCTTCTAAATAATATACATGTAATTTTGTGTGGTAGCTATGGCTTGAACTTTATTTGTATGATATGAGTGATTAAAGCCAAACACAAATTTATCATTAAGTGGCCTTTGAGAACAAAGTAACAAATTAAGATTTTTTTTTCCATTAACAAACTTTAAGAGGGAATTTTAAAGGTTTTTGTTTTTCTTCTTTAGATGAAAGTTTTCCTTCTTAAGCTTATTTAAAACAACATCATATGCTTTTTGAAAATACTTATTGTCTTATATAAGTGATTCATTTTTTCTTTTTAACATCTCATTTTTGTGTACTATTGCTTTAAAGTGAGCATTAAGATTGTTAAATTTGGTTGCTTGTTTGAACATTTCTTTGTTCATGCATTCAAGCATGCCAATTATCTTAATATCATCATATGAGCCATAATCAAAGTTTATCTCACTATCTTTTCCCATAAAGTAATTGTAGTTTGCTTCACAAATGGAGGATTCATCATCTGAATTGTTAAAATCATCCTAAGTGGCCTTACAAGCTTTTTTGATGGGCTTCTTGCCTTTTTTCTTGATAGGACAATTTGTTGCAATGTGTCTATTACAATGATGTCAAACAATCTCCTTCTTTTAATATTTATCACTTTCGATGGATTGCCTAAATGACTTTTTACCAGGTTACTTTTTCTTCTTAAAAAAATTAGCAAATTTTCATGTAAGCACCATGAACACTTCTTGAACTTGCTTATTAAATGACAATAAACTTATTGTCTTCTTCATTATCTACAACTAGTCTTTTAGTCAAGGTAAAGGACTTAAATGCCATGTTTTTCATTTTCTCTATGACCTTCTTTTTGAATGACATCTTGTACATGAGTAATTAATCCACTAACTCATTTAAAGGCAATGTGTTCAATTTCTTTGATTTTGAAATTACAATCATCTTTGGGTTCCATGATTCTAAGAGTGACCTAAGTAACTTTTTAATAAGTTTTGTATTATCAAAGTTCTTTCCAAAATTTCTCAAAGAATTAACTATGTTAGTAAATCTTGAATATATTTTAGTAATGTTCTCAACATTACTTATTTCAAATAATTCATACTTATGCATAAAAATATTAATCCTAGTGTCCCTGACTTGGGTTGTTTCCTCTTATGTCAACACATGATTATCCCATATCTCTTTAGGTAAATAATAAAAGGAGATACAACTGTAGTCATCTAGGGTCATGGTGCAATAGATTAAGTGAAGTGGTAGTATTAAAAGTATATGGTCATTTTATTTTTTCATTAGCTAAAATTTGTGTTATTAAAGATGAGAGGTCTAATAAGGTTATTGTCTTTAAGGTGACACATAAGTGGAAGGAAAACCATGGATCAACTCTAGGTGATGAAGTTAGTGATTTAGAGAGCAAGCTTTGATACTAATTGTTTGTCTTAAAAATACTTAAAAGGGAAAGTAAATTAAGTTGAAGAAAGACATATGCCTATGATGTGTGTGACGTAATAAATGAAATGCTTGTAACAAAAAATAGTAAGATGGTTTGTAAATGGATTAATGCAATTACAAAAATTTATATTACTACTTATATTGGCTAAAAATAAGAAAGTAAATAAACTAATTTTAATTCACAAGATCAACAACTAACTCATATATATATATATATATAATTTTTAAAATGCGCTATGGTGAAGAGTTGCCAAGTGTATAAACTTAAACAATAATAAAAATAGTTAAGAGTAAAGAAAATAAGACATGATCATTTATAAAGGTTTGAAACTCTTATTCCTATGTTATCTCCCCAAGATCACTGTCTTGGGAGTTTTGAATCCATTATCAATCTCTCTAATAGGAAAGAGGCCAATTACAATAATATGTGATCCTCAATCACAATCATGCAAAGGCCTACAATCTTGTTACATTATCATGAACATGTTTCTTAAGCTTTCAATCTCACATTCTTTAACCTTAAAATATGACAAAATTTTCTTTAAAATTACACTTGCTCTCAATAATGATCCCTCTCTTGTGCACTCTTAATTTTTAGACTTAACAACTCATTATAAACTTCTCATTAGGATAATTTTGGCTGCTGTATGAGGACATATTTATATACCAAAGGAGTGGTCAAGAACCCATTTAAAAAATCTAGTTATTGGAAAGACAACATAAGTATCCATTGCTGATAAATTTGAGCTTCTATATATGGTTTGGACAAGATTTTGCAGCTGTGAAAACCTTCTTGTAGGATGAATTTGAATGTTGCTGCAGTCTTCTTGCCGTTGGGCATAATCTTGATATTCAAGGTTTCCAAATTTGGTTTAGACAAGATTTTCCAGCCACAAGTTCTTTCCTTGTTGATCAAAACATGAATCTTGTGTAGCTAAAAAAAATTTGAACATTAAAGTCTTGAATTTCTTGCCAAAAATAAAGATTTTCCAAGTCATAAAAGCCTTACTCTAAGTTGATCTTGATAGCATTGTGGCCTACATTTTGGACCAAGGTATTATTTCCTTGTAGAGCCTTCGAAAGAGCAAATTTATCTTTGACCTCCTTATACATGTGTAGCATGCGTTGTACCATAAATTTATTGAAGTTACCATAAATTCATGCTGTAAGCTACATGAAAAAAAAAAAAAGAGTTTTGCTAGCATAAAGAGTTTTTGAATTTAAGTTTCGCTAACACAAATTTAATTTTGCTAGCATGAATTTATTTTATTAATTTTAATTGCATCACTTGAGCTCCAATATTTTCTTAGCTTTTCCCTCCAAGTCCATGTATGACAAATGAGCAAAAGCTTTATCAAGTTATCAGGTGCTTCTGCTTATAGCCAATCTAAAATTTATAGTGTAAGCTAATACTTAGCATAATATAATATAGACTAATATTATAAATTATTTAACAACTCAATTATATTGGTATATCAAAATAAATAACATAGAATCTCACATTTAGGAGTATGTGATTTTAATCAAGAGTTTTCTATTAATCGTTATAGTTTAACATTGGAAGCTCTATTAGATGAATGTCAAAAATGTCTTCTTCAATAGTAATCTTACCAAAAAGGTCTATATGCAACCTTTGTAAAAGAAAAATTCTTTCTTCTATTTTACCATTCATAATACATTATGTCAATATATACAAGTAAAGGATCAATTTCTCTTAGAATCAAGTCCCTTAATGATTCTTATGATTATCTATATAATCAAGTTATTAAATATATCTACCACACACACACACATATATATATATATATATATTCCTACTATTTTTACAACACTCTCCCCCAAGCTAAAGTATATATGTTTATCATGCTTAGCTTGTTACAAATATAATCAATTTTAGGACCATTTATGATTTTTGGAAAAATATCACCTAATTGTTCTCTAGTAAAGATATGGCTAGTGAAAATGAAATTTTGTTGAATTTTTTCACCAATGAAATGACAGTCAACTTTGATATGTTTAGTCCTTTTGTGAAATATTAGAATTGATACAATGTGAAGAGTAGCTTGATTGTCACGTCATAGTTTCATAAGTGTTGAATTTCCAATTCCAATCTTACACCATAATTGATATATCCACATTAACTCACACATGACTTTGCCATGGGTTTATATTATGCCTTTGCACTAGATTGAAACACCATACTTTGCTTTTTATTCTTCCAAGATACCAAATTTCCTCTAACAAACCACACAATAACCTATAGTAAATCTTTTGTCAACTTTGGAACTTGCCCAATATGCATTTGAGAAACATTCAACATGAGTATGACCATGATTACTATATAATATACTACATCCTAAAACTCCCTTGAGATAACATAAAACCTGTTCTAAAGTGGCTCAATGAGTAAGTAGTGGAGAAGACATAAGCTAACTCATAATACTAACAAGATATGCAATGTTAAGATGAGTCATTATAAGATAATTCAATTTTTCAACCAATCTTTGGTACCTTTAAGGGTCTGCAAACAATTCTTCATCATTTACTATGAGTTGAACATTAGTAGTCATATGACTATTATATGGTTTACTATGAAACTTTCTAATTTCTTGCAAAAGATCAAAGATATACTTCCTTTGGGATAAAAAAAAATACACTTCTTTCTCCTTATAATTTTAATGCCTAAGAAATATTTTAATGCACCTAAGTCTTTTATCTAAAAATGTGTTTGAAGGAAAGATTTAAGGATTAAGATACCCATATTGTTACTTCCTATTATAAAAATATCATCAACATAAATAACCAATAAAATAAGACTAGCTTTAGATTGCTAATAGAACATTAAGTGATCACAATTACTCTTTTTCATACATAACTTTAGAATTACACCATTGAATCTGCCTAACCAAGCATGAGGACTTTATTTCAACCCATATAAAGAAAGATAAATAGCCTTATAAAAGCAAGTTTAGCCATTAGAGAAAAAATCTTAGAATAATCCATCCAATATATTTAAGTATACCCTTTGGCAACAAGTCTAACATTAAGATGATCAACATAACCATTAGGATTAACCTTGAAAAAAAAAATACTCATTTACAACTAATAACTCACTTACCTTATAGTAGGTGTGCTAATGTCCAAGTCCCTTTATGATCTAAAGTCATCATATTTTTCTCCATCATAGCCTGCCAAATAAGATGAGATAAAGTTTCAACTATTATCTTAAGAATAAAAATTGAATTTAGAGAAGAAATAAAGCAATGCAAAGAAAAAGACAAATGTTCATAAAATACAATAGAAGAAATAAGTTAAGTACATGTTTGTGTACCATTTTAAAGAGCAATAGAAAGATCAAAACTAGTATCCATAAATAGAAGAGCTCGTTGAGGATATGAATCATGATGTGGGATACAACAAGAATACACTTGAGTAATAGGTGGTTTAGTGGGCTCAATGGAACCAAAAGTAATGGTTACATCATAGACAAGAAGATCATCATCCTCCCCCTTACCACCATAAATATGAGAGTCCAAAAAGAATGAAATAGTTTAAAATAATGTAATATTAGTAAAAATCAAATAATGACTCAATTCAGAGAATAATACTGATACCCTTTTTTTAAGATGAGAATACCCCAAAAAGGCATACGTGAGAAATTAGGGATTTGATTTAGAAACATGAGGATAAACATCACAAATAAAGCAAGGACACCAAAAAAATATGTGGTTTAATTAGAAATCATCAATGAGAAAGAAATAAAATAGAGTAAGAAATATCATCATTAATAATTAATAAGGGAAAATGATTAATTAAGAAACAAACAAATATACAATGAAAATAGCATTAACCCAACATTGTTTAGGGACTTTTATTTGAAAAAGGAGTGGTCTATTAATTTCTAGCAAATGCTTTTTTAATTTTTTTTATCTACAAAACTATTTTAAGTTAATGTTAACACACAAAAATTGATAAAGTATCTTATTTTGAAACATGTAAGAATTGAAAGGCTTAGAAATTTATTTTTTTTTAACATTTTCCCTCTATAAATTGTGAGTAGAAATGTTAAACTGTATTTTGATCTTATCACAATAGGCACAAAATATAAAAAATAATTTTGAATAATTTTTCATCAAATATAACCAAGTAACTCTAGAATAATCATCGAAAAAAGTAAAAAAGTATCGAAAACTGGTTTAGAGACAACTACACACAAATCCCAAACATCATTATGAAACAACTAAAAAGGGGACAAAGTTTATTTATTAACCTTAGGCAAATAAGATAAACTATGATGTTTGACAAATTGACATGACTTATAATCCAAAGGTGACAAATATTGTAAGTTAGAAAATAATTTTTTTGAAATAGATAAGGATGAGTGTCCCAATTGATAATGAAGCTTAAGAGGGATTAGAACACTTAGATGAGCAATGGGTTTTGGCACCAATGATGTTATGGTTTACAAAACATATAGACCTCTAAACTTATGTTCTCTACAATAATTTTTCATATCATAAGATCTTAAAAAAAACACAATGATTAGGAAAAAAAAAAAGGATTGAAGAGTCTAAAACTTGAGTAATTTTACTAATAGAGATTAAATTAAAAGAAAAATTAGGTAAACATAAGATAGATGATAAAAAGAGGGTCAATGTAAAAACAACATTTCCAAACCCACAACAAAAGTAGTTGAATCATCAACTAAAGTGACACTTAGAAGATTTTTGTGAGAGTTAAAAGATGAAACAATACTTGTGTTACCTATCATATGACCTATTGCACTTGATTTAATGACTCATTTTTTGAGAGGATGACATAAGGCATGTAGTTGGTTTACTTGATTGACCATTGGTGACTAAAATAAGAGTAAAGAATTGTTGTGAGGTTTGGTACTGAATAAAGTGAGTAAACTCATTAGTAGATATAAGTATAGATTTCTTAGTGGAAGAAGATACAATAGTTATATGATCACTCACTTGAGTGGTAATATTAGCAATATGAGACTACTATTGAGGTTTTCCATAATGCTTCCAACAATTATGTCTTGTATGACCAAGTTCATCATAAGGACAATAGGATGGTTTAGTTTAATCATCTTGTGTATAACCATCATTCCAACCAAAATGACCATCACCATCTCTACCATCGTAACTACCTCTACCACCATGACTAGCTTCATTCTAAGTACCTTGACTCACAAGGGCATTAGTAGTATTAGGACGAAAAGGTAAAAATCCCTTTACACATTTTAATCTAGTATATATGTCATGAAAAGAAGTAAACTTCAAGTTGGAAAGGATATATGTTTGAGCAATATTAAATCCAGATGGCATCCCTATAAGGAAAGTCATAATAGTCATTTGCTTAAATTTAGACTATTGAGTTCTCACATTAGAACTAAAAGGAAGAAGAGTAGTTAGCTCTTTATATATTACATTAAAATCCAGAAAATATTCGATAAGAGACCTTTCTCACTTTGTTGGATGATAAAAATCTTTGCATATATCATATATATAAGATAAATTACCCTTATTAGAATATAAAAAAAGCTAAATAGTACATAAATTCTTTAAACAACTAATGATGATTAACCAATTTAATTGGCTTAACATTAATAAAATTGTGAATCCATAAAAATATCCTAACATCTCTCATCCAAACCTTTTTTGCTTCAAAGTTAAATAATGGTTCATTAGTAAGATGAGCATCCTTATCAACACTATAGAGATACACTTGCATCATTTTGCTTCAATCCAAATAGTTTATACCATTTAGTTTATATTCCATAATCTTTGTTGTCATAAGAACAACATATAAAATTATAGTTTCACATTTGTTCTTTTAGTCATTTTATTATTAGTTATTATAATAAAAAAATAACACTAATGAGAAAAAAAAAAAAAAAGTGCCTTAACAAGGCCATATAATTGATGAATTAAACCATAAAAATAAAGAAAAGTGACAAAATATTGTTACTATAGTGTAGTATTATAGCTCGGCACTATAATATGATACAATAGCATAGCTAACATTTCTCTCTCTTAAGAGAATTTTTTTGTCTCTCTCTTAAAATACTTCTCTCCCTTATGATAATTTTTTTATCTCTCTCTTAGGAGACTTTTGTCTTCATAAAGAATTTTCTCTCTTTCTCTTAGGAGACTCTCCTCTTCCTAAGGGAATCTCTCTAAACTAACTTTAATACCATATAAAAGAAAATTTTTTTCTTTTATATCATGATTCATAGTATAAGATATCAATATATACAAGTGGAGAATCAATTTCTTTTATAATTAAATCCTATAATCAATCATATGACTATCTTTATAATTAAGTAATTATATTTACTTACCATATATATGTAATAATATATTATCCTACTATATTTACAACAAATATGATCATCTACCCATTAAAGTCTATTGTCTTTATTAAACACCCTATGGTCTTAAATAGGCATCTTAGGCATGGTTTGCAAATGTTACTATTACCATGCACTAGTTTGGATTTTCTTCTAGTCCTTATGATATTACCTTGTATTTTGCAAAAGAGATAAAGGGATCATTTTGCTCTTGCTTAATGTAAATGAAATAATTATTATAGGAGATGATTTGTAGAGCATTAATGATCTTAAGCAATATTTTAGTCAACAATTTGAGATTAAAGATCTTAGCTTAGTCAATTATTTTATAGGACTAGAGGTTTCTTTAGATGCTACAGGGTACTATTTGTCTCTTGTCAAATATGCCTTAGATTTGCTTATTTGATAAGGATCAATGACAATAAAATTTTCTTTACTCCTCTTAAGTGCAATGTCAAATTTTCTCAAACTAATGGCACGCCATTAAAGGATCATACTCTTTATCAACAACCAATTAGAAGTCTGGTATATCACATTATTACTCAACTAGACATTATTTATATTATACATGTTGTCAATCACTTTATAGCAATACCTTAGTCCACTTACTTTACTCTTATTCTTCATATTCTTCATTATGTTAAGAGAGCTATGTTTCATGGGCTCCATTTTCTACATAATCATCACTTGAGTTGCAAGTCTATTTTAATGCTAATTGGACAAAAATCCTACAAGTAGATGTTCTATGAGAAGATACTATTTCTTTTTAAGAAATTCACTCATTTCTTGGCATAGCAAGAAGTAAGTGATCATTGCTTGATCTAGAACTGAAGTTGAATATTAAGCTCTTGCAAACTTTGCGTCCAAATTGTTATAGCTCTGATAGCTCTTATAAGATATGGTTGTTACATACTTTTTTACCACTTATATTCATTATGACAATTGTAGTGTCATTTAATTTACTCACAATGATGTTTTTCATGAGTGGACCAAGTACATTGAAAATAATTGTCATTTTATTTGTTAACATATTGTACATAATACTATTGGTTTGATTTTCATTACTTTTGTAAATCATGCTATTGATATCCTTACAAAAGCTCATTTATCTAGGTGATATTTTAATTTGGTTTCTAAATTCAAATTGGTTATATTACTATCTTAAATTTGAGAGAGTATTAGAATTCCGTAGATTTTAATATAATATTTTCCAATTTTGATATACAGTTTTGTATAGAATCAAAGTTCATTGTACCTATATGTTCAAATCATATTAAGAATATGTATAAATCTCTCTTAATATAATTTGGTAAATATTTCATTAATTTCTTTTAATATTCTTTTCTTATTTTATACATACCTTCTCTTATAAATTGTTATAGCCTCCTGTAGTTCACTACACACATAAATTATTCTTATTCTCTCAATTCTCTCTTGCATTTATTGGAAGGAACTAAATCAAAGAAAGCAAAACCACTAGAAATGATGTGTGTAGAGGTATTGGATCAAACTTGCCAAAAGTTCTTGGTAAGGGCAAGTATAGTAAGAGAGGATACTACATTTAGTAAGGATTAATAATGCTGGATTTGTTGGTGAATTATCCTTGCTTAGCAATAGCAATAATTTATGAAGATGAGGGCATAAGTTCTTGAATTACCAACAAAAGGATTTAAATTAATATATACTAAAAGGTGATACAATGTCAGCTAAAATAAGTTGAGAATGATTTTTGTGAAAAAGTTATTGTTTGGAATTCAATTATTAATGGAAAATATGCTTCTCAAGAACTAATGGAACACACTTCTTAAGAATCAAAACAAATTAATTAGTCTATTTTTGTTTACATCCTAATAAACTCATGTTAGAATTTCTAACAAATTTGAAGAATCTGCACAATACCTACTCCAAATCCTACTTATAAATATGTTAAGGACCCCATTGTGTCCCTAACATGTAACAACATGGCCAATTACCACAAAAGGAACTCATTAAGATTTTTTTTTTTTTTAAAAAAAAAAAAACGATCTTAGTACATGGGGTAACAGGTTGTTCTACATTAATATTACTTTTCAAACATTAGGCAAACACCTTTCTAAAAGGAGTTTTTTTACGCTTTTAACCACTTAGATTACATTGAAAATAAAAGTGAAGAATTTTAGTTAATTTTGTTTCACGCACATCAAAATGTGGAAGCCATATTGCTTTTTTCTTAAAAAAAAAAAATACTTTTGGCTTATTAGGTTGCCCTTTCTGTACAAGGTTATTCATAATTATGGATTAAGATCCATGAGACTAATTACTCTAGAATCCTTTTGTTTTGGCATGGCTAAACTAACCTGTAACGGATCAAAGGGGATAATTATTTGAAGTGCGAGGAAATTGGTCGAACACCGTCAAAAGGAAAAACCAAAAAAACCATAAATATAATGTAGAACATGAAGAATTGCACACTTATATCAATTTTATTATTCTAGAGGCAGTACCATTGTGCTCCGATGCATAGTTTTGCATTATCATCTCTCCCCAAGTTTAAGTTATCAATGAACAATTGATCATCGCGTTCATTTCTTTTTTATTATTATTATTTCTTTTACAATTGTTTGTGGTATAATTCTTCTATTTATGTTCTGCTACTGGTCCTTTAATTTTTTTTTTTTAAAAGAAATCTTAATTTCTCTTCTGATAAGATTTATTTCTACATTGCCATTAAAATATTTTTTAGATAATTAATTACTTATATTGTCTCATGGAGCCCCTTCCAATGACAAAAAGCTACGAAGCACAAACCGTACATAGTAACATGGACACGATATGACATGAACATCACATCACATTAAGCTTGCAAAGTCCTTCTTTTGGAAAGTTGTACAGCATGTCGTGTGATCACCTAATGTTTCTTCTTTTGAAAAATTATAAAGCATAAAGGACTATTATAATATCAACAAGGCAAGCCAATTCGAAAAAAAAAAAAAAAAGAAGAAAAGAAGATCTCTAACTTTTTTTCATTTTCTCACTTTTAATCAAGTCAAAAAGCCACCATGACCTCTCTCCTCTTTGCCTCTCTTGTCTTTTCTATTCATTTCTTTTCTCGCTCCTTTCCCCACGACCGAATGCTTCCCTTCCCATATCAGCCTGTCCTTCCATCTTTTTAACTACACTAGGACTATATCTCTAGGGTAATGTAGATGGATTTTGGTCGTTAAAAAGACTAGAAATTTAAGAAATCTAGCTTGAAACGGAAAACTAACAATTCTGAATTAGTGACCGATCTTTGAAGCAGCTTGTCTCTATGGGCATCTATCGGTAAAGAATCATTATTTCTTAAAGCAGCTTCAACCCATCCTAGATCAACAACAACCTGCTCATTAAATCCCACTACAAACACTCGCTTACAAATACACACAAAAAGCCCCAAAATGCATAAATGAAATAAAAAAGGAAAAGGCAGCCACTAAACCATAATGCAACCACCATTAATTTGACTCACGAACAACACATAGTTACCATAACCAAAGTGGATCATAAACTCAAAACATCAAAAACGTTTCATGCATACCCATATACGCCATGTTGATATATACATTTGATATATACTTTTTTTTTTATTATTTTGGTATGGCTGCCAGAACTTTTATTCAAAGCATCCAAGTTAGAAAAAGGGATGCGCCAAAAACATATATACAAAGATAATAATCCTAGACCAAGGCAGTCCCTTCAACAACAAGGCTACGATTATGCATAACAAAGTCAAATCCTTCGAAAACTTATAAAAGGCCTCTCCTTGGATGTCCCTATATCTAATAACCAATAATCCCACGAACAAACTTACTCTTGCCAAACATGACAGTAGAAATAGTTAAAAAAAAAAAAAAAAGAAAAAAGTGCAAGACCTCATGGTCAGAAGAAACTGTCCTTCTCTTTACCTGCTCCTACATAACAAAATTTCACGAGAAAAAAACTCCTGCTACCAAACATGGCAGCTCCATAATGCAAATAGATCAAAATAAACCAAAAATCCTGTGACATTAGCACTAGGCACCTAATTGCTCATACATCAGAGGACTTTCCAAGCTCCACAAAACAACAAAAGAAAAGGCACTTGGAACCAAAAACAATTTTCCCCCAAACTAAACCTGACGAAAAAGTCAATTCACCATCCAATGTAAGAGATGTACAAGAGCACATAACAAATGACCCCAGCATCATGAGCCAATCCTGGTGCCCTCTCACCGCTCACTTTAACAAAGTTTCTCCCTTGCACCATACAACACAACAAAACCCAATATAAAGGTCCAAAATCGATATTCCCCAATACATTTCACACACACACACACACACACACACACACACAGAGTTCATTAAGATAACACAATCAGCATTTAAAATTAGTCTCTACACCCTTTAAATTTTGCTCTTTTTTTTTTTTTGTTTTTTGGCAGAAATTTTCTGCAATTTTCTTTTCCCATTTGTCGTTTAAAATCTATGTTTTCTTGATTTGGTGTAATAAAAGGGGGGGGGGAATTAAATTAACATATTCTTATACTCACACTATTTCTTCAATTCTTAAAAGATGATTTGAAAAACCTTTACACAAAACTTGAGAAAGCCTTCAAGTGACAACAAAATTTCAACAACTAGGGATTTTTCCCGGATATCTTCAATTGCCTTGTTTGGAGCCTACAATCGCCAAAAGAATAAAAATAAAAATAAAAATAAAAGCTAAGCTAGATAATTGGGAAAAATTAAAAAAAAAAAAAAGGCAAAAAGAAAATAAACTTCAAAGCCTATATTTAGATGCTGAGAGAAATTTGGAGAAAAAAAAGGCCATCATGGATCCTGTTAAGCTGGTATCAGTTAACTTAACATAAGCACCCCATTAACAACCGTCTAATCAAATATTATTAAGGTTTAGGAATAATAAACAAATTTCAAGCAGTACCTATTGCGGGATTCAACGTGCAAATTTTGTAGTCGTTTTCACAAGGAAAAAGAAGGACTCAAAAGATAAACCCCCATTGAATGACTTCAATTTCAAAGGAAAAATAATAAGAAGCTTACTGAAAAGCAGTCAATGATGAAAAGATAATTGTATGCAACAATAAAAGTAGGCATGGAAAAGGTATTAGAATGAAGAGTTTTCTTTTAAAGACAAATTTTAATTTCAATGCAAACTAACAATTGTGTCCAATTTTAATTAACTTGTCCATATAAGCTTCTAAAATTCCTAAAGGCAAAGCCTTTGAGACACTTGTACAATAATATAGCATTATAAGATCACTCACCCAATTGTATCCTGTCTAGCGAAAATGGAACAATCATGTTCTTAAAACAGAAATTCATATATGTAAGTCATATCACAAGCCACTAATAATCAATCAGTAAAAAGGAAGAGGAAATAATAAATAAATATATAAATAATAAAAGTGTAAAATAATCGAAGTAAAAAACCAAAAAAAAAAAAAAAAAAGTATATCCTGAAATTGCATTCCCTTCAATCAAAGTCAATTGAAAAGAAAGGAAAGGCAAGTGGAGTGTTATGAAAGACCATCTTGAAACCAATTGTTAAGAACTTGAAGTCAAAAACAGTAGAAAACAACAAATATCATGATCTAATGCTTTAGATGTCACTCACCCTTGGAAAACAATGGGCTTTTGAAAAGTCGAAGTGGTGGTAGTCTAAAGAGGATGAAAAAGCAGCAAACGTGGATAGCATGATGAAGGAGAGAATGTGTAGATTTAGTGAAAATAAGATAATTTAAGAGAGAATTTTATTCAAGTCTTTTTTTTTTTTTTTAAAAAAGAACAATACTAGTTACCCTCTATCTTTTAACCTTTATAATAGATACTAAACAACTTTAAAGGGGAGTTTATTATACTAACTTAGTACAGGAATTGAATTAGCAAGCACCCCTATTTTCCTTTTTGGCATTAGTTGCAAATAATTATAACTCAAACTATATATTTAATTGGTTGGACAAAATAAAAGTGGTTGATTATTAATGAAAGAAATTGAGATCTTACATGAAATAAGATAAAAAAAAAAAAAAAATTGAGCTGAAATTTAGTTGTAATCAGGTTAGGTGTAAAGGATGGGTCTAGCAGTGAGCATAGTGGCAAAGAAATCGTAAAATGGTAGGCCGAGATTAATGTCGGTGTAAGTAGATTAAAAAAGTCGTGCGGACAGGATATAATAATCCAAGGTAAACTCTTTTTACGGGTGCAAATTATAAGTCAGCAAAAAAAATTATTTGAATTTATCTACTTAAGTTGATTGACGAATCATTTGTGTCAATTTCTCCTTTCTGCGTGGCAACCCTCTGACTGTTCATATTTTATTTATTTGTTTTGTCGGAGCATGGACATCAGCACTGCAATTACAAAATCAACTTTGACAGAGGTCGTGGCTCGTGAGGAGGGTGGGGGACTAGCGGTTAGAATCATCACGTGCTGCACCAAAAAGATTAAGAAATTCATCACCAAAAAAGGCTTGCCCCGCGCCTTCAACTCATCTGTATATATTGCGTATTGCTTTTCATTTCTCCCTCCCAAAACACAAAAACCGAAAGGCAAACCAAACAAGGGAAACAAGCAGCTCTCACTCTCATTGCCATTCACTCATTCACTCTCTCTCTCTCTCTCTCTCTCTCCCTCTCTCTATCCCCTGATTTCTCTCTCACTTTCCTTCTCTGTAAAATCAAAATCCTCTTCTGCAATCAATCTTATAAAGGCACCCTAAACCTCTCTCTCTCTCTCTCTCTCTCTCTCTCTCTCTCTCACCCTCTGTCTCTCATATTTCTTTTCGGTTGAGTTTTGAAAATTGAAAGCGTGCATTCATCATCGAAAATGTCTTCATATGAGTCCTTCGATGATGATTTGAAGGCAGTAAGGTTCAAGAGGAAAAGGAACGTTTCGTTCGGTTTGCGACTGTCTGGAGCTCTGCTTTCGGTTTTGCTCTGTTGCTCGTTTACTTGGACTCTTGGCTTCAAAGGATTGGCCTCCGACCATCCCTCTCCTCTGGGCCACAAGCACTGCGCTTTCTTGCTCATAAACGTCATCGTTTTGCTTGTTTACCGTTTGCCCCCTGATATCAGCAATACTAAAATCGACGCCGCTGTTGGGCCCGATCAGTACGTCTCATTCTCTTCTTCTGCCTCGGCGGCCTCCTCTCGCTCGAATGCAACCGTCTGCGAGTGCAAACAACTGGTGGTGTCGGAGGTGCCGGCGATTCCATCCGAGGAAGATGCATTAGAAAACAAACAGACTGTTGTTTGCAAAGATGTTGAATATTCTCCAATTGAAGGGAACCATCGGGTCCATGAGCTTACGATGATTGTTACTAATGATTGTGCTGCTGCCGAGGTGCAGGAAGAGGAGAATCATTACAGGAGGACACGGTCGGAGTTGAATGTCAGAGAGAAAACGAGTCACGGACGGCAGTTCCGGCGATCGGAGACGTGGAACAGAAGGCAACCGGTGGTCACTGATGGCTACAGTGTTGCGAGAAATCAATGGAGGACATGAACAGCGAGGAGTTTAGGTGCACAGTCGAGAGTTTTATTGCTACAACGAAGAAGATTTTGAGGGAAGAGAAGGATGCACTTTTATCCGAGGGACCGAACGAGGCGGTGGCCATCACTTCTGCGTATTTTAGCACTACTCCTTACAAGATAGATAAATAAATAAATAAATAAATAGATAAAAATTACAGGTACCAAAGAGGAGAGGAAAGGAAAGGAATATTAGCGAGCCAAGAATCTATCTCGATTTTATCATTAGACGGGTCGAAATCCAAGTGTACAGATGCACATGGGATGTGGATGAGGCCTTTTGTACGGTACTAATTTCTTTTGTCTATTTAAAAAGACATATAAATGGACATACAATCAAATATATATATATATGTTAATAACAAATTTGTACCTATAAAATTTCTTAATGGTCTATTAAAGCTTGGGTAGGAGTTCATCTCAATTGATCTCTCATAATTAGAAACGCCAATCGATGGGGTGGTTTGAGGAATTTTAGTTTCCTTTTTCACTCTTTTTTTTTTTTGGCATTGTAAGGTGACGGGATATTTAATGGGTGAAGGCAAAGTTTACCATTTTCTCCTCCCCTTTGGTACAAGTACCTTTCTCTTTCCCGTGTTCTTTTTCTTGTTCTCTCTCTTCTCTAACTTTTTAGTTCCGCGGTTCTCTTGGGACCTTTTTCATGGTCACTTCCGCGTTGGATGTGACATTTTGCGGAGTTGAAGTGAGAGGCGTGAGGGATGAAAAAGGGGTTGAGCCGTTGAGGCAATGGTCGTTTATGGTGGCTGCATAAAGCAATTTGTTTTTAATTGTGGGGTCGGTATTCTTGTGAAGATGTTTTTTGTTTTTTTCTTTTGGATCATGCTTGGTGGCTTCTTTACCGGGAGTCGTCTGTTCTTATCCACTCGTCGTGAGGGATCATGGGACTCTACGGGGTATAAAATGTTTGTTATTACTTGGCCCCAACATTGGTTTAAATCTGTTGTCTTTTGTTGTATTTTAGCAGAGTAATGTCACCCACAGTTGTGCACAGGCGCGGTGCAATATTCACCTTCTCCAATTATTTTGTTGGCAATCATAGGAATCCATATTGTCCGTACGTGGCTATGCGTTATGAGTTGATGTCGCTGCTGGTAAACGTGGAAAGAACGCACCACACATGGCCTTCAGGCTCCAAGCAACTAAACATACAAATAAACATTTTGTTTTGTTCACACGATGGAGTAAATATTTCATGAGGTTTTTTTTTTAAATGGTACGAATCTGTGCATTAGAAAATGAGCAAATGAAAAAAATTACCATGCTGAATTATCAAGAAACTGCTTGAAATTTGTTTAATTCAACAAATTTAGTGGGATAGAACATATCGCTCGCGCATGTATAGCTATTTATCAGGGTTGTACAATAAGTTAGGAATTATGTTGAAAATTTTGCAAATATTATACAAAATGACTTTATTAAACACTCATAACAATTTAATCTTATTGGATAATTAAATCATTGATTAATTATTATACCTTTTTATAGAATATGTAGGATTTAAAAGCTACTTATTGGCAAAGCTTCAACTAAGAAAATTTTAAATAAAGAGATTGGAAAGCTAATTTTTGACTTTTTCTTAACTCAAAATTTTGTAAAAGTTAGAAAATAATTATCAAGATGAACAAAAGCCTTGTACAATGTTAATATTAATTATAAAATTTTTTCATATTCTCAAATTAAGAGTTGAATTTTTTTGTTGATAACATGTTTTAGAGTTTGGATATAAATTGTCTAAGCTACTCCATGCTAATGCACTACACATACCTCCTATCAAAAACGCCTAAGGCACTCCATGTGAATACACCATGTAGGCTTCTTGCTTGATAAAGTAAGGATTGCCTAAGGTGCCTCATATGAGTATACCACATAAACCTCCTTTCAATAACACCTAAAGGGCCACATGCAAGTGTACCACACAAGTTTCTTGTTTGACAAAGCTATGATTACCTAAGGCATTTCATTTAAATGTGGTACATAAGCTTTCTTCTAAGAACACCGAAGATACTTCACTCGAATGTGCCATATAAGTCTTTACCAAGAATGTTGTAAGTGCTCTGCACAAGCCTCTCATAGGTTTTTTGCCTGATAAAGCTAAGATTACTTAAGGTGCTACACTTAAGCACATCATATAAGCTTTTTTACCAAGAATACCTAAATCATCCCACTTGAACTCGTTGCATAGGCTTTTTGCACTACAATGAAGCAAGGATTGCTTAAGGTGCCCTACGAGAGTGTGTCACACAAGTCTTCTATGAAGAATGCCTAAGACACCTCATATAAGTATACATATAGGCAACATGCTTGACAAAGCCAAGGTTACCTAAGGCACTCCACCCAAGTATGACACATAGGCTTTTTGCCTTGTAAAAATGTCACAACCACCTAAAGCATCCCATGTGAGCACACCACACAAGTTTCCTACCAAAAATGCCTAAGGTGCTCTATTTGATTATGCTACATAGGCTTGTTGCTCAACAAAGTGAAAACTGCCTAAGGTGCCCTACATAATCACTTTACATAGGTATCATGCCAAGAATGCTTAAGATGCCTTATGTGAGTATGTCATATAGACTTGTTGCCTTACAATGAAGCCAAAAACATCTAAGGTGCCCCATGTGATCTCGCTACACAGGCATCTTGCCTACTGATGCCTTACATGAGTGCACTACATAGGCCTTTTGTCAAGAATGCCCAAGGCGAACCACATGCACATCACACAAGCTTCTTACCTAGCAATGAAGTCAGGACCTCTTAAAGCACTTAACACAAGTGCACCACACAAGTTTGTTGCCTAGCATCAAAACTAAGACTTCTTAAAGTACCTCATGCAACCACACTACATAAACTTCCTACCAATAATGCCTAAAATGCTCCATATGGGTATCTCACTTAGGCTTTTTGTTGAAAAATTGTCTCAGGTGCCATCTACTTAAGGAGCCCACCATGTAGACATCTTGTCATTGAAATAAGTTAGCTATGGAAAATAGAAACAAAATAAGGAAAATAACCATAACACAAAATATAAAAGAGTGAGATGAAGGATAAAGGGTGCAATGTAAGAAAGGGAAATAGGTGATCAAATGTTTAAACAAATGTGAGAGCAAGACAAAAGACAGGGAGCATAAAGCAAGAAAGGATAATAGGCGAGTAATAAGCAATTAAGTACTTAAAATAAAAATGATTTTATTTGCCAAGAACATATCACAACAAGGTATAATATAAGTTACATTACAATTGTTGTACTTAAAGTATAATAATTCAAATTAAAGAGAGTCTCTAACATAACAATAGTCACCAACAATTGCACAATGTTACCATTTAATAATCTAGTGAGGAGATGATTGGAGAAGCAATAACTTATCTCCACTTCTTTAGGATTCAAATCTTGTACGAGCAAATCCTACAGTTAAATCCTTGATTATTCTTGAACACCTATATCTAATACAAGTGTAGGCCTTAACCTAAGTGCCACCTACCATGAGAAAACAACTAAATGGCACAAATTAAAGCCCTACTTATAATGGGTTGGTGATGTTGGAAGAGCAAAGAAAGTCAATTGCTCCCCTTTTAACGTCAGCACTACTTACAAACTACCCAATATAGTAACATGTTGGCCAATATGGTAAGAGACAAACCTCTTTAGCAAGATATTGGTAAGAGGTAGATCTTTTAAGTAATCTAATAACTTCACATATGATCATCAAGTGGTCAATTATTGGAAATTGGTAGCAATAGTAATCCAAAAATGTGACATAAGTGGTTTCACACATAATAGTACAAAATAAAAGAGAAAGAATAAGTTATTTTTTGAAGGCTCCAGTTATTATCCCTTATTTATAATTACCCAACACTCATTACATTGCTATATATGGCCATGAAAATCAAGTGGTTGCAACAATTCTTTAAGAAATATAGTTTAACTTCCTAGGATCAATAATTACTATATGGTTGAAGCAACCCTTCAACTACTTCCCATAAATTAAGGTTAGACCCTTCCTTTAGTGTACAAGAAAATAAAAAACAAAAGAAGAAGAGAAAGACAAGACAACAAGAATAAGAAAATTCATTCAAATTGAAAAGTACAAGTTACATGTCATGGATGGCCTTGTTCAAGGGCCAACAAACATACATAAAAAAGTTGCCCAAGCAAACTATGCAGATAAGGCCACATCCATAAATTGTTCCACAATCTAGTGGTGACTACTTACCCTAGGTTCGATGCTAACAAAAGGCATGCTCCCTATGGTCCCTTTTAAGGGCCCTTAATAGATGGTGGATGAAATGCCATAAAAATAGTCCCGACTTCTCCAACTTTAGGATCATCAGACAATTATGAGAAGGGAAAATCTTCACCTAAATAAGGTTGGCCTAAACTTAGTAGCTTAGTGGTAAAGTGGTCAATTGTTAAATAATTGGTTGTAGGTTTGAATCTTAGTCAAGACTTTTTCTCTTTGTCCTCTTTAATAAGTTTGGCTTTATGTGCTTTATTATTCAATGATCCAATGAAAGACAATACTTTTTCATAGTTTATAGTATATTTCCTTCTAACCAATCCATTTCATTATCAAGTTAAAGATGAAAGGACTCAACTGACTAAAAGAGGGAATAAGTCTTTTATTCTCTAGTATCGAGTGTGAAATGAGAAATTGAAGTAAATAAAAAGATTAATTCTATAACTAATACTAGTAGAACTTCTTAATTATCCTTTCGATAGAGCTATTGGATTGGTCAGGTTATTGGTTACTAACACCAATGCTTGGCACTTTCCAAATTGGGCAAATAAGTTTTTCTCACTCTTCTATCTTTAATTATGTCAAGATTGGGCCACTAACGTTGGGCAAGATTTTATTAAGCAAGATACTTTCTTAACACCCTTACCTTTCTTACTATTAGGTAAGGCAATCCTTGTTCAAGTGAGTAAAGATACAATTGTATTTACGTCTATTAGACATAGTTGAGGCTGATCAATTGAGCTATGTCAATTAACACAAGAAATAAAAGTGAAGTTTAGGGCTATAACTTATCATATATGGAGAGTTAAGTAGGTGATTATTTGATAAATGGTGTAAAAAATAGCTCCTACATTATGCTCAATGAATTTTTTAGGGTCAAGTAAGCAAGCAAGAAAGGCAACTAGGATTAATGTCACTCAACTACTTGTCAAGTATATGTCAAGCAAAGGTAGGAGAAGCTTAATGTTTTGGTGACCATTCTAAAGGTTTAGTAAGCTAACCATTACTATAGAACATACCTTCTTGTTAATACGTAATAACCTAAGACAAAGAGATTTAATAGTTATTACTCATTAATGGAAAAAGCTGAAATTGAACTAATATGCAAAACCAAATGAAGCATAAAAAGCAATAACATTAAATTGCTTTGCTTGTAATAAAGGTAGTTGCCTTAGATAATTATATCATGTATACAAAGATAAAGGACTTGATTCACTTTTGTTTATACCTACATGTAGTGGGAATGGAAGATATCTGTCCCCTTGCAAACATGCCATTTTTAAAGGTGTGATTCAATCAATAAGTAACTTGTGACTAGCTTTTAATCCAATTAGGAGATTGGGAAAGAAAAAGACTTACTCTATTACTTATGGTGTTACCCTCTTTTTGATTAGATAGTCTTTTATATCAAAATGGGGGCAATTTCTACCTTATCACATTCATTGCTTTGCTTATGTCCTGGAATCCTATTCGTAAAAAACCTCATTATTTTGTTTCAGCCCATGTGAGAGTTAGAGAGTTAAAAAGTGAGGGAAGGTTGTGCTAGCCAAAGATGAGTCTCCATTATTAGCAATTTCATTTTTTTTTTTTCTAAATTTTACTTATTCTAAGAGATAGTGGTTAAGACAAGACAAAGATGTCTTCAGTAGTTTGTCAAGCCACTTCCCCTATTTGCTAAGACCTTATTAACAATGTCCATTTTATATTAGAAGTCAAGTTTCATTGCTCCAACTTTAGTAGCAATGATAAGGTTTCACCCACTTAAGTGAATAGGAAAAGGAGATAAGAAAGGCAAGATTAGATTACATTAAACTTGAATCCCTTCTTTAAAAGAGTGTATTCCCTTTAGACTAGGAAGTGAAGAAAGAACATAAGCATGTCATCCAATACCTATTTTACCCTTAATAACACTTATTCAAAGTGCTTATTCAAGACCTAAGAAAAGCCTAATACATATGTATAACATGTAAATGGAATAAAACAAGGTAATCTTCTTATGGTTTGTCAATAGTTGGGAGTTTCAATGTGTTGTTTCCCTAATTAGGAAGAGATGCTTACATAAATAGATGTAAGTAGTTGAAATTCGACCAAAGTTGATAAGACTAATTAAGAGCACTTATATATATATATATATATTGTATTTATAAATCAATCATTCATTCTAACTCACATATTTATGTATTGGGTTAAATGACCTTGGTTTTAGATTATCGTAGATGTTTTCTTTTGTTATTTATAAGTAAAGAGCTTCGAGTAAGGTATCCACAAAGTGGTTAACTAGATTCCTTCTTTTGTATGATGTCTTGCCTCTTTTTTAGGCTAAAAGGGATGAATGTTATGGAAAGTGGCACTAAACATAGCTTTCATTGTGGTTCCTAAATGGGAGGAATACGAGCCCTTAAGATATAGCTATTTTTGAATCTTTTTAGCCTAAGATTATCTGTAGGTTGGTTAATATAATGGAGCCTCTCTTAGGGTTCTGTGATAATAGATACCTACCCATCACAAAGCAAGTAGGTGAACATATCACTAATCAAGCTAGCCATTTGGAATAAAAGGGGAAAAAATTCCTAAACATTTGGGCCTTTAAACCAACTTTTAAGTTGCTTCTTAGGTACCAAGTAGCAATAAAGGGGTGGGTTTTTGAGTGCTAGGTTTTGACTTTGACATCTTAGATTTCTTAACCTAATAAAGGCATTGTTCATTATTATGTTTGTGTTTAAGTCCAAGTAGTATCTATAGCTACTTATATCCATGGTTCTTTGCTAATTAGTTTTAAGAGCTTTTGTTAGGTTAGTAGTAAGTTTATGACAAGGAGCCAATTCATTGTTGGACCAACTTATGTGTGTTTTAGCAAAGTGCTATGTTATTGGTAAGTAGTATGAATGTGAAAGGAGCTCATACAAGTAAGCTCAATATCCTTTTTGGCCTTTCTAAATTGTGGCCAATACACTGCCAGTGGAAGAAAATTCCATTATACCTTATAATCAAATTCTAAACTAACGCTAAGTTGTTGGATGCTTCCCATTAATAGAATAGGGAAAGGAGTTAGTTAAAAAGAAAGACCACCATAAGTAATGACCACCAAAATACATATAGTGATTCAGACTTTTGATCACCCTTTTTTGGAAAACCATTTTAAGGGTCTTTTCCTCACACACAGATGATTGGATTGCCTAAATCATAAGTCTTATATATTATGTTACAATTACCTCATATTAATTAAAATTCTAACGAACAATTTCAAATGGAAATTAAAAAAAAAAAATAGGGTTAATATACCAAAAAATCACTATTTTTGCTCATTTTCTCAAATCTAACACAACCTTTTAAAAGTAATAGTTTTCCCTTCATAGATTTATTTTGTAACAAATATAATATTATATGATACTAAAAAATTTCCTTAACTTGCACACGTGGTAAGCTAGCATGTTAAAAAATGAATAAATGGTATGCCACATGTAATTGAATTCATAATTAGCAAAAATAAAAACTTTTAAAAAATATATCTTTGCAAAAGATGACACAAACTATGTTAAATAGATTGAAGCTATCCACACAACATACAAAATATCTAATTGGGTTCTCATACATGCCATGCTCATAAAGACTCTCTATGAGTTATAAAATGAGAAAAAGGCTAGAATCAATTATTTCAAAATTTTTAGTTGCAAGTTTTTCATTTTGAACATTAAAGACAACCTTGGGAAAATGGATTTAAAGGTGGACAAAGAACTACTAATTTAGGTCTATGGTACCTTAGAGGGAAGTCAATTCATTTAGGGGCCATTCAAACCCAAATTGGGCCAATGATATGCTAAAAAGGAAGAGCACTATCAATACTTTCCGATTTTTAAGAGATACATTAGTGTCATGGCTTAGTAGAAAACAAAATTTAATGGCAATCTTTAGGACTAAGGTCGAGCATCTTGCAGTTCAAAGTTGTTCACAACTTCTTTGTATCAAACACATACTTAATATTTTTAAGTTGCATTTTTCCAAAGTATCAATCATGTGTGACAATACAAATGTCATGAATCTCACCAAAAATCACATTCTTCATTATAGAACCAATCAAACTCAAAAATTGTTTCATTAAGGATCATTTGCTCAAAGGGAATATTGTTCTTAAGTTTGTTGAAACAAACAATCCTCTTGCTAACATTTTTACAAAACCATTGAGCAAGAAAAGGTTTTTGACCATTAGAGATTGGTTGGACATGGTAGATAGGATCTAGGCATTCATATTTGCATCTTATGTGATTTGGTGCTTAATTATTCATATGATTGATGATTTATTAAGGTTGAAGCATGTTTTGATTATATTTCAATAAATTTGTGCATAAAAAATTTTTCCAAGACATTATGTCCATAGTGAAGCAGCCAATCTATACAATTTTTCAAATGGTTAATCAATATAAAATTTTAATTTCTGCTAATTGACTAGCAAGTATCCATAGTCAACCTCCTAACTTTTTAAAAGAGGTAACCACAAAATTTCCTTATTAAACCCCTAATCTTTTTCTTTCCCTTTTAGTTTATCAAAAATCTTTCAGAATTCAAAAACCCATATTCCCTTTTACCAAAGTCACCGAGGCTTCTCTAAAGTCTCTCAAATTCCCTCAAAATTTGACCTTCAGTGTCCAAGAAAATTGAGAACAACGATGATTGACCTCCAAAATCTAAAATCTAATTTTCCTTTCTTTTTTTTTTTTTTGATAGATTTTTAATTTGCTTATGCATGATATTTTGAATATTGGGATGTTTAGATAATTTTGTGATTGCATACTTATGATATGCTCTTTTAATGTTGATTAATTATCCATTGTATTGATTATCTTAGTACGGGGAAACATGTATTAAGGAGGCACTACTTCATCTTTGTTCATATTTTTTTATTCCTCATATCAATCATGATGTCGTAATAAAAAAAAGGAGAAAATGTTCATGTGCTCTAATTGATATGTTTTGATATGCTAACATAATCAGAATAAGTGTGTATTCATTGCCATAAATGCTTAATGATTTATTTGTGATTCTTTGGTTATTCTTAAGTGTAATAGACCATGATTGATGTATGGATCATTTATTGACTATGCCTCTTTAAAGATTTATGCTTATAGTGATTATTGCTACTATATTGATCATTGACTTCTTAAGAATTTGAATTTATTCATATTTATGGGAAGTTCAATGATGTATGCCTCTTGATTATATTCTTTAGATTCAATTTTTTTGACGACAAATTGTGTTAGACAGCCTTGTGTGTTGTGCATCTTCAATTCGTTGTTATATATGATGAATTGCATGATCTTTGCTGTGTTGTTAATTCAATCATATTGATTGCAAATTAAGTCATGCTTGTCAATTTTGAATTTATGGTAAGATTTGCTCTTTATTATTTGCCTTATGATCTCAAAGATCTCTTCTCTTCTTATTCACAATCAGTGAACATTATTAACATTCCAATTGAAATTTTGTAGCAATCTCTCTGATCCTTTAAAGGAATAAATTGAAAAAGAGATTGTGTGAAAAAAAATGGCAAGTCTTCAAGGCTTAAAGAGGCAACTTATTACAACCTTTTTAAAAAGGAATTGCATTACAGTGTCACTAGAGAACATTCATAGTCCATTATTCACATGCTCGACTAGTACAAAAGGAGGCAATAACTCCAGAATGCCTCCAGACTTCAGCTAACGCCCAAGATAAAGATCGAAGATTCATCTTGTAAAGCAAGTGTCCTCAAAAGTGAGAGAGTGAGAAAAAAAAAAAAAAAAAGATTGTTCCCTTCCCGATTTAAGGAGATCAATAATTGATTGAACCTCTCACTATTAGAAAAATCGTAAGTTTAAAAAAAAAAAATCAAATTTTTATAAATTGTGATGTCACAATTTTTTTGACCCTGAAATCTTTTTATTATTTTTGCTCACATACACAAAACTACACAATTTATCTCGTATAAGTGTAACATGTTTGATTATTTTATTTATTCTTCATTAAATGATTTAACACAATTTACTCTTTTATTGTGTAGTTTACCCTAATTCACTCTTCTATTGTATAGTTTCGATACCAACAACATGACTACCTTGGATGGCAATGGGATTTGATTTACATAAAGATTATCTTTTTTTTTTTTTTTTGTTCGTTTCAATAAAGTTGACATAAAGAGTTGTGTCATGACCCACTGCTGAAAATCATGTTTCATTGGTTGGTAACCAATGCATGAAAAGTAGGAAAATTAGAACAAAGCTTCTCTTCTGAAATCTTTTAAGAGATGTAATAAAAAGGATCATGTCTACCACGTAAGACAAAACTGTGGCCAAGGCCAACGTAAAGGTGTCCTAGCCAACGACCATTTCTCAATCGATTGGAGTGTATAGCGACATTTTCGGTCTAGATACGTAGCACTTCCAATAATAGTTCCCACTCTTTATTTGCTGCAAGTAGTTGTTCTACCAGATTAGATTCCGAGAAAATGAGATCAAGGAAAATTAAACGACAATAATGATTGTTGTTTGACCCCATGACCCCATGACCCCATTTAATGGTGGCACTCTCCTTGCCACATAAACACACAGCACGGAATCAAAGTGTGATGAAAACGTTGATTATTTGTATTTTTCTTTTAAACGCAATTATAATTAATAATGATAATTGAAAATATATTTTTAATAATTATAATAATATAATATAGACTTATATTTGGAGCTCATCAAATTCACCGTGTACAAGTAATAAATATTTTATTCAAATGGTTAATGATAAGCAAAGTTTAGTAACAAGTTGGAGCTCGGTCAGGAAATATTGACCTGAGCTGGAGCCAGGCTGAGTCCAATCACATGCAAGGCACAAGAAGTGCTTGAAGTACCAGACATGCAACGACTGTCATCACCCTGATTCTTTACAGAATCCATTATGGACCTCAAATGGTTAGCATGGATTGTGGTCTAGTCTATGATGCGAGACATGTATTTTTTCGGCTGTTAGTGGTGGGGAGTGATGTGATAGAGAAAGTGATGTGAGAAGGTGACTGCCAAACAAGCTGGTAATGACCCCAGCTACAGTCAAGTAGTTGCGGCTCTGGCTCATGGCAAGTAGTTATGGTCCTGGCTCAAGGCCGACGAGTTATTATGGCCCTTTTTTGAATGTTGGTGTGGGCCTAAACAATTCAATCTCCAGAGTTGGGACTTACCAGGTTTGGTGCAGGCTCGGAGACCCATTGAGTCTAGTGCATATTAGTCCTTATCGGCAAACATAGGAGGTAAATTGAAGGGCAGGTTACACCTGAGCTGGAAAACAAAGCCAGCACTTCAAACAACAGAAAGACTTGTATATCAATGTCGAGCCCCAGATGCGTGTTAGATGTGCATATTCCCAACAATTTCAGAAGGAGTTTTCATTGTTCTTAAAATCACACACAAGAAAAAGTTTCCAATGGACACATGGTCTTGTCATTCTTGGGCATGGGATCCACGGACCCCACCACCAAGGACATTGTAACCAATGGGAGCTCTCGCCACAAGCTCTAATGACCCTGGTTTTACAGGTGCACAACTGCAATAATATATGCCTTTTCTCTGGTAAGGTATTCTTAGTTGAATTTGATTCACTAATATTACCATAGAGTAGTTTGATGAATAAAATAAAGATAGCTTTTAAAATCGGAAAATGATGGAATTAGTGTTATGATTTCTTCTTCAAAATTTTGATATTGCAACAATAAGTTCAAAAGGTATTGCAGGAATTATTATTGTCACACGGATTCATAGTGATCTTATAAATTAGTTTTCAAAATGAAATAAAAATCCATAAATTGTGGTCAAAATATTTGGTAACATTTTCCCTTTGACAAGATGTAGCAATCTTTCTTCTTTGAGGCAAGGATGGAACTTTCATTTATTCAAATAAATTGTGTACATCTTGATTAATAAGAAAATAGACAGGAGCTAGGCTATCTCTATGTCACATTACCTCTCCCATGTTTGACAAGATTATCTTAGCTAAAGCATCAGCAGTACCACTGACTTGCATATTTACATGTTGGATGGCAAAGTTAGCATAACAGAAAGATAAAAACATTCACATCTTTAGCTATTTGGCTGACTATTGAGCACTCCGTTTGTTGAGATTGAATGACGTGAACTGCTATTAAGCTGTCTGACTCCAAGCGCATGAAAGATGCTGACTTCTCTGCCGCTTTTTGTAGAGCTACATGGATCGCCAAAAGCGCAAGAACTTCAGGGGAGAAAGAGCCAGTCACACCTTTTGTAAATGTTAAAATAGGCCCATCCTTGTTATCCCCAAGTATCACACCATGACCTTCCTTGTCTTCTCCCATTGCTGCATTGGTATTAATCTTGATTTGGCCATTAGCGATCGGCTTTCATCCAGAATGAACTCGCTTGGGACTTGAGGTTTGTGAGACCTATACTTTTTTGTTTATAATCCATATACAACTTGAGAGCCGTATCAACTGCCCCATTTGGTTCTGTAACCTTCTCTTCCATTATAACTAGATTTCTTGACCACCATAGAACCCAAGCTATCATGGACGCTAGTGCTATCACTTCTTTATCACTTGTCATGAAAGATATAAACCAATCAAGGAAATCGTCTGGAACCGTATTTTTTACCCATAATCTAAGAGTGCTTAGAAACCAAACACCGGACGATGAAGGACATGTAGGTAATACAAGAGAAATGGTCTCTTTCGGCATCTGCCACAATCAACATCAACTGGCATCCCGTTTTGCATTAGCTTTGCATTCGTTAATAGATAACCCCTTACAAGCTTGTCGTATGAAGTATTTGACCTTAACCCAAATTTTAAATCGTCATATGACCTTCCACCAACCCATTCCGTAAACGTTGCTAGAAGAGGATGGTCCAGAGCAAGGGCCTAAAGAAGTCATATGCGCTTCTAACTATATAGATGCTTGTGCAAACCAGTTTATCCTCTGGGCCTCGAAGGCTCATAAAAAGGGAGAGGAGGCATGAAGCAACGTTTTGTCAACTCCTCTCGCCACCATTCGGTATCTGGATCGATCATTGATGCCACCATTTCCAAATCCAGATGTATCCACAGTAACAGAACCAAGAAGCCCTTATGCTCGGGCAACTTAAGGTCTTGCCAAATAGTCACCCTTTTACCATTGTCGACGAGCCCTTGAAGTCCTTTTCGCTGCATGGAACCAGATTCTAAAATGCTTATTCATGTGTAACTTAGATTAAATGCGTCCTTGGATGGTAACGACCTTTGTGCATTATAGATAACAACGATTTATCATTGACTAGAAGACGCCAAGCTTGCTTACCCAACATAACAGAGCTGAAATTGGCAAAGTTCCAGAAACACAATCCTCTAGCTGACTTAGGTGATGTCAACTTTTTCTCATGATGCTCAATGGACCTTCCTCCCAGCATCTAAACTGCCAAACCAAAACCGGTTCACCAATAAGGCTAAATCCTCTTATAAAGTATTGGGTGGCAAGAAGCATCACATGTACATTTCCGTATAGCCTAAACTACAATTTTAATTATGACCTCATTGCCAGCTTTTAATAAGTTTGTTTCTTTCCATGCATTCAACTTCTTATTTACTTTATCTATGATCAGGCTGAAGGCATTCCTTTTGGAGCAATTGATTAATATTGGAAGCTCGAGATATTTGTGGTGACTCTCAATTGTTGTGACACTCACATAATTTCGAATTGCATTTTTAATTTTTGCTCGTATTTTACGATTTAAAGAGAGAATAATTTTCTCCAAATTTATCTTTTGCTCTCAAACTTGTTTATATTGAAAAAGAATAAGTTTAAGTTGTTGGTCGGTACTCAGAAATTTGAAGGGATCGAGAGCATAAGGCAATCATCTGCGAAAAATAAATGGGTTATTGCTGGCGCCCTCTTGCAAATGTGCACTCCATGAAGTTTTCCATGCCTAGCTGTTATGGTCATTAAGAAACAGAGACCTTCCATAAATAGTAGAAAAATATAAGGTGACAACGGGTCACCTTGCCACAGGCAGGCCTCTGGAGTAAAAAAAAAAAGTCCTGTGGAGTAGAGTTCACAACTAGCAAATAAGAGACTGTTGTCATTGTCTCATGATCAGCTGCACCTAATTTATTTCAAGTCCCATTTTAAGCATTGTATTTTCTAGGAAAGCCTACTCTACTCGGTCATTTGCCTTGCATACATCAAGTTTCGAAGTCATGTGACCCTCGTTCCCATTGCACTTTATGCTTCATGCAGTGATGATATGATTTGTAGGAGAATACGTATTAGCCTATTAGCAATGGTATTAGTAATAATATTTCAAATAATGTTGCAGACACTAATATGCCAAAAATCTTTCGACTTTGCTGGCACAACTATTTTTGGTATGGGACGTACTTGCATGTGATTGAGAGGGCCAGTATCCTTCGTTAAGATTTAGAATGTACCAAAATGATTAGTAGAAGAGAACGAGCACACCATCAGGGCCAAGTGATTTCATTGGGAGCATTTGCTCAAGTGCTTGAAAAACTTCATCCTTAGTGTTGTTTATATAGCCAACTATTCATGTGCCCCCGTCACTCTTTGGTTAATCGTCTCTAAGATGGGCTGCATTTTGCTAGTGAAGGATTGGTGTTGTTGCTCTGCAACTTCAAACTGAAGTCTCCAACGCAGATGTGGCACTTACTGCAACTCTGCAACTTCAGCAACTGCAGCAGCAGATGGACAAGTCAAGATCAAAAGCAACAAACTAAGCAAGTAAGGATAAACAACAGTCAAAGTTAGGTAGGTTAGGTGAAAGGATTGAAATTTTGAATTTACATTTGAATTTAAATCCAAACTTATAATGATTAAAAACCATGAAGTTGTTTGTTTATAATGATTAAAGCTTATATAACTTCAATTATATAAGATTTAGTAATTAATGAATATAATATAGTTGTTCCTGGAAAACTCTTTCTGCCTTAAGCCTTTCAGCAGTGCTGCCAACATAAAAAACCTTGTATAGCAAGCATACATGAGCCAATTTTATCCCAACAGCCAACAAGTTGGTATCAGAGCTACTTCTTGTGTTCTTGAGGAACCTGCATATCACAAAAAAGAAACACCAACCCATGTAGAGAAACAAAAACTAGAGAGATTAGACTCTAAGCTCCATCACTAATGGCTTCACTCAACTTTACTCTACCACCACCACCACCAAAATTCTCTCTTGAGAAAACAATCTCCAGTGGACTGTGATGATGAAGGCTTATCCTAAGGCCTTTGACTTATGGGAAGTTACAGAAAATGGAGTTACAGTGGCTTCACTTCCAGTAAACCCCACAGTGACACAACTAAAGAATCACAGTAAGCAAACCTCCAAGCAATTCAAGGCCTTGACATGCATACATTCAACTGTGACAAAGGTCATCTTTAACAAAATAATGACCTGTGAAACAACTCAAGAAGCTTGGAACAAGCTAAGAGAGGAGTATGCAGGAAGTGAAAAGATTAGATCCATGCAGTTACTCAACTTGAGAAGGGAGTTTGAGTTGCTGAAAATGAAAGATGTTAAGAAAATCAAAGAATATAGTGATAGAGTGATCAAGTTGGTCAATCAAATCAGGCTCTTGGGAGGAGAACTTCTTGATGCAAGTATAGTGCAGAAGATACTTGTAAGCTGCCAATAAGGTTTGAGTCAAAGATATCTTCTTTGGAAAATTCTAAAGACTTAACCAAAATCACTTTGGGAAAGTCGATTGCTTCATTGCAAGCATAAGAACAAAGAAGGTTGATGAAGAAGGAGGAGGCAGTTGAAGATGCTCTCCCAATCAAAGAACAACAGAAGAAGAAAAAGAAACAAGGTAGCAAGCAAGCAAGCAAAGATTCTGAATGCAGCACTTCATGTGGGAAGCAGCCAACTCAACCTTGTCCACATTGTAAGAAGGCAAATCACCTTCCCAAGTATTGCTGGTAAAAGCCAGATATTGTATGCATAAGTTGCAATGAAAAAGGGCATCGAGAGAAGGTTTGTCCAAAAAAGAAAGCACTAAAGCAACATCAACAAGCTCAAACAACCTATGATGAGGAAAAGGAAGCAGAAGAGCACATATTCATGGCAGGAGAGGGAGCTAATCAAAAGGAGTTTAATAATTGTTTGGTAAATAGTGGTTGCATGAATCATATGCCACCAAACTTGTCACTTTTCACCAGTCTAGACAAAAGCTTTGCTTTAAAAGTTAGGATAGGTAATGGAGATTTCATAAAAGTGCAAGGCAAAGGTGTAACTGTAATATACACATATGTAGGTACTAAATTCATCACAGATGTACTATATGTGCCTAAAATCAACCAAAATCTCTTGAGTGTTGGACAACTATTAGAGAAAGGGTATTCTTTAGAATTTAAAGATAATTCATGCTCCATTAATGATTTGTGTGGCATAAAGCTTGTAACAATTCTTATGAAAAAGAAGAGCTTTCAAGTGAACTTACAACATCTAAAAAGCCTTGCTATGCTTGCAGCTTTTGATGCCAAGACCTTATGGCACAAGAGACTTAGCATGTGCAAGATGCAAGGCTATTAAATCTAAAGAAGAAACAGCTGATAATTGACTTGCCAGAGATGGAAGAGGGAGGAGTTATGTGTTAAGCTTACCAATAAGGAAAGTAGACGCGGATCCCCTTTTCAAGTAATCCAACTTGGAGGAGCAAAGAGAAGCTACAATTAATACATTGTGACACTTGTGGTCTAATGCACACATAATCACTCAATGGCAGCAAGTATTTTGTGATTTTCATTGATGATCTAATCAGGTTTTGTTGGATCTATTTTATGAATCAAAAATCAGAAGTTGCAGTCATTTTTAAATAATTCAAAATTCTGGTACAAAATCAAAGCAATTTCAAAATGAAAACCATAAGGAGTGATAATGGAGCAGAATTTGCTTTAGGCACCTTCAGAAAGACATGCATTGTTGTTGGAATCAAGCAACAATTGATAGCTCCCTATACACCCCAACAAAATAGGGTGAGTGAAAGGAAGAATAGGAGCATCATGGAGATGCCCATGTATCTTTTGTTTGACAAAAACATGCCAAGAAAATTTTGGGCAGAAGCTACAAACACAGTAGTATACCTGTTGAATATGCTGCCATCTAAAGCCTTAAAGGATCAAACTCCCTTTGAGGCTTGGTATGGATTTAAGCCATCTGTAAGACATCTCAAGATTTTTGGGAGTTTATGCTATGCATTAGTAACAAAGAAAGGAGGAAGTTGGATCACAAGGTTGTGCCAAGCATTTTCATTGGCTATACAAGCTCAACTCAGAATTACAAAATTTTCAATCCTCTAATTAATAAAGTCAACATCAGTAGAGAATTGAAGTTTTATGAAGAACAAGGTTGAAATTGGGAGAAGTCTTATGCAGAAGACTCTAAGTCAAAAACTAATCAACATCAATCAAGAGAACTTAATGAAATAGAAACTGATTTGGATGAAGAATTTCTAGTAAAAGGAACCAAACCTCTTGCTAATGTCTATGAGAGGAATGCAATAGCAGCATGGGAGTCTACAAGCTATGCAGAGGCTAGCAGAAACTCCAACTGGAAGGAGGCAATGCAACTTGAGATGGATACAATTCATAGGAATCAAACTTGGATTTTGGTTGATAAACCAAAAGACAAGAATTCTATTGGGCTAAAATAGATATATAAGGTTAAATTGAATCCTGATGACTCAGTCAATAGATACAAAGCCAAGCTTGTAACAAGGGGTTTTACACAGTGATATGGCCTAGATTATACTGAAACCTTTGTCCCTATGGCAAGGCTTGATACAATCAAGCTATTGTTGGCTCTTGTTATATAAAAGGCATAACTGGTTCATCAAATGGATATGAAAACAACATATTTGAATGTAGAGCTAAATGAGAAAGTGTTTGTTGAGCAACCTTAAGGCTTTGAAAAGAAACATGAAGAGCATAAGGTATATTTGTTAAGGAAGGCCTTATATGGCCTAAAATAGGCTCCAAGAGCTTGGAATGGTAAGATCAATGATCACTTACTCAATCTCAATTTCAACAGAAGTATAAATGAGGTCACTTTATATATAAGGTAGAACAATCATGGGTTAGTTATTGTATCTCTTTATGTGGATGATCTGTTAGTGGTTGGTAATAACTTATAACTTATGAATTAATTCAAGGCAAAAATTAAAAGGATTTTTGAAATGTCTGACTTGGGATAAATAAAATTTTTCCTTGATTTAGAAGTCCATCAAACTAGTAATGGTATCTTTGTGCATCAAGAAAAATATGCCAAAGAAGTCCTTAAAAGATTTTAGATGGAAGGTTGCAAGGCCTCAAGCACTCCTATGGCAGTTGGAACAAAACTAACAAAAGAGGATGGAACTACCAGAATTCATGCTAATAGATTCAGAAGCTTGGTGGGATGTCTCCTCTATCTAATATCCTCCAAACCTAATCTTATGCAAGTTACAGTTCTTCTCTCCAAATACATGCATGATCTTACTTAAGCTCATTTTAAAGCTACAAAAAGGGTGCTTAGGAACATAAAAGGGTCACTTAAATATGGAATCATGTTCATCAAATCATGAAATTTAAAGCTAGTTGGTAATATTGATAATAACTGGGCTAGCTCTCATAAGGATATGAAGAGCACAACAAGGTATCTATTAACCTTAGGCTCAGGAGCTTTCTATTGGAATTCAAGGAAGCAGTCAACTGTGGTGCAATCAATAGTGGAGGTTGAATGCATGGCTATGACAACTGAAGTGAATCAATCAATTTGGCTTCAAAGGATGCTAACTGAGTTAAAAGTGAATTTAATAGAACAACAATGTATTGTGACAATTAAGGCACAATTGCAATCTTTAGGAATTCAATTCAACATGGAAGAACAAAGCATTTTTTGATCAAGCTTCATTTTGTTAAGAAAATGTAGCAAATGAATAAAGTAACTCTGTCCTACTACTCAACAAAAAATCAATTTGTAGATATACTCACTAAGCCACTCAGCAAAGGAAGGTTTCTACAACTCAATGACAAGTTAGGGATGTAATGTATCACCAAGGAGGAGAAATGAAGGATTGGTGTTGCTGCTCTACAAGTGCATCAACACCAAAGAGAGAAATGAAGGATTGGTGTTGTTGTTCTACAACTTCAAATTAAAGTCTCTAATGTAGATATGATACTCATTGCAACCCTAAAACTTCAACAACTATAGTAATAGATGGACAATTCAGGATCAAAAGCAATAGACTAAGTAAGTAAGGATAAGCAATAGTTGAAGTTAGGTAGGTTAGGTAAAAGGATTGAAATTTAAATTTGCATTTGAATTTGAATTCAAACTTATAATAATTAAAAACTATGAAGTTATTTGTTTGTAATGATGAAAGCCTATATAACTTCAATTATATAAGGCTTAATAATTAATGAATATGATATAGTTATTTCTAGAAAACTCCTTCTACCCTAAGCTTTTCAGCACTACTGCCAACACCAAAAACCTTATATAGCAAGCATACATGAGCCAATTTTATCCAAGTAGCCAACAGTTAGATCTTTGTGAGCAAAATAATTCCATATAACAAGAAGTAACAGCTATTGTGATCTCCAAATCAGATTGGTGCACCAAGTCGCTATCATTAGTAAGCTTTCGTACAAAATTCCTCCCCTTGCTCTGAGATGTCATATAGTGAAAAAAATTTTGTGTTCCTAATTCTCTCTTTGAATCATGTTGCCCAATACCACTATGTCCATATTATTTCTTTTCTCATCAACATCACAATCCATATATGGGTGTATTTTCCATAAAGTTGAAAGATTGGTTGCTGAAGAAGGGACCTTTTCCAATTCTTCTTGTCATTGCAACAAGATGTAGTAATTCAATTATACCAATAAGTTTGGTGGTTTTGGCAAACAAAATGCTTTATTATGAATGTCCTTTTACTTGTCGTGATCTGACATGAAAACAAAGTGTCTTGTTGTGCCATTTGTTGAGTCTATGTAAAAATATACAAAAAGTAGGTTCAATTTTTGGTAAAATTAAATCTAAGTTGCTAAGTAAGGAAATTTTTAAAACCAATGAATTAAGAAGCATAAGAATGACTTGAGATGAACTCTTGGTTTATTTGGTTTTGAAAAAAATTAGCTATTATTTTATAAACATCAAATATGACAAACACTACAATTATGGTTAAAAAAAATAAATTTTTATTTATTTGGCTAGTTTGTTTAGATTTTTTGGATCTAAAACCGATCTAATTTGAGGTCTTCAAAATTTCAAACTAGTAATGGTATCTTTGTGCATCAAGAAAAATATGCCAAAGAAGTCCTTAAAAGATTTTAAATGGAAGGTTGCAAGGCCTCAAGCACTCCTATGGCAGTTGGAACAAAACTAACAAAAGAGGATGGAACTACCAGAATTAATGCTAATAGATTCAGAAGCTTGGTGGGATGTCTCCTTTATCTAATATCCTCCAAACCTAATCTTATGCAAGTTACAGTTCTTCTCTCCAAATACATGCATGATCCTACTCAAGCTCATTTTAAAGCTACAAAAAGGGTGCTTAGGAACATAAAAGGGTCACTTAAATATGGAATCATGTTCATCAAATCATGAAATTTAAAGCTAGTTGGTAATATCGATAATAACTGGGCTAGCTCTCATAAGGATATGAAGAGCACAACAAGGTATCTATTAACCTTAGGCTCAGGAGCTTTCTATTGGAATTCAAGGAAGCAGTCAACTGTGGTGCAATCAATAGTGGAGGTTGAATGCATGGCTATGACAACTGAAGTGAATCAATCAATTTGGCTTCAAAGGATGCTAACTGAGTTAAAAGTGAATTTAATAGAACAACAATGTATTGTGACAATTAAGGCACAATTGCAATCTTTAGGAATTCAATTCAACATGGAAGAACAAAGCATTTTTTGATCAAGCTTCATTTTGTTAAGAAAATGTAGCAAATGAATAAAGTAACTATGTCCTACTACTCAACAAAAAATTAATTTGTAGATATACTCACCAAGCCACTCAGCAAAGGAAGGTTTCTACAACTCAATGACAAGTTAGGGATGTAATGTATCAACACCAAGGAGGAGAAATGAAGGATTGGTGTTGCTGCTCTACAAGTGCATCAACACCAAAGAGGAGAAATGAAGGATTGGTGTTGCTGTTCTACAACTTCAAATTGAAGTCTCTAATGTAGATATGATACTCATTGCAACCCTAAAACTTCAACAACTATAGTAATAGATGGACAATTCAGGATCAAAAGCAATAGACTAAGTAAGGATAAGCAATAGTTGAAGTTAGGTAGGTTAGGTAAAAGGATTGAAATTTGAATTTGCATTTGAATTTGAATTCAAACTTATAATAATTAAAAACTATGAAGTTATTTGTTTGTAATGATGAAAGCCTATATAACTTCAATTATATAAGGCTTAATAATTAATGAATATGATATAGTTGTTTCTAGAAAACTCCTTCTACCCTAAGCTTTTCAGCACTACTGCCAACACCAAAAACCTTATATAGCAAGCATACATGAGCCAATTTTATCCAAGTAGCCAACAGTTAGATCTTTGTGAGCAAAATAATTCCATATAACAAGAAGTAACAGCTATTGTGATCTCCAAATCAGATTGTTGCACCAAGTCGCTATCATTAGTAAGCTTTCGTACAAAATTCCTCCCCTTGCTCTGAGATGTCATATAGTGAAAAAAATTTTGTGTTCCTAATTCTCTCTTTGAATCATGTTGCCCAATACCACTATGTCCATATTATTTCTTTTCTCATCAACATCACAATCCATATATGGGTGTATTTTCCATAAAGTTGAAAGATTGGTTGCTGAAGAAGGGACCTTTTCCAATTCTTCTTGTCATTGCAACAAGATGTAGTAATTCAATTATACCAATAAGTTTGGTGGTTTTGGCAAACAAAATGCTTTATTATGAATGTCCTTTTACTTGTCGTGATCTGACATGAAAACAAAGTGTCTTGTTGTGCCATTTGTTGAGTCTATGTAAAAATATACAAAAAATAGGTTCAATTTTTGGTAAAATTAAATCTAAGTTGCTAAGCAAGGAAATTTTTAAAACCAATGAATTAAGAAGCATAAGAATGACTTGAGATGAACTCTTGGTTTATTTGGTTTTGAAAAAAAAATTAGCTATTATTTTATAAACATCAAATATGACAAACACTACAATTATGGTTAAAAAAAATAAATTTTTATTTATTTGGCTAGTTTGTTTAGATTTTTTGGATCTAAAACTGATCTAATTTGAGGTCTTCAAAATTTCAAACTATTCCAATACAAACTTCTTAAAAAGCTAAAATTAATTTTATTTTCAAATATACAAAAACATTTATACACTTAAAAATCTATATGATCATATTAGTGTACCAAATTTACTTAATCAAATTATATGGATTGAAAAATTAATGAATATATAAGCACATGAATTTTAAATTTTGCTGACAAATGTTATTTATATATTTAATGGTTGGATTAGTTAGTTCACATAAGACCAACATGAAGTAGAATGAAGCACACTTATTGATTTTTGTTTTGCTTTAGATGAAAGGATGAATAATATAAAATGTTGCTTGTTCTTGTCTAAGAATGCCTCTTGGAAAACAACAAATGAGCTTAAATTCATTACAAATATGCCTGTGTCAAATAACATTGGTAAATACTTTGGAATTTCCCTCATTCATAGTCATGTAATTACCCAAACTTATCATGGAGTTATTGATAGTCTCTAATATGTTATCAGTTTGGAAGAAAAAGTTTCTTAGTATGGCTGAATGTTAAAAACTGATAAAATCTAGTTAAAGAAGAAGGAAAGAAAACTAAGAAAAAATTCCATTAATTTTGATTCAACTAGTACTTTATTTTTTGTAATACTTGGCTCCTTTAATGGAGACTTACATCAAATTTGAAAAATCATTGCAACCTAATTTGTATCTTTTAGCAACTAAAACAAGTTAAGTCCCTTATTTATATAACAAAAGACAATTAGATTAGCCATACAAATTTTCTAATCCCACTAACACATACTATAAACAAAAAATTGCTTGTTTGCCAAGCAATTTGCTAAAACCAACTTTCTACTTTCATCATGACTAGCTTTAATTTTGCAGCTCCTCTCTCCTCTTCCTTTACATCTTCTTTTTGTTCCTTATGTTTCAAGAAAAAGTCTTAATACTTCAATACTCCTCCTTGAGATTTTTGCTTGAGACTCCAAGCTTTCTCTTTAGCATTTAAAATTTGGACTTTGGAAGGGATTTGGTTAGAATGTCTGTCAATTGGTCTTTTGACTTACAATATACCAACTTGATTTCCTCATTCCTTTTTACTTACCTAATTGCATGGTATCTTACATTGATGTGCTTTGCTTTTCCAAGTTGAACTAGATTTTCTACCCTACAAATAACTGACTTGTTGTCACAGAAGATCCTTATTGATGATCTTTGCTCAAATTTTAAACTTTTAAGAACTTTTCTTAGCCAAATGGCTTATTTTGCTCTTATTGCTACTGCTAAGTACTCAATTTTAATAGTAGACTAAGCAACCACATCTTACTTCTTAGAGTTCCATTAAAACATCCTAGACCCTAAGGAAAATCCATAACTAGAAGTACTCTTTAAATCTTTAGAGCTCCTAACCCAATCACTATCTACAAATCCTTCCAATTTTGCTTATTTTATTGGTTTAAACCACATTCTAAGTTGATTAGTTCCTTTTAAGTATCGTAGCACACTTTTACCTGCCTAAAAATGAATCTCTAAAGGTCATTGATGAACCTAGAGAGTAGACTTGCTGAGCACATTAAGCCATCTTGTTACAATAAGGTACAAGGGGTTGCCAATTAAACTTTTTTAATAAAAAGCATCAACTTCCTTTACACCATTATTGTTACTTAACTTCACACTTGCAACTAATGGGGTAACTACTAGTTTGCAATGCTACATTTTGAACTTCCTCAAGACTTTAAAGGTATATTTATTTTGACACAAGAAAATTCTTTCACTAGATTCATGAACTTTAAGACCAAGAAAATACTTCATGTCGCCCAGGTCAAACATTTCAAACCAAATTTGCATCTATATTCTAAACTTCACCAACTCTTCTTGATTGCTTCTAGTCATAAGTAGATTATTAACTTACAATGACACATTTCATAAATCCACACTTGAATTTGATTTAACATACAAAGTAGAATCATTGTCACTCCTCTTAAAACCTTGGCTACATAAGGAGTTAATACTACCATACCAAGCTCTAGGAGCCTATTTCAAACCATAGAAACTTTAACTAGTTTATACACTCTATCTTTATTGCCCTTCACTTTAAACCCTTTTGGTTAAGCTAAATAAATCTCTTCTTTTAGGACTCTATATAAGAATGCTGATTTCACATCTAGGTGCCTAATTTTACATCTCATTTATGTAGTAATGGCAATTAGGATTCTAATTGTATCCATTCTTGTCACTAAAGCAAAAGCATATGTGTAGTTGATCCCACACTGTTAAAAATCACTTTTGACTACCACTCTAGCTTTATGTTTATTTATGGAATCATCATAATTTAACTTCACCTTATGTACACACTTCACACCAATAATCTATTTGTCATGTGGTCTATTAACCAAGTTCCATATTTTTTTTTTATTAATGATTTCAATTTCCTCTTTTATAGTTTTTCTCCACTCTTTAGCTTGTTATGCTTTTGCATATATTATAGGTTCCACCACTACCTTGTTACACCTCTAGTATACATTAGTTAGTGATATAAGGCCTCTAATCAATGGATCATTATAGGCGTCAAGGTCCAATTCAAACTTAAAATTTAAATTTGTTGCCTTATTCATTTTTACCAGAGACTCCTTCATGGTTAGTGACTCATTTTAGTCCCAATGAACATCCTCGTTTACCTTTAAATCTTTGCTAAATGGAATCTTGCTAGTTTCTAGGTTGTAAACTCTATGACCCTTAGATTAAGAGTTATAACCAACAAGAATACCCTTCACAGCCTTTTCTTTTAGCTTCTCTCTTCATGTTAAGAATATAAGTATAGCATATTGAACAAAACACCTTTAGATGCTTAATTAAAGGTTTCAAACCAACCCAAGCCTATAATGGTGTTTTCCTTCAATAGGTCTAGTTGGGAGCCTATTTTGCAAATTCACAACAATTTTAACTACCTCACCCCAAAAGGTCTTTAACAACTTTTTCTTAAAGATCATGCACCTAACCATCGCAAGAACTAATTTGTTCTTTCTCTTTACCACACCATTATGCTGAGGAGTATAACTGACAGTGAGTTAGTATTAAATTACCAACTCATCACAAAATTTTTTTGAAATCAACTAAAACATACTCTTTTTTTCATTATCATTCCTTGATCTCTTCAAAATGTTGTCATTTTGAATTTCCACAGAAGCTTTGAACAATTTGAACATGTCAAACACTTTTGATTTTTACTTGAGGAAGTATTCTCATGTCATTCTGGTGTAGTCATCTACAAATAGTTGAAAATATTTATTGTCATTGAGAGACTCAGTCTTCATTGGTTCACAAACATTAGAGTGATCCAATTCAAGCTTATCCTTAGCTCTCTAGGAGTTAGAGCTAAGGAAAGGTAATTTGTGTTGCTTGCTTAATTCACACCCTTCACACACTTCAAAGTAAGCTTATATAGTTGGCAAGTCAAGCAAAGATTCATGCTTTTATGCAAATTAAATTAGCCTTAGGTTGTGATGACAAAGCCTTTTATGTCATAACTTAGACTCATCAACAACCCTACTGCTGTTGCACTCAAAGAACTCAAATTCAAAGCAAGCAATCTTTATACTATAAGGATAAAAAACAACACAACCATTCTAACATCAAGGAATATTCCTTTTGCATCATCTACCCCCACACTAAGCAAGTTTTAGTCTAAATTAGGAACCAACTAAATATCTATCATAAAATAAGTACATGAAGGAACCAACTAAAGTAAATGATGACAATGTCTTTGTCCATAAAGAGTTCAGCATGACTTACGATGTGGTAAGTACACCTACTATCTAAGAACCAAGAATGTTGGCCCTTATCGTCATCCATCTCCAAGGCAACAAATAAATGCTCATCTTTCATTTCTTCTTTAGTGTAGTTTGCCTTTTGAGGTTGTTGAACTTGCTAAATGTGGTTAGCTAGTTGATTCTATTGTGGTTTTTTCTTATAGTTCTTTTTTATGCAACTAAATTTGACACAATATTTATGCTACACTCTTCCTTTAAAGTAGAAATCATCTTTAACGTGATTAGTTCTTTAACAAGTAAGGCAAGGTGGAAACTTTCCTCCTTTCCTAAAACCTTTCTTTGTCTTAGACTACTTGCTTTTGTTGGACTACTTTGTTGTACCTTTAATGGTGTCTTTTAAAGCTAATGACTTCAACTTCAATTATGCTTAAAGTGTAGCTTTAACTTTAGCCTCATTTCTCATGCTTCTCCATTGTTCTTAAGCTTCAAAATCCCTAAGAAATTCTGAAAACCTAATTTGACCAAGGTCCCTTGAATCTTCTAGAGAAGAAATCTTTATTTCAAACTTCTCAAGAAGACTCATAAAAACCTTTACAATTACTTTTTGATTAGTGATATCTTCACCCATCAATCTGATTTGGTTTACAAGCTCAAGTAGCTTGGAGGTGTTATCTTTGAGTGCATCAATCTTGTCTTGTTAATCCCATGTAACTCATTTATAAGCTTTTCTTTAAGCTTCTTGAGCTATCTTACATGTTATTATTCATGTGAAAATGACATTTAAGAGAGTAGAGTGAATACATGTAAGGGCCTTATACTTTTTTTAGCTTCTTTATGATGCTTAATTTGATTCAAGGTGGGATTTTCTAGTAATGCAAGTGGTTCTCCACTTGTCTCTACTATCTCCCACAAATCATATGCCCTCAAATATGTTTTCATCTTGACTAACCATAGTTGGTAATTCAATCCATTGAAGATTAAAGGTGCTAGAAGTGAAATATTGTTGGTTGCCATTTCTTCTTTACTTCCTCACTTATGTTTTCTAGATTTTCTCTCTTTTCTTTGTAATTCTCTCTTTCTTTTACTCACTTCTCACAACCCTTATAAGATCCTAAAGGTTCTGATACCATTTGTTGAAGAAGAAGGAAAGAAAACTAAGAAAAATTTGCACAAATTTTGGTTAGATCGATATTTCATTTTTTGAAATGCTTGGCTCCTTTATAGGAAACTTAAATCAAATTGGAAAAATCATTGCAACCTAATTTGTACCTTTTAGCAACTAGTACAAGTTAAGTCCCATACTTTACCAACAAAAGAGACAACTAGATTAGCCATGCAAATTGCCTAATCCCACTGACACATATTACAAACAAAAAATTGCTTGTTCGTCAAGCATCTTGCTGGAACCAACTTTTTGCTTCCATCATGGTTGGCTTTAATTCTGCAGTTCCTCTCTCCTCTTCCTCCACATCCTTTTTCTGTTCTTTGTTTACCAGGCTCAACAAAGAGTGACTGTGAATGGATAAGTTTACAGCGTGCATTTAAGTTTGCTCAGGGCTAAAATTGATGTAAGCAAAAGTGCTATTATGGCAGTTAAAGTTCAAGTCGCAATCACCCAACAATGGGCAGATATCTTGCGTTGCAATGTAGGCAATCTACCCTAAGCATTTTAGGGTGTCCTAGCTATTTCTGTATACTAAGTTTTTGAAAGTTAGTATATGGCGGCGTTCATGTCGTAGTGTCCATGTCCATGCTACATAGCTTATGCCCATTTGCTTGTCCTAATGGCAATATTCTTTGGTTGTCGTGCTGCTCCTAAGCCATTCTGTGTTCAGTTGTATCTTGCTACACTTTTTGTTGAGGTTGTTATGGCTTCTTTGATGGAACTATCTGATGCAGTAGTGGAATTGATCAATTGGGGATGGTGAAAGGACATGAAACATGTCTAATTTTTCTCTACAAATGCACCTCTGTCCAGATTATACAGTTTTGTTGAGGAATTTTGCTGGCTACATTTTAAAGATTATTTATACAGCTTCATTAAGGATTCCACATATAAGCTGCATTGCACGCAAAGAAGAGTAGATTAAAAGAGATGGTTATGATTCCATGTTCAGTTACGTTCCTACAATTTTCTGGTTCCCTTTTAACGTTTGAGTGGTTGTTTGCCATTGGAAGTTGCAAATTTTGGATAGATTTGGGTTATGTTATTTTCAGATAATGGTGACATGTGATGGTTGAGTTCATCATCATCTTCAGTTGATGATGTCTATTGAAGAAATTGACTTGTCGATGAAAAAAAAAAAAAAAAAAAAAGAGTTATTGGTTTATACTTTATTAATTTAACAATCTTACATGCAAACGTACTTTTAGAACTTAATTTATCCTTTTGATATTCATTAACAAGTTTAAGAGTATATGTTAGACTAATACACAACGTGATTTAACATAATACACACTAAATTTTTCTATATGTGTAGTAACAGTAATCACTTACTGTTTATTGAAATATTTCAAGTGGGGAAGTTGGCAAATATTTCTCTTGTTCAAAAACAACAAATTTTGTTTAAACTAAGAATCTATATATAATATCTATTTTCATTGCAAGTGTCTGTCACGTGACAATTTTCATATGATTTTAGGGGTTATTTTACTAAAAATAAAGATAAAGAAGCATTGGAGACAAAGGAGTGATATGAAAGATGACCTTTATGCGTCATTACATTTATTTGAGTACAGAATTTGGGAATTCTATAAAATTTAAAGGATAAAAACCAAAGAAGCTTGGACACAACTCAAAAATATAAAATGTTGTGCGATAGACACGCCGGACACGAACACACGCTCAACCAACGACGCGACAAAATGGGTTCGTTTAAAAAAATTTTGCTATAAAAAACAAAGGCATTGTTCAGACACTTTGAGGACACATATTAAGGACCTGCTGAGGACACGTTTGAGACATTTTTATAATTTTAACAAAAAAAATTAAAATCTAACCACAGTTTCATGCTGCCCATGTAAGTAAGCAAAGACCCACGTCATGTGCTTATATGTGTGAAGCACAAAATAAATCATTTCATAAACTCGTATTAATAATTTTAATTAAAATTATTACACAATAATATATACATAAATAACTTGCATATGAGTTATATAAATAAGAATATGACAAGATTTTTCTCCGTATGATGTATATGAGTTATATATATATATATAGACTCATATAGTCATGCAAGTGTACTTATTTTTAAAATTAGTATTTCGTAATGTCATGGTGTATTCATATCGTCATATTTGTATTTGTGCTTCCTAAATAACATAAAATAAAATAAAATAAAAACAAAATTTGAAAAGCTATGGAATTTAAAGGATAAAAATTTTGTTACTAGAATTTGAAAAACCTTTGTAATTTATCAGATAAAAGATCTTATATAATCCATAATAGATTTTCTAACTTGATTCAATTTTAAGTGGGAATCAATTGAAATTAGAAAAGACAATAAAATAAATTTGTATAATCTAATTATATGTATGGTATGCTTACAAAAAAAAAAGGTAAATACAGTAATTAGCAAGCACCCGATGAAACATATACCATGTCTATAGCATTTTGGGTTGGTGTTAGCTTATAGATAGCTTAATTGTAAATAATGGTACTAAATATAAATATTAACAAAGACTACTTTGTTCAAAAATAATAATAATAATGACCACACAAGTCTAAATTTCTTTCTATCCATTAATCACTTCACGATTTTATATTAGGTTTTCATAGTGTTTAGGGCTCTTCGGTTGTAGTTGTTTTAACCAATTTGACAAGAAATAATTTGAATTACCAACTCATTGCCTTTTAAATGCTCACATTAGTGCTCTCCTCAAGAATGCACTGAGCAAAGCAACCTTAAATGTGAAATTACCTTAATCAATGAATCTTCTTTCCTCTCTCTTTTAGCATGACTTTCGTGTCTCGGGTATATCTTTCTTCTAAAATTTTAAGGATATCCTTTTTATGCTTAAATTTCCAGTGATATTTTATGGTAATCCTATCCCCCCAAGTTGGTTTGTTACTTTACTTGTTAATTTTGAGTTCCTCGGCTATTGATATCTATTTTCTTTATATTTCAATGTTTGTCTTCTCAGTTGTCTTATAATTACAAGAAGTTCATGCATTCGTATATGTTTATCATATGATTTACAACTATTATAGCCAAGTTAATCTTTTTCACTAAGGAGCTCTAACTCTTTACAAAACGAGATGGGTTGGAAAATGGGTGGTTTACCCACCGATCATTGAAACTAGTATGTTGCAAGCTTTATAGGAGGGTTCAAGAAAAGGGAAGAAAGGGAAGAACCTTTCCTACCAGCAATGCAACAATAAAATTTTCTTCGTTATCCTTTCTTTTCTTTTCTTTTCTTTTTTAACTTTTTTGACTACATTGGCACTCATAAGGTAGACAAAATAAGGATTCAAGAAAGTTTGTATTCATTATTTTATATCAAATCAACTCAAAAAAAGGATAATTATTGTACCCTTATTTTTTTTATTTTAATTAAAGAAGTGCCTCACTCTCTATCACTCCCATGTTTGGACATGCTTGCATGTGGAATAGGATTGCAATTGGATCGTGATTTGTTTAGTTGTGAAAAGAATTAAAAAAAAAAAAAAAAAAAAGATAGAGAGAGCGAGAGAAAAGTAAAAAGAAAGAAAATGGAAATTTTGTTTAAAAAACAAAAATTGTAAAACGGAAGAAACAAAATGAAAAAAAAAAAAACAATGAAAAAGAAAACAAGAATAACTTAATTACTTTAAATTAACATACAAGGTCCAATACACAATATACAAGTACCCCTCTTCCATAAAACAAATGGCCCCTTAACAATTAAGAGAGCACAAACAAAGAGGAAAGAAGCCAAAGAAAAAGGCAATAACACTAACTAGCACCAAAAAAGAAACAAAATAAAAAGGCAAAAATAAGCAAAGAGAAAGCAAAAACCCCCTAAAACACCCAACACAATAAAAAGGATGTCTAAATGCCAACCTAAGAAAAGAAACTACTCTACATGCCATCAATGATGAAAATAAAGGCATCCATAATAGGATTATGACCCCTTTTTGATGTTTCATTCCATTTATATTAGCATTGCATTTAATACCCTTAATGAAAGCAATAAACTAACTAATCTAGCTCAAATTGTGATTTGTGAATGCTCTCTTAGTGAATTAGTAGCCTATTGTAATAAAGGAAATCTAAGCATTAAACAAACTAATTCAGCCCATATTTAAGCTACTATAAGGCACTTTATGAATGCATTGTTAGTGAGATAGTAGCCTATCATAGTAAAGCAAAGTTAAGCAAGAAACAAACCTATCTAAGTTTCTAAAAGACAATTTGTGAACACCCTCTTAGTGAGCTAGTAGTCTATTATAATAAAGGAAGCCTAAACAATAAACCTCACACAAGCATTCATGATCTAACATTGCATTTGCATAAATGATATGGGTTGAGCATAAATCTATGATCATATTAAGAAATAAAATTAAATTCAAGCATTAATGTCAAAAAGTTTAATCACCAAAAATATGTCACCTCCCTCAAACATGATTTGGCCTTAATACAAATGGACAAAAGCCATCAAGTCAAAAAATGAAGCCTCACCATATACAAAATAAAAGAGATCAACAAACACTAAGAAAAACCAAAACAAAACCAAAACAATGCAATAAAGTCCAAAACATTAGCCACACTCAAAAATCAAAACATATCTTAAAAAAAATTTTTTTTTTTTTGTCTTTGCCCACTAAAAATCAACCGAACCAAGTTTGCAAATGCCCTTTGCACACAAAGTAACCACAAGTTAGCACATTGTTGTTTAGTTTTTATTTTTTTGGAGCATAGTTATGTTTAAAGGAGGCTATAACCAACCCACACTAACCCTTCAGCAAGAATTCCTCGATCATCAATGTTTATTACTTAGGTATCGAGACTCACCACTTCCACCATAAGTGATATAATTTTTTTTTAATCCATACAACCTAGAATTCTCATGTCTCTTTTTGCTCTCCATAGACTTCTCCACGCCTTTTAGCATGGTGAACTTGAGCTTAAGGTACTTGATAGAGAGGATAGTGTCTAAGGCCTACAATTGTTAGCCTTCATGACTCCCTTTACAATGATAGACTACTAGTTTGAGGACTATAGTCAAGGTGTGCAAGGGTTGGCCTATTAAGACAAGCAACTCCATGACTCCCTCTACAATAATAGACTTGTTAATAAATCTACATAGGTGATAACTTATTAGTTGTAAGTTTTAGAAAACAAAAGACCCACTAGACTTTCAATGTCCACTAAGATGCACTTAATGTTGAAGTAGTTAATTATGACCATGATGACTAAGAGGTCGTTGTAAGGATATTAATTGTCTATAAGGTCATCATCCATGAAGGAAATAGAGGTAACCTTCCTATTCCTAAGGCATTTGCCTTGGAGGTTAAGGACCCTTTAGAAGTATAACTTCTTGGTTGTCTTACTGCTTTCTTCTTGGGAGTCCAACAATCATATGAATGGTTCCTTGTATCAATTAAGGGTCTTGCATAGGGCACTCTTCTACTTTTTGATTGCATTATCTAAGGAGAGATCAACAAACTTGTGTTGTTGGCTTACAGTGATGTAATTAACTATATGTCTATTATTACAATACAAGCCACCTTGAATGTATTATCCAAGGTGTCTAACGTAAATTAGATTTTTGATCTCTTCCTCAAGCTTTTGGCACTCTTTTGTCAAGTGGCCATGGTCTCAATGGAACTCATAACACCTTTTCTTGTCAAGGGAGTTTGATGCCAACTTCATTTTAGCAAGCAATTTAAGCAACCCTTGTCTCTACAACTCTATTAGTATTTAAGAGCACAGGGGCCATAAGGGAAGTTTAATTGTTGTACCTAGGAGGCATCAAGGCTAGTGTTATGTTGCCCTCAGTGATCATACGAAGCTACTCCTCATTCTTCTTGTCAATTACCCCTATCTTTCTTTAAGGGATGGGGTTCCTTTTGAGTTTACTTGTTTCATATCTCTCTTCAAGCATTGCCTATTTCTTCAATATTGATGAACCTCTCTGATCAAGTCTATCATATTGACAATGACCAAAGGGTCTTTTGCTAGAGATTACAAGAAGTAAGAATCAATGAGGTTACTATTAAAATGTTTTAAGTAACATGTCTAGGTTTAAGTTTTCCACATTGAGCATTTCCATATTAAACCAATTAATGAACTCACCTTTTCTAATTGCAACAAAGGCTATTGGAGTATTTTTGCATGGTCATCTAATGATAAATCACAAGAGGAAGAGGTTCCCCAACTAGTTGGAATGCATGATCAATTGTAGGGGAAGCTTCGAATACCACCACTTGTGCATCTTTCAACATAATGATGAATGAATGCCTTGAATATGGTTGTTAGGGTCCTTTTTACTATCATAGCTATCCAAGTTTAGCAGCTTAAACTTCTTTAGGATAAGGGTATCTATAATCTTTTAAGAGAGGGAAGATGTTATGCCTTTCATCTCTTGGGCACATTGAAGGGGTGGGATGTGTGGAGAACCACCATTTCTTTTTGCTTTTGCTTTAGTTATGCCATTAATGGGTTCTTCTTGTAGTGGTGGTGCTCCAACCACTCTTAAGGTGATTGGGATACATTAAGTGTACATTGAGGTTGGTAATAGGCTTTTAGAGTGGATTTTATTATTCTTCGCAACCACGAGAGATGCTAGGCAATAGATTTCATTCTTTGGGAACACCAGTCTCCTTCAAATACCATCTTTATGAAGCATCTCCTCATTACCCTTGAGGGCTAATAAGGGACAATAGGCCTTGCCTATCATAAGTGTTAGTTAGTTGTTATGTCATGGGATTAAAGGCATTTATGGGGTGTCTCCTAAGGATTCAACTATTGAAGGGTCTCTTACCACCCTTGCCACATTGGAAGCAATTCTTGTAAGGGTGAGGTGCACCTATGTTGCTAAGAACATTATTAGTGTGATGGCTAAGCAGTCAACATTTCTAGTTAGCAAGTTGAGGCAATTTGGGGTGGTGATTATTCTAGGAGTAGGTGGGCTATGCACTTAATGGTTATGATATTTCAATGGCCAATTAAGCATTAAATAGGTTAAATGATACAAAAGTTAATGAATTTTGTAAGTTTGCTTGTAAAATACAGTCCATTAAACATTGAGAACTGTCGTGCTCCTTATGGCTTGACTAAAGTGCATCCTAGGGAAGAGTGATTGGGAAAGGTAGATGATGTGTCATTTCCACAAATGGCACCAATTAACGAAAGGGTCTCACCAAGAAGGACACATGGTTGAATCTAGTCAAGTCAAGTATGTCAGAATGTCGAGTCATGAGGGTTTAATCTAAGTCATGTACAAGGATACATGGCTAAAAGCCAAGGGATGGACTATGATGTTAGCACTCTAACAATCAAGTTAGTAGAGACACGAAGAACTTTCAGATATATTAAAGAGATAGAGTCATTACCTTGCATGAGTGTAAGTCTAAATTATTTAAATGTTGTTAAATTGGCTAACATAAATAAGAGTTAATGGTGAAGTGATAAGCGTGGAACCACTTCCTTAGATGGATCTAAGTCCCTTGTCTAATAAAGAAGATCTTAAGAGCAAATTTATGAAATATCTATGGGCCTACATAAGCATGCACAAGCTCAATAGTAAGGTCTCTTGAACTTGTCCTAACATAGCCCATAATAGGTTATAGACCTCCTTATTAGGTGTTGGTAAGTCCATATTAGTGATGGAGAATGTTAAGATCATTCTCTAAAGTTGGTCGAAGAAGACAAGGTACACTCACAATACCTCAATTTAAGTATTCAGATTGTCATAATCAAATTATGATTATTTTCTATTTGATGCTTTTAATGTGCCAATAGCATTAGACCAAAAAATCTCACCTAAATTGAGTATATTCTAAGTCTTGGTCCACATGTTTTAGGACACGCTATTTTGTATCTCCCATTAAACACTAAATTAACTTTAAATAATTATTTATACATACTTCAGTAGTTAAAATTTTAAATTTTTATTTTCAATATTTTAAGTTCTAATCTTGAAAAAAGGTTTGACAATTATGAGAATTAAAAAAATGACTGACATTGTATAACTCATGATCTAATGAATCTTCTAGTAAACAAAAAAAAAATAATAATAATAGACTTTAAATATTAAGCTTCTCTAGTTAGTCTTCTAAATTTCATAGATGCCCTATAGTTGACCTGCGAAGGTGAAACCAGCTCAACCCAGCATTGCTAAGACTTGAGCCATGGATGTGCATGTGCACATCTTACTATACTTTCATCGATTTCAAGATCCTAGCATCAAACTATTTTGCGGCTCAAGAGCATTACCTGTTTGGGGAAAAGTTGTTGGAGAAGGTTCAGATCACAACTACTGAAGTTGCAGGCGAGCTAACAAAATCTAAAGATGCAGAAGTTGCAATTGAAGACCTCAAGAAATTCCTCCAAAACAAGGCAATATCAAGGTACAAAAACTGAAAGCAAAGGATGTTTTCTGTTTACTCTTCCATTCAGCAGCAACATGTATTGTTGCAAACTTTTTACAACAATAAGATTTAGGGGTATTTATATGCAAGTTTTATTGGATGATGTGTTCATTGCAGTCTGCCAGCTCTGCATGTTATATTCCAAATTACTTGGTGGATATTCGTTGTATGGAACAATTTCCATGCAGCTGTGCCAGCCAGGGATTATGATATTAAAGAGCTGCAACTTCCTCTCATCTTAGTTCAATTGTTGCGTCTTGTAGGTGGTACATACATCTCCTCACATGTAGAGCATATAAGAACCAACATACCTCCAAAGGGAAATCTCCAGGAAACAGCCAATGATAGTCCCTTCCTTATTGACATCAATTTCAGTTTCCAACATATACAAGAAATCTTGTTTTACATGTCAATCCAGTGAAAAGACCTATAAAAACAATCGAAGTGGCATAAACACAAAAACCAATTGAGTTGCACCTGTACAGAAACCTCCAGTCTTCACCAGCAAAACCTTTTTTTCTGCATCAGACCATGAATTATTTGATCAAACAATTGTGAACGGAGACCAAATCTGGTCTGCTCTAAGTGCTAGTGAAAGAGAATATTCTTCAACTTACCCGAAACTTGGCTTTGTTTTGACTATCTATATATGCAAGAAGTTCTTCTTGTCTGATTAAAGCATCATGCAGAGCCTGTAAGAAATAAGCACTAGTTGGAAATATTCTCAAATACAGCTAAACAAACAGCAGCAAAACGATTTACTCTTAGGAACTTTGACCATGAAACTACTAATTGGACCAATAGTCCTCATATTCGAAGAACTTTTACCTACCTTTTTTGAGTTCTATTCTTTTTGGCAAATGCACCCACTGTCAACCATTTGATGCCACCCTCCATCCATTTAGAAGGCAAAAGAAAATACCATTTTTCTTGAAAAGAATCAGTTTATATAAATTTATTACAAGTGTACTCACAAGTCGCAACTATGACAGTTGCTTGCACATGTAGAAAAAAGTTATAGGAGGAAGGCAAAGATTTGTTGCCTTGAGGCTGTGTGTAAAGTTGGAAGGTTCTAGCAAATGATATCCTAAGTTGCACATGTGACATAAAATAGAGCATTCTTTCTCTATAGACTCGGGCAAAATTTGTTGGGATCCATTTTCTGGCACTTGTGTTCTGTATCTAAGCATAGTTGCTTAGTCAGAAACATTCAGAAATGATAATTTAGAGGTGGGTAAAAAGGAACCCAACACTCGACAATAACTGCAGCAGAAGGGTACACATTATACAAAGATAAGAAATATTATAACCTTTTTTGTAGCAATCAGCTCTGCTTCTAATGCATCCACACGATAGACAGCAGCATTTAGCAATTCCTCTTTCTCACATGGCATCTCAAAAGGCTTTGTCTGCAACATGCCAACCTTCTCCTCAAGTTCACTCAGCCTTTTCAAGACAGATGCAAGGAGGCCGGCATCTATGATCCTGGGTGCAGGAGTGCAAAGGTGTAACTCCTCCTTGGGCACTATGTTTGAAACCAAGCTACTAGCCTCTTGGGCTGAATCAGATGCTGAATTGTTCTTAGGCACCCAAAATGCCAACGAGCAGACCACAGTAACAAGGGTTATGAAGAAAGCCGCAAGCACAGCCCAAAAACGATGAAAGACTCCTGGATTTTTTTCTACACTTGACACAGATTGTGTCCCTACAATGATTTTCACTAGATTTTCTCAGTATCAGATCAATATGTCATCATGGAAAATAATGAAACAAAATAATTATCCCAATTAAGACTAGTGAGAAAAGCTATAATCATCCCTAGGAGAAAATGGGAGGTGAATGGAAGCATATATTTTCCTAATAAGCAGATGCTTGCCATTCAATGTTAAAACCTATAGATTATAAAAATTTTCCACCACTGAGGCCATGATCAATTACTTTCAGACAGAATTTCTCCATATGATAGAGCATAATGGCAACAATAATTTAAAGAGGAACAAATCTGAAAATGTAGTCAAAATTTGCTAACCTGCAGAATTATATGGCTGCTCTGAGGGCACATCTTTCGTCAATCCATCAACTACAGTCTTGTCAACTATTGGTATATTTTCATCATATTCAGAGAAGCCACCACCAAAAATGACCTTCCCAACTGCTTTTCCCTTTACAAGAATCCAAAAACATCAGTTTTACACCTGTACTTGCAGTAAATCAATCACTTGTTTCTTGATGGAAATTTAACAGGTGTCGATAATCTTATTGCAACAAGTTTGAATAAATACGAACAATAATTTGAACTTCTAATAATGCAAAACAAATTAATGCATTTATACCAAAGGTTACCTAAATTAAGAGACTAAGTTAATCCTGCAACACATTTCCAGTAACAGCAGACAAGAAACCCTAAATTATTTGACCTGCAACTATTCCAGAAGCTTAAAAATAGCTTTACTCTAATAGAGTTGAGTAGAGAAAAATGGACTATGTAGCCAACATGGTAGCAGTATTTGACCTAAGTTGTTTATAGAATAAAACAGGATAACACAGACTTCAAAAAGAAATGCCCTCATATATATGTTAGTACCATGACCTCTATTACTTTTGTGTATACTTGAACCTGCATTCATAGATATGAATAGGTGTACATTGGAATACAGGCTTACCTCATTTACAATGAGAGTTTCTCATTGGCAAAAACATTGCTCAGAGATAGTCTTTCTGTTATTACCTGATTTATAGTAATAATCTCTAGAAATATTGTCATACAGTGAACTCATTTGAGCTAAACATGCATACTGCCAAATTTCAACGGAATGAAGTCTTTCAAATTGCCAAGTATTGATATCAGTTTGATGTCCACATCAAAACCCATGACCATAAACACTGGTGTTCAAAATCTCAAAAGAATAGGCCAGAAAAAGGAAATCAAGCTGCATAAGTGTCTGGTTCAACTAAGAACTAACAGCAGCAAGTTCAACTTAAATACAGGGAAACTAACATTTTGTTCACCAAGAGACATGCTCAAACATTATACATTCATGGGCTTAGAGAAGCATGACAGAACAAAAACTGCAGTTGCAATCAAGCAAAATATTTTTAAATTCAAACCCAAATCAAATATAATCTCATCAAACATATCCTACTGATCTGGATGTTTTTGATTCTTCAATACTTCCAGGAAAAAGCACCTACTTCGCAGACAGAAGTCAATCTTGGAAGCAAATAGCTGTTTGTTGGTTTAGGAGAAGCAATGTCCTCCACTTCAGATCCTGACTCTGCTGTAGATGCATCACTAGTTTTCATCTGACTTGACAACAGTTATCAGACTGGTGTTATAAGACATTCAGAAAATGCAACCATGGGATAATCACTGAGCTTTTGAAGTGAAAAAGAAAAATAAAAAAAGTCTATTATATACCATTGGATAGCGTGGCTTATCACAAGAAATTATCCTGCCATCACTGTTTGAGATTGTTACTATTTTCCTAGAATATAGTGCTTCACCACTAAAAATGATCTGCATGCAGAGTTATAATTACAATACTTTAGGATACATTTTCTCAAATAAATGGACAAGAAAAAATGATGTAGTAAATGGCATGCAACAGAACAATCAAATATCTAGGATGAAGGAGGAACCTTTAAAATGTTTGGGTCTTTCCATGGCCCTTTATCAGATTTCATGCAACCTCCCTGATCAGCACAAGAACAGATACCGCCCAGAAACTCAGGCAATTCGCTAAAAGGAATCCAGAGGCATATTAGGATGGAACAGTAATTATAATTGGGGGAAAAAACTGGCAAAGCTACAATCATGCCCTCTGGTTACCTGGCATCAATAATTTCTTGTAATTTATTCTGATACTTGTTTCCAAGAACCTGAGATAAAGTCCTAAAATTAGATGATCCTAGTATTCACTTCAGATAAACACATGCAAGCAGACTAAATAAACTAGAAAAGAGAAAAAGAATGCAAAAAAAGACTCACATGAATTTTTGACGCTGTTTTGGGATCAAGGAATGACTTCACTGTGTTCCAGAGCAGCTTAAAACCAGCACCAGCATTAACAATAAACATGCGGTGAAGTGTCTGCAAAATTCACATTAAACTATGCAGTGAAGGGCATAATCTCAATATTTTCAAATCCAACTTACAACAGAGTTGCTTCCTAATTTTTCTGAGAAATTATAAGAACAATCATATACCTCAGGGTAGTTGTCATTATCAACCTTCTGCAGTTGCATGATAAGTTCTCGTGCAGGCTTTGTTAGATTCTTTAAACCCTAAAAGAATTTCATTCAAACAAGCAAACAGCATGTAAGCATCTCATTGCTTGCATACAGAGAAAACAGAGTCTCCACAATACACATACTAGAGCAGATTGCAATAGAAAGGACAACAATGACAAACACAAAGGGGCATACCAAGCCCTGGACATCCAAAATAGTTGTACTGGAAGCTATATGTCTCTTTGCAGCAATTGAGCAAGCAGGAAACTTAATTGCTAAAGTCTTCTCAAACTCCTGCACATGGTATCTTACATACCGTTCCAGAGTGGTCACTTGCATGAGTTTGCTGGGTTCAACTTTCCCCAGTCTTTCAATGTAAACAGGTCTTCCCTCCTTATCTACACCATGATAGCCCTGTGGGTAATACTTTACAACTTCTTTCAATTCACTGAACTCGAAATCCTGAAATGAAAGTATTAGCAGCTTATAAGCAAACATGCAATAACTAGCTGCCAATGGATAAAATGTATAAGAAAGCGTTTTATGAAAAAGAGCAACAGAATACCCAGTATTAGCTTCTAAGACTTGAATGTATCCAAGAAAAAATGAACAAGAAACACAAAAATGCAAATAAAATTACAGTCCTAGAAAAGCCCTTAGATAACATTACCTCAATAATTGTATCAGTGCCGTAGTCTTTCCTCCACTGGAGCATATTAGCCCACATCTGCTTTGCTTTCTCAATATCAAACTTCCTTGCTTTTAAGAACCTATGAATCAAAAAACAAAAAGTGTAACGAAGTACCAAGTAGAACCTTAAGTCATTGGGTTTATGGGTCCTTCTTGCTTATATATTATTTACCTCCCTCTCATTTCCAATGTGGGATTACTTAATTACACAACTCACATTTAAAATCCCAACACTAAACACAATGAAAAATCTAGAAATTGTATACCACTAAATCAAAGTCCATAAGTATACATTCGGTTTTGCAAAACTAAAACAGAAAATGGACTATCATGGGTCAATAATTTCCAGGGTGAGATTTTGGAATGGAAAAAAGACATGAAATAAAACAATCCACCATTCAGCTTCAAAGGAAGAAAAGAATGAATCTTTGGCTTTTTGATGAGTTTTGGATGTGGTTTTTTGCCTTGCATAGTTTACTTAAACAGCTAAAACATGTTATTTAATCACCCTCCTGCCATTAATTCCCCTTCTTCAGAAAATATGACTTTGGATGGAAGAAGAAACGAGAAGATTCTTCCCTTCCAAACATTCAAGTTCAATTATTAGCCAAAAGCTAGAAAAAACAGAAGAAGGAAAAAAAAAAAGACGGATGAAAAAGAAATGTTAGCATAACAGGGCACAAAAGTCGAAGGAAACAACAAAGATCACCTGAGCAGCATATGGTAATCATCATGTCTGTGGGGAAGCAAGTCATCCTCCAAGAGAGCATGCCTAAACAAATCAACAAGCCTTAGCTCCTCGACATCCCTAACATCCTCAATTGCAGCAGAAGAAGTCCCTTGGTCAGCACTCTTCTTCTTGCTCTTTTTCTTGAGGGAACGCCTGAATTTACTAGAAGCCCTCATCGCTTTCCTCTTCAAACTCCCAATTGCACACTTCCTCTCTTCCTCCGAGTTCTCCAAATCCAATGTCTGTTCTTTTCTCTCATCGTTACCCGAGGACCCCTCAAAGCCTGCAAGAGCATAACAATGTTGAAAATTACTCTAAAATCAAATGGCCATCAGAATTAGACAGCAAAATAGAATAAATAAAATTGGAAAAAAGGGGAAAAAAAAAAAAAAAAGACTAACTACAATTAATAAAATTACATCTTATTATCCATTGCAGAACATACAACAAAAGTCTAACAGCCAACAGAAAATTTGAATTCCAAGATTCCATCACAAAAAAAATAATTAAAAAAAAAAAAGGAAAAGGAGAAAAAGAAAGAAAGAAAGAAAGAAAAATTGAAAATTCAAGATAACACGCGAAAGAAATAAGGACTGGCGAAAGAATAGGAACATTTAGTACTTACAGGAACTGGCGAAGCGTTCCAATGGACTCGACATGTTTGTTTGTTCGGCGATCAAAATTAAAAATCGATTACGAAAATGAAATTAAAGAAGAAAGACGAGAAGAAACTAACGTAATACAAATTAGAAAAGATTTGAATCGGCAGAGAAACACAAAGAAGACTGTGTGGTTAAGCTCATTCGGAGCCGACGAATTTGATGCTTTTCTTTTCTTCTTCTTCCTCTTCTTCTTCTTCCTCTTCTTCTTCTTCCTCCACTATCCTTGAATGGATCCCTCATAGACTACTACTGCTCCAGCTGGCTGGAAGCGGAACAATGGTGCAACAACGAGAAAGAAAGAGACATAGAGAGAGAGAGAGAGAGAGAGAGAGAGAGAGAAAAATAAAAAAAAAAACAAATAAAAAAACAAAACCAAGCTTAAGCAATTTACGCACGCGGAATCCCACAGAGAGAGAGAAAGAGAGTTGACAAACAGGAGGGGTGCGTATAGACACGGGCAAGCTTTTTCTTCCGGTTGTTCGTTACGAATTTGGCTCATATCGCCACGTGGCAACAACAAAGGGACGGACGAATGGCAGTTCTTCTCTCGTGGGGAGATTTAGGGTCCTGCCAGTTGCTGAGCTTTGTTTTGTTTATTTAATTTTAATTTAATTAACTTTGCCGTTTTGGGTTCCCGACACCTAGTTGGAGTACAACCTCGACATCTTGTTTCGTGTACGTTAAAAATGGTAAGAATTAAATTAAAAATTATTTACCAGGTTATAATAATTTTTAATTAAAATTTTTATATAAAATTTATTTTTTATATTATAAAATTTTTTAAATTTAAAATATATTTTAAAATTATTTTTTTATATTAATATTATTAATTAAAAATATTTTAAAATTTTATATTAAATATATTACTTAGCTTCCACTTAAATATTATAATTAAATTTTTTTACTTAAATATTATAATTAAATTAATTAATATTTTATATTTTATATGATATTTAAAAGTTTTTATTTAAATTTATATATATATATATATATATATATATATATATATATATATATATATATATATAAGTTATAATAATAATATTAATATATAAAATAATTTTAAAAAAATTATAAATAAAAAAAATTTATAATATATAAAATAATTTAAAAAAAAAATATATATATATATATATATATATATATATATCATTTTATTAAAAATCATTATAACTTAGAAAAATAATCCTTAATTTAATCCCAAATATAACTTAGTTACATGAAGCACTTGTTAGGGAGCAAATTAGTAATAAATGGCAAATTACTTTTGTGTTAAGGAATTCATCCTATTTATATAGATGCAAATTAAAGTTGTTAAATTTCTTATTTGAATTTTAGAATATTATAATTTTGAGATCATATATGAAGACAACAATCCAATCGTGCTAAATTCTCGTTAAGATAAGATTTTGGTAGGGTATTAATCAAAATCACAAAATTAGTAAAATTACAATCATATCCTAGGATTATCATTTATTTTATAATTTTTTTTCTTGAAAAAAAAAAAAAAAAAAAGGTAATTGTAGAAATATTAGTCATCACCCTTGTAAGCATAGTCATTCATTAACGTCTTAATTTAATTTCTACTATAAGGAGGACCCATTGCCCAAGCAATGTATCAAATATCGATGCGCTCACCTATAAATCCTTGTTTATTTAGAGAGAGATGCTACTTTAGGGATTCAAACCAAGGTCAATGTGGAGAAAGATACATCAAATTACCAATGATCTATAATAATTATAATAAATTTTTATTTTTCTTTGCACTAAAATGTATTGTAAATCCTACAATACAATAATTTCTTACTTTTAATATTGTTGCTCTACCTTACAGTGCATATTCGGCGCAATCCTCCTAAGCAAAGACTATAGGATGATACCTTTACTTTCCCATTTTTTGTACCAAGAAATAAAAGAATACTAATTTTAAGCATGTAACTACCTAGGTGTAAAAGAATTTTTAACTCATAAATTTATTTTATTATTATTAAGTTAATATATACAAATATTTAATTACAAGTTATATCTCTTAATGTTAATTAATTTTTCATTTTTTTTATCATTTTAATAGATTTTACGAATATATAATCTAATCACTAACATCCAAAATCAATTATAAGTAGAAATCTCATTTTAACAATTGATAAGTATATTATGTATATTATATTTATTTTATTATATTTAATATTTTTAGTTTATTTTATTCTTAAATATAATTATTAGAGTTGATTTTATATTTTAAGAGAAAATAGAATGAATCAGAGTAATTTAAATGTGTAAAGATGCAATTTTGAGCAAATCTATTCACTATAAAGTAATTAGGAAATTTCACATTGTAAGTTTTACTAGATAAATTTGAGGCATTCATAAAAATTAAAATAAACATTTTATACTCATTACTACATGAATTGATATCATCAATTTAATTCAAGTAAATTTATTTTTTTAAATAAACTAAATTAGTTTTCAATAGAAAATTTCTAATTATTTTTACGTTATTTTTGTTATCTTTTAAAACTATAAATAGACATGTTAAGGTACTAAAAATAAAGATACAAACAAACAACTATGTTAAGAAATTAATCTCCCTAAAAGTATGAAAGACAAACCCACCATAATTGTAAAAATTCACAATCAAATGTATAAATAGCATGGTTCAAACAGAATACCATTTAATCATAAAATTTTTGATACCATGTTAAGAAATTAATCTATTTGAAAAAATTAAATTATTAGATAAGATTTAAAATATAAATTACATATTATACTTTAATAATTTTTTTTTCTTGTGTGTATGCTTACAATATGCTAAGTTAGAATTTTGTTTTTAGTCATAAAAATTGAAGTCATTGGAGGAAATATCGTGACATTTATTAGTTTTTATTTTTAATCTAATTTTTTTTTTTTAATTTTTTTATTATAATTATTATTTATAATTATATTATTTGATTATTAAGATGGATACTAAATAATTATACTTTATGATCTAATACAAATTTAGAATTCAAATTTATAATTAGTTAATAATTTTAATGTTAAATATTAAATAAAAATTAATAATTATGATCTATTTAATTTTTATAAAGCTTATGGGTTAAAATTAAATAAATCATTTTATGATTTGTTATTGAAATTTGACTATCTTTTTTTAATCTTAATACTATTAATAAATTATATTTAAAAAGTTTTTCTTAAATAATTTAATTAATAAAAGATTAATTAAAAAAATTATTTTAATTAATTGTAAACTAATTAAAAAATTAAAATAATATAATTTGAAATTATTGTAGACCAAAAATTTAATTAAAAAAATAATTTTTAGTATCAATGATTAATACGTAAATTCAATAATATAAATATTCTTATTGTTAAAAATATATTCATTTATTAATTTTATTTGCAAAAATTTTTTATTTTAATTTTATTAATTTAATTAAAATTTAATTTCTTTTTATGTTTTTCTATTTATAATTATGCAAACTTAATAATACCAAAATTATCAATTAACTTATTAATTAAAACTTAATATCAGTAAATTAGACTTATATTTACCCTAATTATAAATTCATTAATTAAGTGATTTAGAATAGTTTTAACGAATTCGGCACATGACAACAACATTGATATAAAATACTTGTGTGTTAACGCTTATATTATAATCATTTATTACATATTTTAAATTATAATTATTATTATAACAATTTTCTTTTTTATAGATTTGTATTTAATTGATGTCAAAAAAATAATATTTTAATTAACAATTTACAAAGAAATTTGGAAACATAGTGAGCCTTTCAAATAAGTAACTTGCGGTTTGGTAATTGAATTGACGTGAGTATTTCAACTCTGAAATACTTCTGAAAGCCATCGCTCAGGACCCTAAGAAGGCAGATTCTGGCATCCGGAGCAGAGAGCGATGCAGAATATCCTTCCCCAGTCCCGGCACTTCAAAATATTAAATATTATTAGTTCCCTCGTTCTCCACACCTGGGTCCCCCACGCCAACCCTCGCTTCCCGCGCCCTTTCCAGGTTTTGGGGCAATAAAAAATAATTTCCAAAACTTGTAGAGCCCCAATACGAAACCTGCTTCGCAATTGCACAACTCGCTCCCGTTCTGTGCTTCCAAAGTCCAGATGCTTGCCTTCTCAAAAAAAAAAATAAAAAATAAAAAATAAAAAATAAAATATATATATATATATATATATATATAAAAGAAAAAAGGTCCGAATGCTTGCACAAGACCCTTGACCTGGAACTGAAGCATCAGATAAGCCTGTAAGACATCCAAAGTATGTTGACGGAATCCATGTAATGATATGAAATTTATTTTTTCACCTTTTTTTTTAAAAAAAAAAATTTGTCCGTATTTCCACTTAGTCAAATAAAACTATTATAAATTCCACTTACTTATTTTTTTCATAATAAGTTTGTAATATAACTATATAACAAAAATCTACAAATTTGGGTAACTCAATTGTGGATGACCAAGAATATCTAACATCAATGACATATCCAGAAAATTTTTCCTTATTTCACTTTTTATTTATTTATTTATTTATTTATTAAAATTCTTATTTTTTGAAAAACAATTTTGATGCTTACTATTACAACGAACTAACATTAAAATTCAACCTAAAGAACGGCTTAGATGACAAAATCAATTAATTTGGATATTAAGTGCCCTTTTTCCATCCTCCATGATCGCAAATTGTCATAAATATATTGTATAATGACTCCCTTTCTACCATTTTCCATCCTCAATAATTGCAATTTTGAAATGTTGTCATTAACAATTTTGAAATTGTTAAGGTAACATGTCACGTATAAAAAATAAAAGTATAATTAATTAAGAATCATAAAAAATAATTAGAAAAGCTCTCTTTTCTTTCTCTCTCTCCCCAAATAACAAAATAAAAAAAAAAAAATCAAGAAATTAGAAAAAAATATCACAAGAAACCCAAAATTAAATTTCCGGATTATGTTTTCCTCTGGATCCTCACAGTACGTATTCACATCATCTTCAATCTCATGCACCTGAACATTGAATCCACGATACTCTTCCCTCTGGGCCACCTTGATCTACTTCCTTAGGCCCAACCCAAGTTCCTTCGTAACTCTATGGTCTGCGTTTTGATTAGAATTTCGAAGCTCCATCCACTTGTGCCACCATTATTACTGTTAGAGCTGGGATTAGATTTTGGATTTCATGGCTTTGGTGGGGAGCTGGAGCTAGAATTTAAGTGGAAATGTTCCTTATGGAATATGGTTATTTGGATTCGGATTCACACCTTTGGAAATCGAATCCTAATATAAAACACATTAGGGTGACATTGTCTATTTATGTTTTTCATTAAAAAAAATAATAAAAAAAACATTTTCTTTTAAAGAAAATAAGTTTTAAAAATAAAAAAAAAAAAATTGAAGATTTTCACTTTTGCCATTTATTCGGGTTTCATACTTGACTATTATAGAAGTATTTTTGTGTCTCTCTCTTTCCTCTTTGACATTCTTTTTTAGTCTTACTATTCTTTGGCATCACTTCTTTCCCTTACTTCCTCCCTCCCTCTTTTTATCTGTTCCTTTCACTCTTTTTATTTTTTCATCTATTTTGTGCTATTTTATTTAATCTTCATATCATCTCTCTCTCTCTCTCTTTCTTTCTTTTCGTACACATTCTCTCCTTTCATTTTTCTCTCTCCTCGTACGAATTTTCTTTTTACCCACTTTTTTTTTCTTCAATTTTTTTTTTTTTCAAAATTAAACTTCATCTTCGTCTTTTTTTTTTTTTTTTTTTTTTTAGAATTGTTTCACTTTTTAGAACCAAAGATATGGTCTTCTAATCTTATATGCTTAATTTCTTTTTCTTTTTTTTCCCTCTTTTGTGTGTTGCTTATGCTAAGCGCATTTCAACTTTGTTTAACTAAATCGATATCAGTACTCTAATAGAATATTATCCAGAATCCATGCAATGTGTGGATCAAACTCTAATTTCCAAGAAAAACTACCACCCTGCCAACCATAAAATTCCACAAACTCACGCTGCCTTTACACTAAAAGTAATTTTAGAAGTATTTACTCAATTAACCAAATTGTAAAAATTTAAAACTGGACCAAAAAATTCAATTATAATTAAATAGAAAATCAAAATTAAACCAAAATTTTTAGTTAACTGAAAATTTCAGCTCAATTTCAATTAATTGAATGAATAATTAAGTTTAAGAAAAATATTTAAAATATTAATTAAACTTAGAAAAATATTTTTTTATGTGTTTGTTAAAAAATTTATAATAATTTTTATATATTAATTAATTAATTAATTACTCAATTAAAATATAATAATAATATTTTATGAACATTTATTTATTATTATTAATTATACCAGTAATATATATTTTTAATATTATTAAAATAAAAAATATAAATATAAATAATATTTTTATTTAGTTCTGTTAATTGAAATTTTTTAAAATTTGAAATTATAATTAAATAAAAAAAATTAATTTACATCGTCTAGTTAACCAAAATTTCAATTACCTTAACAACATCTTTCTAGTTTTTGTTCTATTTTATTTTATTTTATTATTATTATTTTTTTAACACCCTTGGGCAATAGTCATGGTGAGCATAAATGGCTCATCTAAGGGAGTATCCTTTCTGCCCTCTCTTGCATCCTCTCGACACCGGAAAAAAGAACAGTACTCCATGTCTGACGCATGTCATATCAGACTAGAAAATTTCAAAAAAGAAAAATCAGACATGCATATTAAATACCATAATAGTGTGTGTTTGACACCCGAAGACAAATCAACTACATATCCTCTATTTTTCGATGATTAAGATGCTGAGAGCCGGCACAAACCCCCTTGGAGACAATGGTGGTGGCACCCGCGAGTAGAGCTCGGCTGCTTAAAGGTCAGATTTGCTGTCGTCGGTGTTGGATTGAGTTTGAAGAATTCTTTCTCAATATACCCAAATGAAGGCAAAAAAAACCAACAATAAAAAATAAAAACACGAGCCATAATGAGCGAAAGACCATGAGAAGGTGGCTAAGGACTGAAAGCTCGAGAAACATTGAGGCAGCTGTTGAGGGCAATAGCTTTTTCTTTTGCGAGAGAATGTCGCTTATAGAGGGGACTAGTGGTTCTGTTTTTTTCCTGATAAGGATGAAAGAGCTAGTGGGTTTTTGGTTGTGTGTTGGTCCATCCGTACCCTGATTTTTTAACACATGCTGCGTCAAGATGTTTGTATCCTTTCATATCCATGTAACCGTATTTTAGTCGTCCCCGTATCATAATTTTTTTAACACATGATATGTCAGAGTGTCTGTATCCTCTTGTGCCTGTCTGTGTCTGTGCTTTTATCCCCCGCAACAAATACCTCAATGAATATAAATAAATTATGCCAAGCCATGCCAGACTTCCACCTCAATTCTGCACATAATTGCTAACTATGGGGGGAGAAAAATATCAATCATGCTACTCCTGACCAGGCTGGGTCAAGACAAAAAGCGTTTTTAAACTCAAAATTGGAAACTGCCCACCTGGCACATTTTGGCGGAGAGACAACCAAGGCTCACATGCACTGACCAAGACCCGTCAAAAGGATTATGCTACCACCGGGATGGTTGGTGAAAGCGAGAGGACGAAAAGGGGTGGAAAGACCATCCTGAATACTGCACCAAACCATTTCTAGGTCCCAGCAATATCACAAAATTGGAACAAAGTGCTTCTAACGATGCTTAAAAGTTATAAAGCGCTGAGCAACGACGCATTTGGTGGACTGGAAACCTCATATGCAATTTAGAGCTAAATGGCTTTAGGTTCCATAGGAGAGTAAAAAGTAGAAACCAACTAATGTTTTAACTGCTTCAACATTAAGAGGAAAGTTTAACTATACATACATTCACAGACTTGCTACATACATATTGGTAGAATGGGTCAGAGATGTGACTGACAACTGCTGCATGTAGCAACCTCGTCAACCTCCAACAATGGTTTTCTATGTACAAAGATTACATCCTTCGTGAAACAACTGAAATAAGAATGAATAACCATCAGTTAAACTATTAGAACCATATAGAGGTAACTTTTGAACTAAAATGAGACATTGATGCTTTTTCACCAGTTACGTATATTTCTTTAGGTTCCTTTTAGCCCGAAATTGGCCAAGTTTGTCCCTCCATTGAGCTGCAGCAAAAACTAATAATTATGAAGAGTCGAAGATGTTACCTTACTATGGTAATATGATAATTCCTGAAAATTTGAAACTGGACTATTCAAAATGGTGAAGAAATGAAATTAAGATAGATGGGGCTGATGATCCACTTGCAATCTAATAACTGGAAAATTTTACACCAAGACTATCAGAAATAATGTTGTAGTGGCAATATGTAATTGCTGACTTCATATTCAATTGCAACCTTACAGATAAAAGAGAGTGAATGGATGGTGTAGAAAAGGGTAAATGTAATGTGACCTAGGATCAAATTAATGAGACAAAAGTCCATTGGTTCAAAATATTTCCAAAATTTTGAATACAACATAATTGTAAAAATCAGCTTCTCCTTTCATCAAAATATCTGAATAAAAGAAATGTGCAAAAAATATTTGAATGTGTCACACACATACCAGCATCATTGTATCGTTCCTCAACAGCAGCCACCAACATGTTGCGCAAAAGATTAAATTCCTTGGTATCGAGACAAGGCTGACCAGTAGGCCTGAAAGCACATAGGTTCTAACCATTAAACCCTTCTCTTTCTGAGAAACAGAAGCACAGTTTGTATGGCATCTAAACCGACTTTTGACATCACCAATTCAGTTATAAATCGCAGAGAGTTACCAGTTCAACAAGTTATGATAATCAACCATGTATGATAGACCAAGAGTTACCTCCTAATTAATCATTTCTTTAATCCAGATACTAAGGTTAGTTGACAAAAAACCTTCACTATCAGAACCAGCAATTAAATGTGCAATATTTGACAACAGAGTTAGGTTACATCCTCTATCTTAGACAAGCCATCAGAATCTGTGCCAGCCAAAAAATGCACCAATAGCTTCCCACAAGCCATAGTTACAGAAACACATAACAACCAGGACAAAGTGGCGCTGGTGACCAAAAGAATAATTCCCACCTCCATCAAAGAGATTGAGAGAGGGAATAAATCTGTAAGCATTGCAACACCTACCGATCTAGTTCAGTGAATAAAAAGCCATCTGAAGCAAGAGACTGTGTTAGCTTTCCAGATTCAATGACTCTCATACCATCACTGTATGCCAGGTATTTGTTGACTTGTATTGGTACCTGCATGGCATATGAAAGAATAAACCTTAGGATAAAGCAAACCACACATAATTGTGCCAGGTTTCATTTAAATTCACGATAAACAATTAAAGATTTCCTGCCAAAAGACTACATTATCCACCGTAGTTCCCAGAGCAGAGAGTTGGATGGACATTAATTAAAAAAAAAAAAAAAAAAGAAAGAAAACATTGACATGGAATACCTTGCATCTCACAGCAATATTTATGGCGTCTGAAGGACGAAGATCAAAGCTGATACATTCTGTATCATTACCCATCTGTTATACCATCAAAGTCTGTCACCAAGCATTTACCTTCCAAGGTTGTACAAGTGTTTTTGCAGAGCAATTTAACTAATATACCAAAAAATAAGGTGTAATTACCTTTGTGAGGTACAACTGTGCAAAATATGCCTCATGCACCCTCTTAGTAACCCTAACAAGTCTGACCTGGAAAAGAGGACCATGCAACACAAACAAGGCTTTGGGAGTAAGGAATGTTCAACATGAATTAGCATTCTTGATAGTGATAAAATAAATCTCCACCACAGACTTGCAGAGACTTCCCATCTTACATCCTACAATATGGCACAAAGGTTGAGCTATTCATTTCCCATGCACTGAGCTTCGTCAATGATTTTTCATTTCTTCTTTCCATTCAGTCTTGACCATATAAAAGGAAAATGAAGATGAAGAATAAGAGAAAATAGTAACTTACTTCATAGCCCATTTTGTCAATCATCTCCTTCACCACTTGATACATTGTCGGCCTAGCCTGAAATTGAAGCCGGATTACAATGTTTTACAGCACTTTAGGAAAAAGGATAGAAATTGTAAAAGACCAAACTTGACATTCTCATTCCAAGAAAGGAGGCAATTAACAGCATACAATTTGAACATTACGCACTGCTGCCATGAGTAAAATGCTTGGCATCTCCACTGCAAACAAAGTCAGATTAAAGGTTGGCAGAATGAAGAGAAAATATCTAACACAAATAAATTTTATTAATGACAATAGCAGCTATCATAAAAGAATGCACATATAAACAATTGACCATAAAAGAAGAAAAAAGGAAAAACAAAAAAAGAAAAGGATGCACTTACAAACAATTATTGGGAGAAGAAGACCAGTTCCGTCTTCCATCTTCAATACAATTGCAGGATGTGGAGCATAGTCCGGAAAATGCCCTCCATGGGGATTGTTATGGACACATCGTAAGTGTCTCCCATCCCTCATTTTGATTATGAAACCATCTGCTCCACTCTTCACCTCAACTACATGAAGGAACCCAAGAGGTATGTTACAAATTTATAATACCAGTAATTACTACAAACAAAATCACTTGGACAACATTTCTCAATGAGGTGGTGCAGATAACTTGCCATCTAATATCAGTAACAAGAAACTAAACTAATTCCAAGATCTCATTAATTGAATGAATTAGATGTCATATAGCCTTACCGGCTTCAACTACGCTAGAGTTAACATAATCTTCATCATTTTCATTGAAGTTCTCTGCTTTGCTCCCATTACCGTCTGCTGATGAGCTGAAGGTACAGTGCACTCTAGTACACTTACGTGCATTTAGTTGACGATAAACACTACCCACCTTCGTCTTGAAACTAGTGATCTGCTTTAATCCCCATAGCTCACTTTTAAGAAGCCTAGCCTTGAAAAAGGGGTCATTCACGGGCAAAGAATAAACTCCAACTTGTTTTGCACGAACGGCAGGACAAATCACTGGTCCTTGCAATAACCCCATCTGAACCTTCCGAATCCTATAATAATAAAAGAAAGCAGGCGACAAAAAACTCATAAGCCACCAGTTTAGTCCCAAAAGTACAGACTACCATATGAATTGAGATAAAACGATGTTGTGCAAGGATCAGACCTTCGATTCACATATGTCAGAAAAATAAAAAAAAAAAAGAAAAGAAAAAGGCAACCAAAAAGTCAAGTTTTATGCATTATATCAGCCGATTCCACAAAAATAAAGCATTGAGATATCTCCTTTAACGATCCAAATTTAGAAAGAGTTCCAATCCTGTAAATTGTACTGAAACAATTGCTGCTACAAATATTATCAACAAATCAATCAAACACATGTCCTAAGCGAACAAAGTACAAGAAGTGAACCACACCTGCAAGTTCCTCTCAATCAAAAGACCTGTCGGAGACAAATCGCCCAAAACTTTTATCGCCTAAAGAACGTCGTATTTATTCGAGAATCTCGGAATTCAAATTGAAATTATGGCAACTGAGATCAGGTTTAGCTGAAGAAGAAAAGACTGAGAGCTTCTAGTGTAAGAAAAATCCGCGATTGGGATTTCGGGAACCGACAAACGGAATCGGATAAAAGCAACGAGAGACCGATAGATAAGGATATAAAGATATTCTTTTTTTTTTTTTTTTTTTTTTTTTTTTTTTTTTTTTAATTTTCGCTCTGTCCAAAGAAAACTGACTAACAAAAGAGACGCGTTGCTGCGAGGGAGAAATAATCTGCAAGCTGAGCAGCCTTTTTATCATCTACTGTTGTTTTTCTGAAATGACGGTTGTGACCCTGATGGTAGGGTAAAGGTATTTTTGCCTTTTGGGTTTGAGGGATCCCCCCCAACCTCCCATGGGCTTTGTTCCCCACAATTCCCTTACCCACTTGGATTAAGAAAAAAGGTAGCAAATAAAAAACTGGCAACAACTTGATCCAATTCCTTCTTGTTTTCTTTTGTCTTGCTGCTCTTCACCTACCTCTTGTTTTTCCTTCCTTTTTTTTTTATTTTTTTTATTTTTTATGGGCTCAAGGGTTGATCACTTTATCCCATTATCCTCAATGATGAAAAATGAAGCATCCAAAATTTTAGATATTAGCTTCATATTCTTAGTCAATTCTTTTTAATTCAGTTAAAGTTATGATTTTTATTTAATAAAATTAAATATATAATTTATTTTAACAAAATATACTATAAAAATATAAATTAATCAATCCACAAATCTTTTTTTGTTTTAAACAAAATATGTTACAACGTAGAAAAATATATGTATAATATAATTTATATGTTTAGAGAAACATACACAAAATCTCAATGAGATTTGAGAATAATTCAAAAAAAAAAAACTTAAAAAAATGAAATTTTCACCGAAGGGAGGAGGTCAAGAAAAATTTTTCAGTACACACGATAGAAAGAAATTGAACATAAAATACGAAGAACACGCCAACGAGGAATGGGGAGGAGGGCGGTGGGTCGGGGCTTGGTCAGGGCCCACTAACATTACAATTGTTTGAGGGCAAGCGCTTAGATGTGTCCCAACCAAATGACTTCGCCGTCGATGATCGTCAAACACGCGCCATAAAGACGACTGGTGGATGTAGGCCGAGAGGCGTGGCTTTGAGCTGGCGATGTCGCATCATGCAGCAGTTGCTCTCTGAGCAAAATTTTTAGGGGGGAAGGGGTGTAAATGACATTCTACCCTAATATGCCACACGTTACCGGTACCCCAAAATATCAGGATGACCGCCACGTGTATCATCCATACATAGAACGATTTCGGATGAGCCGCCCCTCCAAAATATCTGATTTTGATGAACCTCATGCTTCAGCCAATTTTTCAAACGAAAAGACACATTAAAATTCTTTTTTACTGCAATTCATTTTATCAATTTATGCTGTGAAATAATGTAAAGTGATCATTTCAAATATTATACCCACTTTTATGGCCGAGAGAAAATTTAAAACATTTCGGTGGGTTTTATTTCATCAAATATGCTCTTTGGTAGATAAAAGTGTATAGTGTAATTCTATATTTGATTAAATTATATCTTGAATTGTTGTGAGAGATGAAAAAATAAAAAAAAAATAAAAAACAAAGATAAACGAGATAAATTCATAAGAGAAATTTTTTATCCTTAGAGATAGAGATCTAACATATAGAATTTACATTAAACTCTTTACTATTTACTCATCAATTAAATTTATTTATTTCTTACATGAAAATGAATATATATAGTTTTAAAAAAAAATCACATTTTATAAAAAAATTGATTAGCTAATACACTGGAGATTATGATAGACTCCTTACACTAAATTAGTTGTTTTCTTTTGTGTCATTTTTCCTTTTTCCTTTTTTTTTTCTCTTTTTCTTTCTTATTTTGTATTTTTCTTTTCCATTTCTTCCCCGGTCCCCCCTCTCCCCCCCCCCCCCCCCAAAAAAAAAAAAACCCGACACCTATCTTTTTTTTTTTTTTTTTTTTTCCCTTTTTTAATCTCCCACTTGAAGCAGTGCCACCCCTGGCGATCAGTTGCTACTCTGAAAGGAACTATCCGAACACTTTTCTTTGTCAGAAAATATATTTTTGGAGCGTAGTTTGGAGGCTTAATATATTACATTGCCTATTCATTTATCTTTATGTATACGCATTCACCACAGAAGGTATAAAGAGTTGGATAAAACAGAATAAATAGTAAAAACAACAAGCCTGGAAACAATATGAACGGAAACTTAAAAAGTAAATTTCAAGTGAATAAGTAGTAATGAGACAAATGGAGAAATAAAAGGCTAAAAAGTAAGGAGCAGAATAAGTAACTTACTTAGATAAAAAAAAAAAAAGCTGAAATATAAGTGCTGAAAATGGAAGCCCTTTACTCAGGTTAGATGCTTCTTCAAATTGAACTTTCCTCGACCACTTATAAAAAAATTAGGATAGTTAGATTAAGATTGGTAATTTGATTATGATCCTTTAAGTGGCATTTATCATGATGCAAGCATGTTTACTCATTACTTATTCATAAAGAAAAGGTCTGATTTATGGGAATATCTTTGATGGATATTCGGGCCACTTATGAAGCCAACCCTTGTTTATAGTGTATCTTTTTTTCTTAAAAAAGAAAGAGCAGAAATAGTGATGTCAGAATTTGTTGCTTTCTTTGGAAATATTCTATGGAAATTTTCCTCAAACTTACTAAACTTGAATATGTTTTTCTTATACATTTTAAAACTCGGTTGCCTAATGTTGGCAGCCTTTCTTTATATCCCTTTTTATCTCTATGTGCCCCCTTTTGGACTTTGTCACCCTCTTTACCCTTTCTTTTATGTACCCTCACTTTAAAGAGGCTCCCTCCTCTTATAGGGGTTTTGGTTGATTCTTATTGGTTATTGAAGATAAGAAAAAAATTATTTTTAGTGTTTTTTTTTATTTGCATATTTATTTATTTACCCATAGGGGTACTGGGCTTAAACCTACTGTTAGGCATTAAAGTCTGCTGAACCCTTTAGAACCTATGATTTGTTGGGATTTTTGTGGAGGCTTGCTAGCTAGACTTTCTCTCCTTTGATACCTTGGAATTGAGTTGAAGAGAATTGGGTTGTTGGATAGCCTAAAAGGAGTTACCGCCTTGTATTTTCCCAATTGTATTTATCTTAGCTTGTGGTCCTTCTTTTCTTGTATTTAAGGCTTGTAGACTTTCACTTTTACACTGAGCCTTAGGTCTTTGTGATGAGATTATGATATTAGCCATCTTGCCATTGGTTTGGAAGGGGAGGGCCTTTTTAAGGGGTCAATGATGCTTCAAGAAGGATTGACATTCAAGGAACCCAAAGAGCAACCTCTTAGGCCTTTATTAAGGCCTTGTGATTGGAGATTTTAGGATGATATTTATTGGGCTTGTTTGAGAGCCCAATGAAGATTAAGACTCTCTCTTCTTATGGGTTTGATTAAGTCTTATTACATTAGGCTTTTTGTAATCTAGATTGGACTTTAAATAATAAACATAGGCTCTTTAATTAATAAACTTAGTTTTTTTTTTTTTTTATAATGAATCGTAATTCTAATTTCATTTCATTTTTTATCATTTTTTGTTTTTTTATTCTTGTTTTTCACCTTTTTATTTTTCATTTCTTTTTTTTTTTAATTCTTTTCCTTTCTACATCCAAATCCTAATTAATTATGATCTTGTTATATGCCCTGTAGAGAGAGAGAGAGAGAGAGAGAGAGAGAGAGAGAACAAATGCATGAATAACCTACTAATTAGGTTAGATAAAATAAAAGTACAATAACTGCCTCTCTTAGTGAGTTACTATAGAATGAAGGAATAAGCAAAGGTTTTTTTTGGATTCTGATAACAAAATAATGCGCATTTGAGAGAATGCCCATTCATGAGGATTGACAATTCAATCCATCATGATTCTATTTAAAGTTTGCATGACAAGGATGCTTAATGTGCTTATGATTTAGTTAAAGGACTCATCATAAGTCATAGATGTTCTCAAGATGTCTCCACTAGAGATTTCTCTCCTGATGAGAATCTATGTCATATTGCCTTACAGATTTAGGTGAAGCATTTTTTTATGTAACTTTATCTAAAATTCATTTGAAAGGACCATAAGAGTCATAATTGATAAAATACAGTTAAGTGACTTACAAAGATTGCATCATATGGAATTTGTCTTTGTTGAATTTGTGGAAGTACGATTAACACTAACATGGTTGAACCTACTCAAGATAGCTGTATTACCTTACCTTTCAAAAGTTACATTTGCAAAACATACTTAATCATGCCTAAAGTCACCATTCAAAACTTACTTCATTAGTTCTTGCCATTGAATTGTTTGGAGTAAGTGTCATTAGCATGCTTGAGTCTATTGAAGATAGTCACATCACCCTAACTTTTGAGGGTTACAATTGTGAAATGCATTTAATCATTCCTAGAGTTGCCATTCTAAACTTGCTTCTTGTGTTCAAGTTTGTCTAAGATGGTTACATCAACTTAACTTTCTAAGGTTACAATTGCAAATCACACTTAAACATGCTTATGATTGTTGAGATTTGAGAATGTGGCCTATTAATCCATCAAATAATTGCTTACTTTTATTAATGTTTGTTCTCACTCTTTTTAATTGCCTTTATGGATAAAATTATCAATGAGAACCCTTTCTTAACTTCTAATTCATCTTTTTTATTGACTTACCTTTGTTTGGGAGCTTTCACTTTTATGACAACTCTTGATTTTAAATTGTACTTTTCAAATCTCAATTCATAGTTGAGAATTGTCTTTATAAGACCCATGATAATTTTGTCACTTTCTACTTATTATAACACCTTTTAATTTTACTTTGTATTTTTTCCTCTCAATTCATTGTTGAGAACTACTTTTATGTGCCTGTAACCATAATATTCCCTTTTCATTACAATATCTTTTGACCTTTCTTTGTATTTTTTTAGTTATTAATTCATTATTGAGAACTACTTTCATGTAATTGTAGCTTTGGCATTTCCCACTTATTATAGTACATTTTGATTTTACTTTATATTTTTTTAACTTTTAAGTCATTATTGAGAATTGATTTCATTTTCCTGTTTCTATCTTGAGTTAATGTAATGTGTCCTTGTTGTGTAGTATTTTTGTATGTTTATAGTTTCCCTTTCACCATGCAAGCTTTTTACAAAGAAATGCAATTTATGCCATGCTTGTTTTAAATGATTGTTGGCATATTTTTGTTTTTGATTCCCTTATTTGGATAGTAGCCATTTTTCATCATTATGTTGTATTTAAAAATATCTCAAATGATTGATGCAGAATCTTGTAAGAGGAAACATTTGACTAAGGAGTTGCATTTGCAATTTCAAAGAGTAAAGGGTGCATTCTAGCACTTCCTATATTGCCTTAACATAGAGTGTTTTTGAAGGTCTTGAAACTAGTAGGTCAAAATTTACCTGAACTTCAACCAACTTATCACTAATAATGACCTTTACCTTCTAATGTCCATAACTTGAAATTGTATATTGAGGCATGGTCCCATTTATATAGGCAGCTCAACAATTCTTTGAACTTCTCATATAGTGCTATCAAATGCTCTAACAATTATGTGGCTTGTTATTATAATGGTAATGTTAACTTATATCTGCCTAAGGTCCTTTTAGGCATAACAATCTAAGATGAAACATCATTAATAAGTACTTAAGACATGTTGCCACCAAAGCACATGACTAAAATATGTAATACCTATGTGGCCTTACCCTTTAATGAAAATTTCCTCATTATAAAAGAAGATGCAATTATTGGCCACTATGTTATTAACAATATGGGTCAAAGTTGCCTGAGGATATGTTGAATGAGACATAAGCCTTATTAAGAATACAAAACAATGTCTTGCAATGTGGCTTTAAACTTATTAGTAGAAAAAAAGATGAAGATCTTAGTTAGAGAGTAGTTGAACTATTCCATTATGTTATACTCACATTACTTGATGTATTTAAGGAATTATCCATCATTATTATCTATGATTGTTTCTTTGGGCTTGATATTTTGCTTATTTGATGATCCCACCTCCTGTGGGCTCTTAAGAAGGATCTCTTTGACATTCTTAAATATCATCACACCTTTTAGCCTTTATAGCATCTTCTACTTCAGGTCATGCTCCCTACATCTATAAGGTCAGATGTTGCTATGGTTGTTAGGGCTAGTGCTAGTGGTAAATTTTGGGAATCGACTTGACAACTATAGTCCTATGGTATTGCCTCATAAGGCATAATTAGCTAAAATATCTTTAGTATAGTAAGATTTTTCTAATGTTTCAAGGTGGACTCCATTGAAGTGATTTGTTGACCTCTAAGGTGTAATTTCAAAGTGGCATCAATAATAGTCCTTGCCCATATATGCTCAATAAGATTGGCTACCTTGTGATCAGGGAGAGGATTGATATTCATGTTTAGCTTCTTTTTCATCTTTTAGAAGTTAATCTTATTATCATCCCTTAATTCTTGAACTCTACACATAAGTATCTAATTGTTATTAGTTGAGTGCCTAATTTAACCTTGATAGCACTTACATTTGACATTGACATTGTACCATTGGGGATAAGATGGCTATAACTATTTTATTTTGAGGATAGTAAATAATTGATTTTGAATGAGCCATGGAAATAGTTTCAAATATAACACAATAAGATTAAACTTCTTTCTTTCTTGACTTTTTAGCTCAGGAGGGTTACTTGTTCACATAGGTGCATGAGTTTTACACTAAAGAGATCTTTCTTAAGCATTTTGATCAAAAAATGGAATTGAAAGTCTAGTAAGTGTTTTGATAAAATAACAAAACTACCCTTAGAGGTTGCTGAAAGTCTAGTAAGAAAGGTGAATTCTTGATTAGAGATGTTATTCTATCATTTGGGCTTTACCATCTTTATTTTTGTTAGAGCCATCCTTCTTGACTATTGTAGACTCAATAATAGTATCACTAATCTTGCCTTTATGAATTCCCTTGTCATTTTTTTTTATTAGTGATTACCAAATCTACAAAACTTCCTAATGTGTTTCCCATAATTGAAAGTACTAAGAAAAGTGGAAATTAGCTATTACTCTAAAAGAGGGAGTTGAACTTGTCTAGTCATATTATGGCAACACTATGCATATTATTTGAAACTCTCCTCTAGTTTCTTTTCCATGGCTTGGAGATCTAGTTAAGTGGGCTCTAATTTCAAGATATACTTGAACCTAGTTTGAAAGCAAATGCTAGTAGATTTTGAGTTTTAATGTTATATATGTCCTACTTTATATACCAATGGAAAGCCATCCTTGTTAGGCTATCTTTGTAGCAATGCACTGCCAACTTCTTATTTTTGGCAAATACTACCATCTTTTAAATATACAGTATTAAGTTTTTAGCTGGCAATCTTATACATATTTTTCAAATTCAAGTGTTTTAAATATAGGTGGTAGAATCTTATCTTGGTCTAAGCATAAATTTGTTATGGCTATAAGCCGATATATATCCTATCCCTTGATAATTGAAATTTCTTCTTGTAAGAAGTCTATCCTTTGTTTCACATAATCTTCTTTAACTCCTAGAGCTCTTACTTTAGGGGTAGTGCCAAATTCAACGTTTACCTTTGGATTTGTGAAAGTATATTTTGGCATATGAGATTTGGTACTAGATACTTATACTATTGTGGCATGCTTTGTAGCAAAGTAGGTGAGTGAAAAAGGAAGTGTTATTAGTGGAGCATAGGGTGCTTGGGATAGCTTAAGTGCTAAGGTGGCTTAAAATAGTCCTTTTGGCAAGGTAAATGGGATTTGTAAAGGAGTAATGTCTTTGGAAATTATCTTTTCTTTTACAAGTTTTTGAATTATTTGTTCCTTTATCTAAAAACCATCCATGCATCAACTTTATTTTCCATTTTTTGAGTGTGAAATTGGGTTTTAGATCACATTTTTAGCTATTTAGGATCTTTGATGTGGTTTATACCTATTAAATAATTGCATAGGGTGCTTGGGATAGCTTAAGTGCTAAGGTGGCTTAAAATAGTCCTTTTGGCAAGGTAAATGGGATTTGTAAAGGAGTAATGTCTTTGGAAATTATCTTTTCTTTTACAAGTTTTTGAATTATTTGTTCCTTTATCTAAAAACCATCCATGCATCAACTTTATTTTCCATTTTTTGAGTGTGAAATTGGGTTTTGGATCACATTTTTAGCTATTTAGGATCTTTGATGTGGTTTATACCTATTAAATAATTGCTTGAGAAGTATTAAAAATGGATGTAGCATAGATGATGCTTGATGTATATAAGAGACACATGTTAGATGCATAAGTCACTTAAACACACACACACACACACACACTCACATATATATATAAGGCTTTATTACAAAACTATCTTAGTTATATGTATATATATCTAAAGCTTTATTGCAAAACTATCTTAGTTTTGTATCCCATATTATAGCACAAGGGCAAGAGTGCTTAACACCATGCCTTCTAAAGTCTATTACATAAGCATTTGGGGTTAGAGTCTAGTAATATGTACATAATGCCTATATTCCTTTAGATATCTTGCAATCCATCATCCTTTAGATTATATTTTCCATCAATTATCTCCAAATTCTTTGAATTGATATCACTTTTTACATAATGGAGGATTTGCTAATGATAAAGAAATTATGCATAAAAAGTGGAAGCGTGATGAGTAATAATTTATTATGTTTATTTTCTTTTACATTTAGTTGTTTTTAATAAGTTTTATACCTATTTGAACTTAAAATATGTTTTATGACTTAGTTATTTTTTGGAGAAGTTTGTAGGAAAAATTTTAACATTTCATTATTTTGACCTTTGTTACTTGATTCAAGTTTCTCACTAACTTAGTGGTTTAGATTGAAAAAGTTTAGGGTTTAGGGTTTAGGTTTTTTTGGAGAAGTTTTGAGAATATAAGCTTTTAGTAGGAAAAATTTTAACATTTCATTTTTTTGACTTTTGTTACTTGATTCAAGTTTCTCACTTAGTGGTTTAGATTGGAAAAGTGGTATTCAATGAAGTTATAATAGACATCTCAAAATTTCCAAATTGGAGTTGTGAGTCCAAATCCAAGTTTGTTTAAGCCTTAAGGCATTTCTCCAAAGATAAGGCAAAAAACTATGATGTAGTCCTAATTGGAGGAGTCATTATTAGGGTAATATTTCTATTTGAGTATAGAGTACTTAAATGAGCATAACTTAAGCTTCACACATCAAAATCAAGTTATTCAAAAGTCCAAATTGAAGTACTTATTTAGGCCTACAATTGTTATGAAGAGACTTACACCCAAATTAGTTGTTTAATGGTTTAAATATAGTGGAAGAATCATTATAGAATCTATCATAGTTTGGACTAAGTTAGTCTCAATTCTTAACTCATAACTAGGACTCTAGACCTTTGTTTTTAGTAAGACTTAATGCATTGGCAAGCTAGATAGGAGTACTACAATGTTTGTGGAGAAGCAAACCCTAATTCTTACCATATCTAGTTCAAAATCAGCTTGAAATCTAATATAAAAATTTTGCAAGATTTAAAAATCATGAATAAGATGTTTTTAAGATTTTAGAAGATTTTTTTTTTAGTCTTTGGGGTTTATTGGTGGTTGCTATGTATGCTTTTCAGGATATAAATAACCATTTTTTGAGAGCAAAAGGGGGGATGGAGAAAGAATCATATAATTACTTTAAAAGGAATTCATTTTTTTTTTTTAATATGTGCAATTGAACTCTTTAATAGTTTTAGGGGATTTCAAATTTTTGATATTTTAATGATATAGATTGTTAGGTATGTTGTTCTCTTTTCTTATGAAATTATTTAGGTTATTCTAATTTAATAGTTGATTAATTATTTGTTCAATTACTTTAGCTAGGCTAGTAGTATACTATAAAGAACTTTTTTTTTGGGATATAATGGTAAGATCCTAAATGAAGAGATTATTTTACTTAATAAATATCTAAGGAAAAATTCAAGTAACAAATTTTGTTGTTATTTAGGGTTAATAGGTCCATTAAAATTCAAATAATATCATATGTGATTAAAATCATTCAATATCGTAGTTATGAATGAACCTAAAATTAGACATTTAGTATTTGATTTTTTATAATTTATTTTGCTTGATAAGTTTATTTATTTTATTTGCTACAAAATTAAAATTGAACGTTTTCCCCTAATTACATTAATATCTTTAATTTTTAGTGAATCAACAATGAATCAATTGCATTCCTTATAGGATTGACCCTACTCACATTATTTATTATTAAATGATTGGGAGTAAGGTACTAAATTTTCAGTGCCTCAGTGATAGCTACTATAGTGACTCATTTTCCAAATGGATGCCCTCATTGTAATGGTAAGTGTTAACTTTGAAAAGGTCTTAAGGAAGGTTCTTTAATGTGAATACATTGTGATCATAGAGGATTGCCTTGTTGTCTTACTTTAAAGCTACATTGCTATAAGGGTCTAATAAGACATTTTGAGGAAAACTAGTAATTCTTGTAACATAGTGGCAAGTTTGTAATCTAGTTTCTTGATTTTATACCCATATGTCTAGGTGAAAATGGAAAAGGTAGAAGACATATAAAGGGGCATTGTAGCTATTGAGAATATTCCTCCATTCCCAATTGAGCTTATAAGTTTGAACAATTTATAGAGTTTGGGGTAAGCCAACATATTTTATTCCAAGTGCTTTATGATGGCATTGAATTATGATCAATTGATGATCATTTTAATGGTGTACTTCTTGGCTAGATATAAGAGTAAACATAAGACTTCCTTGAGAATATCCTAAAAGTTGATTTAAGGGATTAAAAGGAATTTCATAAAAGGTTAATCTAGATGTTAGTTAATGAATTTTATTAGGGTATTGTCAATTCCATAATGCTTGAGAAAAATTTATGGCAACTTGCTTTTCATAAATTTCTCATGTCTACAGAAAGATTATCTTGTGATTAATTAAAACACATTAGTTGAAAGAAAGTTAGTGACATTTAGAATAGAGATATTGGTCACCTTAGTAGAGGAAAATTACTTTAAGGTTTGAGAAGATGACTCCTTTACTTCCTTATTTTAGATTTAGGGTCATTTAACTTTGAGATATATAAGATAGTAGCTAGGTGAGTGGGTTTTGCCATGGCATTGTGATGAGGGCATTGAGCCTTTCCTATCTTAGAGGGTTGAATGTTGAGATTTATGGCTTTAAACTAATTGGGTATTAAGATAAATTCCCTAACAATCATCCTTATAAGAACTAACAAAACATTTTGCATTCATAAATGGTGTGTAAATCAACTCTGTGTTAGTGACAACAATTGTTCATTCCATGTTTTAGGTAAGGGGACTAGTCATTAGTAATACTTATGTAGAGCATTTTCCTTGTAGATGTGATTTACAATTTCCTTGTTGTTAAGGAATCCCTTCATGGAAACACTATTTAGCATCACCTTGGTATAAGTTACACTACAATTGCTATTTTCCATTTAAAAGTCATGTAAGCTCAATTATGAAGTCCTAAGTATGTATGCTTAAGCAATTGTGTGATATGATAAACACATGTAGATAAATAAAACCGGGGAGGGGGGTAGTATTATAACTATATTAGTATGCACTTGGAATGCTTTGAATTGGCATGCTTTATTTCACATAATGTTGGAAAATGTTTCTTACAAACCATATAGTTGTAGATAAAACACACTAAGCATTATACATCACTAAAGTGTAAGGGGCATATCTCTCTCCTAAGGCTTATATTACTTATGATGAAACTTAAAGAGATATATAGATATATAAGGGAGCTTCTTTAACAAGCTCCTAGGTAAAATTATCAATAAACTCATATAGGTGTAGGCCTCCTTGAGGAATTCCATAAAGGGCTCCTTGAAAGGCTACAAGAGGGTGATCTGTCCCCTTAACTCATATGTTTTAGCAACTATGTATTAAGCTCTTCTTATAGCCTCTTAGACTTGTGTGACCCATTTTGTCATTCAAGTCTTTATTTCTTCATTGAGAAAAGTTAGATGTCTTGATATCCAAAGAGAGCAGTGCTTCTATCAATTAATTATTCTCAGAGAAAGTTATTTTCTTGTTGGAGAGTTGTTATAGCTTTACAAAAGGCTTTTTTTATCTATCTATGGTTAGCACCCAAGCCTTCCATTTCTTGAATCTTCTGATTAGCTATTAGTAGTTGTATGGCTAAGTCTTTATTCCCTTTTAGAAATTACGACAAATGCTTGGTGAGGTGGGTAACGAAGTCATATGGGTTGATTGAATGGTAATAACCTTTCATTGGTTCATCACTAATTCATTTGATTTCCTTTACTATAATGGGATTTATTGAGTTTCTTTCATCTTAGCTTTGCCCTTTGAAATGGAGTTGGTTAGGGCTTCTTCAACTTGACCTTGAGATGGAAGCCATTTTTTACGAGGCTTTGAACATGAGGTGACCAATGCTCTCTATATGTGACTTTGTAAACTACCCTTTATGTTTGAATAATGGACTTGAGTAGTTTGAATTTATTAGGATTATCGTAATCAAACTAAATAGTTGGTGGGCCATAGGTGATTGGTAAAATCTGGAGGTACCCATATGTGCAAGGGCTAAGGTTAGGGTATATCTTATAACTCCACTAATGTTGATTAGTAGGACCCATAAATATTCTCAATTTAAGTAAAAGAATTGAGCCATTTAGTATGCCATTGAAGATTCTTTTCTTGTTTGAGGAAAAACCCAACCACTTTATGTCATAAAATTCAACAAGAGGAGCTTGATTTCCACAAAACCTAGGGTGAGTAAAATTATTTAAGGACACTTTATATGGCTTATAAGTCATAACATACAACAAGATAAATCTCTCCTTGAACTAATCTTGACCCTTGATTTTGCAAAATTTCAAAGATTGAATAATCTCAACTAATATGGTAAGCATATGATTCATACCTTTCTTGACCTCATACAATAGTTTGATAAGCTTTTCATACAAATACCTAATGAGTTTAGGAAACAAGATAAGCCCATAAATAAGAAGAAGTAAAGTAAATGAATTCCCCCTTTTATCCTTGGTCTTGATTCATGCAGTTGATGAGGAATTCACTAGGGATGCATTCTTCCTATCATTTCTCTTTGACCCTAATTTAAAGGAGAATTTAACTCTTTTTTGCCTTAATTAATTTTGATATGTCTTTGGCATATACATCTCTTTTTGAATGATTGGGTGATTTAGGAGACCCTTAATTTCCTTTAGTAGGGGAATCATGTTAATTTTAGGAAAGGCAAAACAATAATAGGTAGGGTCCTAATGATGGATAAAAGCCTTCAATAAGGATTGTTAAACATTGATAGCAAGGAGGTAATCAATGTCTCCATAAATCTTTCAAAATGTCTGCTTTTGGGCCACAAGCCATGAATCCTATATCTACTTAAGGATAAAGCAATTTGATTGTTTGATAGTGAAGTACAGAGGTAGTGGCATAGGTCTTGATTGGGGATAATCTTTAAGCCATTCATGCAGATCCTCACAATAGTTCTTGGTATAGATTAGGTTGTGTTCTAGAATTAGCATGATGACTAGCTGAGTATTCAAAAATAGTAACCTACACTATAGATAGTGAATGAATGCATGGATTGAGATGTTATGCAAAAGCATAAAGGAAAAGATAAAAAAAAAGTGTTAGTATGATGAATAAAATGGTAAAGTGGTAAAGGCAGAAAGTAGAGATGCATGATGTAATATTATATGTAGAGATCAAGTAAGATATCTTAGGCTTTAAGTACTAAGGGGAATGGACATATCAGGTGGGTTAACTTTATGGTTGGAACATCTAGGTAGTGTGCTTTAAGAGATCTATGATTAGGCTAAGAGGCTCTTTGAAGTTCCTTTCTTTAGCATTATAGGCTACGAGCAAGAGATATTAATTCAAGAGAGAGATTTGTGGTCCTTAGTTCAATAGCCATATGCTACTCAAAAGATTCTATACTCTTTAATCTAATGATAAATACAAGATAAGTTGGCCTTTAAGGCTTTTGTAAGTATGAAATGCAATTTAGATGCAATGATAAATAAAAGTGTACATTGTATGCTAAGATAAGATAAACAAACATATAAAATATTAAGTAGGAAAGTAAAAAAGACATAAAAATAAAGACAAGTTAAAGTAGCCTTACTCTATGATTTATCTATAATAAGATTGCCAAGCTATTATGATGTGCCCCTACTTAGGAGAGGCAACATAACAAATGTGGAAGAGGATAGGTCCCATTGGATGAACAAGTGCATTAGTGATTTTTATGGACATTAGGGATTAAGGCAAATTATGTTCTTGTGAGTGCCTAACCTAGTTCACCTTTACTATTCATTTGGCTAGTATAATGTTGAGGGTCATATTCAAGAAAAAAGAGACCTTACTACCACCAAAAATCACCTTAGGGTGACTTAAAATCCTTACCAATAATTTAAGGTGTGATTGAAATACTATAAATAATTAAGTTAGAAACAAACACTATTTTTTGGATTGATGGGACTTGGTTTACTTTACCAGAATTCATCAAGATTAAGGAGTTCGGTTACACCTAGTGGAGGTTGCAACTAACCTAGATGCTTATTACAAATGATAGTACCATTATTGACTTGACTTTACTTCAATGCTCTTTCTTGCAAATATTTTATTTTTTTTTCTCTTTCTAAATGGAATGTGGGCTAATATTTGTCATGAAATGCATATATTAGGTTTTTAATGAGTTGGACATGGTAAATGAGGTTTAGAAAATATAGGAGAGGGAATAGTATAAGGATTAATGAAATTTGCAAATCAATATAATATTATTTACTAACAAATGGTTGGAGTTAAATTAATTTTTTTATTATTTAATTTGATTTATTTCATTGGTTATTAACTTTATTTAGAATTCCCCAATTGGCTTGAGATTTGAGTAGAGTTTTAAAAAATATGGGATGCATTTTATGGAGGTCTCACACTCTAACTAGAGATATGTGTTAGGATTGTGGGATTATTTTATTAAAGATTCCTTATTTTAGGAAATCATCTAAAGAGATGGTTTGAAAATGCTTTTAGTGGTGACTTATTGCATCAGTGGGAAATTCTTTGAAAAAAAAAAGGTTAGAGAACTTTTGAAAATGGTTTCAAAAATTTTTTGAAAAAGGATTTAGACAAACTTTGAAAATGCTTCTAATGTTTATCTTGGTGATTCCTTGCATCAAGGAATTTTTAAAAAAGGGTTAGATTCTTTATTTTTGTGGTGACTCCTTGCATTAGGATGAATTTTCTTTATTCCTTTTTTTTTTGTTGAAAAAGGCTTGAAATTCTAGGCAAATGACTTGAATGCTTTTTGTGCTGATCCTTTACACTTAGGGGAATTTTAAAAATGATTTGAAGATTTTTTGAAAAATGTTTAAATATCATTTAAGACGATTCTTCTTTTGAAGAAATTTTTAACTAATGTTTTGAATTTTAGAAAAATGATTCAAATACTTTTTATGGTGATCTTTACACTAGGAAAATTTTTGAAAAAGAGTTTGGAGAATTTTTGAAAAATGTTTGGATACTTTTTATTATGATTCTTCTCATTAAGAAAAACTTTTTAAAAAATTTTTGAAATTTTTTAAAAACTCAAAAAAGAGAGAGAATTCATTATTTTATGTTTCTTAGGGGTAGTTAAAAATTTCATCATTTCAATGATGGAAGCTTGGCTTTTCATATGCCAAGATGATGTTTTTCTATGGCCTTTATATACTAAATTCTTTTGTGGAGAAAACCTAATTCCCTTATTTATTCTTCTTTTTAGCTATTGCCCCTTTTCTTTTCTCTCAATGTCTCTTACATTTCTTCCTTTTCCTTTTCATAGAAGCCCTTAAAAATCTACACATTCCTTAAAATTTTCATGAAATCTTGGATTTTTGACGTAATTTACTCAAGTTTAAGGGGGACTTTGGGGTTTTTGCTAAGATTTTAATGTTGATGCTTTAAGTATCCAAAATTAATCAAGTAAGGGGTTGAGTATTTTGAGAATCAACCTCGAGTTTGATTAATTGAGTGGAGAAAGAACATAATAAAAGGAAGAAGAGGGAATAAGTTGTTGCATATAAATGAGGATAGGAGGGTATTTTGATTGATTGAAATTATTTCATTAATTACATACGTTGCTCATGCTTCATCTCTTATATATATATATTGATAAGATAAGAGTTATAAGATGGATCTAGAAGTTAGATAAGGTTAAATTTTGAAAGTAGTATGAAAATGAAATAAAATTGCTCTTGGCAACGAAAATTTATTTCCCCTTATTTTATCCATTATAATGGTAACATGATCAATTGTCAGTTGTCATGTGCATCACATACTGCCATGTATCCTCTCCCTTTGTCTTTATTGTCTCTACAATAAACCCCTCATCTTCAATACCCCTTGGCCTCAAGGGTGTAGGTTGGGTACTTCTTCTAGAGATCATAAAGTTATTCCTAAGTCTGAGTGACACATGTATATCACTAGACCAACACTTGGGTGACAATTTTGTTGGTGCATTTAGCAATTCAATAATCTGAAAATACTAAAGGAATAACTTTAGTAAAGAGGTCTATCATCTTGGGTGGTAGCTTTAGAATGTAGTCTTGTGTGTGGCAAAGCTTTGCCTTAAGCTAGGATACACAAAAAATAGGATGGGTCTTAGATTGACATGGTAGTGGTAGTTTGCGAGAATCTGGTAAGGGCTAAAATTTTGGTAGCAAGTTTTTGCAAAGGGTAATACATTCAGGAATGCAATTGATAAAGTTTAAGGAATACATAGTCCCCAACTTAGAAGTCCTTGTATGAATTACATCTGTGCTCTAGATAGATAGTATTACAAAAAATGAATGGTGGCCTTTGTGAGATGAAGCTAGTCATTAACTGAAGCAACTGTTGAATCTCCAAGAACATAAGGAAGATGAATAAGGGTGGAGTAGCCATATAAGGCTTTAAATGGTGTTATACAAATGTTAGAATGGAAATGGGTGTTGTATCACCATTTTGTTAATGACAACTAGTAGCTTTAATGATGAGGATGGACACTAGTAGCACACCTTAAATACATTTCAATACATTAATTGATGACTTTGGTCTAACCATTGCTTTGAGGATGATAGGTGGTGGAGAAATTAATACAAATACCTTGAAGGAGAAAAAGATATTGTCAAAAATTGCTCAAAAAGATAAAGTCCTTATTACTAATGATTTGTTCTAGTAGGTCGTGAAGTTTGAAAACATTGTCCAAGAAAGCTTCGGGAACAATGTTGGTCATAAATGGGTGAGTTCAAGAAATAAAGTGGCCAAATTTGCTAAGACAATTAATGATTACTAGGATAGTGTCCTTTCTAACAATTCACAATAATTTGTTCATGAAGTCCACAATAATACATTGCCATATGCCATATGGAATGAGAAGATGTTTGAGCAAACTAAGATAAGTGGTGTGATCAAATTTACAGCATTGACATGTCTCATTTCTTGATGTAATTCTGGACATTTTTACTAAGACCGTTCCAAAAAAAACAAGTAGCTCACCTTCCTAATGGTATCATAAATTTCCATGTGCCCATCATTAACTCCTTCATGCTAAGTATTAATGATTGAATGGCATAGCTTAGAGTTGGCTCTAATAACCAATTGACCCTTCCATTTTAGTAGTCCATTACTAAATTTATAAGGGGACTTAGTTAGCTACCTTTGTAGCAATTTTGTTATTAAGAATAATAAGCTTGCATCTTACCTCCATGATTGTTTAATATTCTTTAAGAGTGGCATAACTATAATAGAAACAACTATCAATAGGAGCTCATTGCAATTGATATGAGAGAGGGCATTGGTGGCGACAATTTTTCTCCTTTGATGATAACTAATCTTATAGTCAAAGCCAAGTAGTTTAGATAACCACTTGAATTGCCTAGGCATAGAGAGCTTTTAACCCATCAAGTATTTTAAATTGTGGTGGTCCATTAGAATTTTGAAAATGTCAATCATGGAGATAGTGTTTCCACTTGGTCATGACATAAACAACAAGTATTTCTCACTCATAAATAGAGACTTGTTGATGGCAAGGAGCAAATACCTTACTAATATATGTGATGGGGTGGCTATCTTGAGGAAGAACCACTCCTATGCTTGTACCATTAACATTTATTTTGTAGTGAATTCTCATAAGAAGTTTGGCATGACTAGAATAAGAGAGGTGACTATAGCCACCTTTAGCTGTGAAAAGCATTATTGGCTTCAGAGGATGGGAATTTTTTTGCATAATCATGAATGAATTGTCAGTAGTAGCTAATGAGGCCAAGGAACCTATGTAGCTGTTAGGGATTAGTAGGTTAGGGCCAATTGAACATTGCTTTATTTTTTTTGGAATCCTTTGATGTGCTAGTTAATGATATAACTTATCTAAGATATTTGACCTCTTTTTAAGTAAAGAAATATTTGTTACAAGGGCCAATTAGAATGAATGGGCTAGGGCTTTTGACAAGCTCTTGTCCCTCAGTTGTTTGATCATTAATGAGCTAGCATCATGCAAGACATGCTTCTTGCCCTTAAAGGTGAACTCCATGCATAATTGCCTAAAGTTCTAGCAAATATCCCCAAATGTCTCTAACTATTGACCACTTAAGACTAAATCACAACTTCCTAACATAAATATGGTCACATTGAAGGAGACTAAGTTATCTTGTGATACCCATCAGAACTTATGGCAAATTTTGATGCATTTGACATAGCTTTCATTAACTACCTTCATTCTTAAACTAGACACTAATTTAATTAAGTAGCCCACTCTTTTAGTAATCTTAGAATCTAGGAAGTTTTGTGTACTTTTGGAATCAATTAGTGTGTGGAGAGCCTTTGAGTGAACATTGATTGTAACACTCAGGTATGGCAAAAGTCTGTGCTAATTTTGGTGGTCGCATGCCTGTAAATACACACCTGCTCCTCCATTCTTTAATCTATTTATGGGAATTCTTGGGTCTCACCTTTATCTTCCTTGATGTCATTCCCCATCTTAATCAAAAAAGGTTTCTGTAATAGCATTTAACCTTATATTTGTATTTTTCATTGCACTAAAAACAAAGGCCCTTGGCTTGCTTCTCTTCAAACTCTATATTACTCCTTATTTTTAGGTTCTTAGGAGAGCAAGGTTTTTTCATGGTTTTTCTAAGGTTAAAGGTGTTAACAATGGAAGTAATATAGGAACTATTGGTTTTAATGGAAGGCATACTAGCAACCTTAGTTAGATTGCCACAATTTTAGTCTTCTATTGTAGAGTCACCACCATTGCCACTTGTAATATGGCAAGAGCAAAGGCATCTTGTAACCACTTAGGCATAAACATTCACATAAGATGCTAAATTTCTTGTTTGAGGCCATTTAGAAAAATGCTAATAGTGTACTCTTTTAGAAGGTCTTGGCTAAGTAGAATATCAAATTGGTTTTGAAACATTGCCATTAAATGTTCTTATTTGAGACTTAATAGTTCATACATTAAGTTTTCAAAAGCATTAAGGCCAAAATAAGTGAAGGTTAATTGGATGGACTCAACCTATTTCATGGTCATAATGGTTGGTTTCAATTTGACTTAATTCTAGTACCATTGGAGACCCATATTGTCAAGCTAGTCAACAAAAATTTTAACCTTCCTTTCTTTGGTGTTTCATTAAAGTCAAAGAAGTTTTCACATTGATACAACCAATTTTGAAGATTGTCCTTTAGGAAACTCCACCTTAAGTTCCATCTCACTGTAGCGAGAGTGGTCAGGTTCATCTATTGGTAAGAGCCTACAATTCTTTGACCCTAATGTGGACATCATTTAGGCTTAAGACATCATTTGACTCTGTTTCATGTTAGTATTAGTGATTAATGAACATAACTCTTTTAGTGTAGCATTATACTTCTTTGTTTGCTTTTAGATCAATGATTAGATCATCTCATTGTGCTTTCTACCATGATTGACACTTTTATTACTGCTAACCATGGATACTACTCACAAAGGTAGGAATAGTTGCTCTAATACCAATGATGCTAATGCTTTAAGTATCTAAAATTAATCAAGTAAGGGGTTGAGTATTCTATGAATCAACTTTGAGCTTGATCAATTGAGTGGAGAAGAAATAAAATAAAAGGAAGAAAAGTGAAGAAATCATTGCATAGAAAAGGGGAATGAGAGGGTATTTTGATTGATTGAAATTGTTTCACTAATTACACACGTTGCTTATGCTCCATCTCTTATTTATATATACTAATAAGATATTAGTTACAGTATGGTTCTTGAAGTTAAATAAGGCTAACATTGCAAAATATTATGAAATTGAAATGAAATTGTTCTTGGCAATGAAAATCCATTTCCCCCTTTATATCCTTTATAGTAGTAACATGATCAATTGTTAATTGTCATTTGCATCATAAGCTACAACATATCCTTTCCCTTTGTCTTTATCTTCTCTACATTAAATTTTGACCCAAATCAAGAGTTCTGAAACCTTAACCCCTTTTCTCCCTCTTTTCAAGCCTTAGGGCTTTAGATTTATGTCCATTTGAGTTTTGTTGATCATTTTTTTTTTTTTTGGTTATTTTCTCATTTGAGATTGAAGGGACCTAAAGTCAATATTTTGACCTTTGGATTTTGGGAATTTATAAGCTTGAAGGGACTATGATCTCTTCTTGTGATGGTTGTTTCTTTGAAGAGGGAGTAAGTTTTCTAGGTTTAGGGTTTGAGATCTAAAAATTGGCGAGTTTGTTTTTTATTTTATTTCGTTTTAGAAAAGATTGATTTTATTTTATTGTTCTAGTTTGTTTCATTCATGGCCAAATATGTGATTTTGATTTATGGGTGACATTTCCACTGGGTTTTGGTGCCTTCTTGTCTAAATTAGGACTATAATTCTTAGACTTTGGGGGAAGTGGTTTTGTTTTCATGTTTGCTTGAGCCTTTTGGTTTGATTTAAGATGTTTACAATTTAGATCCAAATCTTGTTTAATTTTTTTCTTTTTATTTATATTGGTCTTAAAATTTAGAATCTAAATTTGGTTATAGGTGGATAGGTTTCTAAATCTGGATAAGGGAATGAGTTTGTGTTAAGAAGTGGTTTTTGGAATTTCTTATCCATGTTTAAGGGCTTTGATTTGGAAAAGGAAAAGAAAAAAATTGGAGGAAGGGAGTTGTTCTTTATGGGACATTGTTTCTGAGTTAGGTTGGGTTTATGGGTGCAAATCTAGTAAAATAAGCTGGCTAAGGAAAGTAGAGTTGGTCCATGTTTTACTTGTTAGGTCAAATTCCAAATCCAAGTTGGATTCGAGTTAGGAAGATTGTGAGAGATAGGGTACTTGATGGGTTTACCATGTTATAATCTTTAATTTTTATTTTTGTTATATTTATCTTGTTTTAAATTTTTTAATGTCTTTGATTTTAACATGTACATAGTATATTTGGGAAAAAGGATGAATAAATAGGAAGGGCCTAAGGCTCTAACCATTGTCAACAAAGATTTTGGTGATTGCTAGTGATGAGTTCTGGTGATGATCACCAAAAATTTCAAAAAGTATAGCAGGCACATTTTTGGCCAATCTATCACTTTCTTATAACAAATTACATAATGCACAACTATTTTATACTTTACTTACCAAAAAATAAAGATAAAGCTAACTTGTTCGATTTCTTCTTACAAGGAGATAAGGCAGTGACAAAGATGGAGGCAAGACAAGATTTTGGACTAAGGGATGGATAAGAATTCTTGTCATGGGTCACTTTGTGTGAGTTTTGCTTCTAGCCAATTTTTGTGGTGTTTTCTCCTTAAGTGATGTGTGTTTGAGCTGTCAGGATGCTAAGGAGGTAGTAGGTGAAAGATTATATGGTTTAGTTGGAGTAAATTGTGAGATGTAAGTCATTAGACTACAAGCTATCACCTTTTTTTACTCTTTAAAACCCTTTATGACTTAAGTAATCAAGTGCTGATGCTAGGTCATAGCCTAACGCCCTATAGCCTTTCCTTTGTCTTGCAAGTGCATAACCCCTCAGAAATAGACCTTTTAGTCATTTGGCATTGTTTGTGGGAAACAACACACTTTGTGTTCTTCCTTTTTCCCTAAAAAATCATCCCATTTCTTCTTTTGTGTTTGTTATACCTAATAGTCTCCAAAATTATCACCATGGCTAACGATTCCACTTAACTTGACCATAATTTGCAATTCTACTTAATTTGAGTAACCAAGTTGTTAACTCTTATGAATCACATCTAAGCCATGAGAGACTAGGTTTAGGCCTTTACTATAATGGTTAGGACCTTGGCTCAAACCATAAAAATCCCACCACCACGAGCTCCTAAGTCCAACCTACTTAAAAATGGGTGGTTAGTGATAGTCCCAATTATTGAAAGTTCAAACGAAGGTTAAAACCATATCTCAAAAGTGGAACAATGCATTGACACTAGGCTATAAACAAGGCTAGAGAAGTTACTTCCATCTCTCATAAATGGGTAATAGATTGATCCTTCTTACCATTTAAGGAGTCTTGCAATCATTTGTTAGTGTCTTCTTGAAATAGTAGTCCAACAAATCATCCTTTAGTGATGTGGTAGCAAGATCAACAACCTTGGGTGAATCACTTTCTTGCAATTGAGATGGCTAAACAATTCAAACAACTCATGCATTAGGTTGCTTTCTTGCAGTTGAGAAAGGGACAAGCTATTTGGTCTTAAAAGATGCCTTTGAGGAAATCCAAAATAAACTAATTGAAAGGTTTAAGTTATCCAAGTTAGAGGTTTATAATGGAAACATTGATGTTTTCAATTGCTAGAATCACTTTTGCATCCTAATGTTTTTTTTTTTTTTTTTGTATGGGGCAATAGACATAATGTTGTGTAAAACCTTTACCTCTACCTTGAAGTGTCTAGCCTAGAGGTGGTATTAAAAAATTCCCTTTTGTTTGATTTTCAATTTATACTACACAAGATATAGTTCATAACTCATTTTATTGTGAGCAAAGCACCCAAGAAACCATAAATGTCCTTAATTAGGGTTTAACAAAGAAAAGATGAGTTATTGTGTAACTCTAAACATCCAAGGATTAAAAGACAACTTCCCATTGTTTACCATTATGGCTAACTTAAGGCAGATACTATCTTACAACATGATGAAAAGGAGTCCAAGCCCAAAACACATATATAATCACTATGTCCCGTTGAAGACCTCAAAGCAAAAATCCTCATAGAGATCAAGGACAAGCACTTGGTTTGGTGGTTGAAACCCTTTTAATCCTCACCCATAAAGTGAGACCATTGAGGATTTTGTCAATTGCACAATGAAAATACCACTAATAAGTGCAATTAGTTAAAGAATAAATTAAAAGAGTTCATTAAGTGAGGAATGCTACAAAAGTACATTCATAAAGAAAACCTTCATGGACATTTGGCAGTGATCTTGAGGTGTAATGGTAACAACTAGGAGCAAGGTGCCCTATTAAATGACAAAATGAATCAAGGTAACCCACCTATTGCTCAACTTAGCAAAGGAGTCATCAATGTGATAAGTGAGGGCCCCTCTATAGGGATTAGTTCAGTAACTTGTAAGTCCTACACAAGGAGATGTTGAACCTAAAAGGAAAGTAACCCTTCGAGTCAAACATGTTCATAAACTTTACATACAATAACTGAAGTGGAATATTCATATTAGGATTTAATTATCTTTGATTTTTAACAAGAAGCTTATGGTTTTCCTTTATTAATATTCTATGCATGCACAAAGAAAGGTTGGTTCTTGTAAGGTTTGAAATAGTCTCTTATGGCCTTCTTAATGTCAACACTTCCAACAATTTTTCAAGTTGCACATCAAATAAAGAAGCACTCACAATCATAAACAAAGTAATTACTATCAACCAAAAAAGTTATTGAGATGTGGGGGTGAAGGATTTAGCTCAAAAATTGGGGCTTGCACATCAAAAAGAAAAGGAAGTGACTTACCCTTGCCTAGATCCTCAAATTAAGAACTTCTTCACTTTGGCATTGAACAAATTACTTCCAAGGCAAATGTAGCTTCTGTAACCTCAAAATTATTGCATGATGTTGTCCTTGCACTTACTAAATAATTCTTAAAAGGTTATTTAAGACATTTATCACTAAAAACTTATTGGGCCAACTTATCTACAAAATCAACACAAAAAAAATGATTAATGTAAGAAGGATATCTAGTAACCTTAGATTAACTTTTACCTCTTTATCACTAACCTTTAATGTTAACCTAGCATATTTAACGTCTATAATAACTACAACTGTGGCCAAGAAAGGATGACCTAATATAATAGGAATCTCCTTGTCTTCTTTCATTTCCAACATAATGAAATTAATATGAATGAAATTTTTCTTTTTTTACTTTGACTAACATGTTTTCCAAAATAGCCATAAGGTACTTTATTAATTGGTTAGCTATAAGGAAATGGTAGTAGGTTATTGCCCCTTTAATCAAAGTGTCCTACATATAAATAAAGGCATTAATGAAAGGCGAACAACTAAATCACACAAAACTTTATAAAAATTAACATCACCAATTGTGCAAGGGATCTAAAAACTCCTTAGATCCCTAAGCTTTGATGGAAGCTTACTCTAGATAACTGCATTACACTTTTTGATCAAATAAATGGTCTTGTGATCCTCTAATTTCCTCTTGTTTGACATAATCTCATTGGAAACTTTTCATAAACAAGAATTTAATCTAAGTCATTTGCAAAAGGAATATCAATGTATAATTTCCAAAATTCTTCAAGAAATTTCTTAAATTATTTATCAATCTTATTTTGCTTAAACCTTTATAGAAAATGAATTGAGGGGAAGGACATAAGGTTTGATTATTGGTGGTGGTGTGGATGTTGTCTTAGTATGTTCAACATATTTCTAACTTGCCTCTTCATGACTTGCATCGTCATCTTCATCCACTATAGCTTTACCACTTACCTAACCAAGTTGCTAACCACTTCTCAAGGTAAATGCCTTGCAATGTTCCTTTAGATTAACCTCTGTTTTACTAGTTAGACTCCTTTGACCATAAGGTTAGATCTCATTTTCTATCTAACCCATTTGAACTTCTAAATTATAGTTGAAATTAACCAATTAATCAAATTTAGATTCTAGCTGCTCAAACCTCTTCAAAGCGACATTGGCTAGCTTTTTAATATTTGACTCCTATGTTGGTTTGCTCTCTTATTATTGCATCATTCTTTGGGGTCTCAGTTAAAGACTGGAAGGATTGAGAGGTCTTAAGCTATTGGCTTGATTTCCTTGATCTCTCCAAGACAAATTAGGATGATTTCTCCAACCTGGGCTACTTATCAAAATTCAACACAAATTATGCTTGTTGAACTTGAACACAATTAAAACTAAAGCATACTTCTTCACACCAATAGTAATTCATTGCATTAAAGTTAGAAATATCATTAACATTACCCAACTTACCAAACGTTTTCACTATGTTATCAACCTTGATGTTAAGCATATTTATTCCATCAACTTCATATATACTTAGAACTCTTTAGGGGCATTCCTCTCTTGTTTGACTACTGATATTTAGTAGATGTCATATTTTCCAACAGCACATGTCTCTTGTAACAAAGCATTCTAGGTTGTAAAAGAATTAAGAGCTTTAGACTTTAGTCAGATCTTTACCTCAAGCATTATATGGCAATATTATGAGATAAATTGTAGTGATTAAAAGTGTTGTAAACAAAATTACTGAGAACAAAAGTGTTGTTTATCAAAGTAATATGTTGTTTGGTAATGGTAGTAAAATCAGTGTAAAAAAAATCTTTATTTGCACAAGAGATTCCTAATTTGAAATAGTTTATTATATTGAAAGTTTTGTGAGAGAAAAAATCCATACCAACAATAATTCTAAGGGATTTATGGTATTTCCTAAGAATAAAGACTTTATAATAAGAGCATAAAAGATATTTCTATCAATGAAAATTCTACTTGGTTTAGAATTTTTATGAGAGGTGAATTATAATTTTATAAGTCTATCATTGAAATGATGACAAAGTCAAGGAATGCTAAAAGATTGTTTATTAAAGAAAAACATGAAAGTTATATTATGGAAATATTGGATAATCTTTTAAACTACTTGGGTTATTTTTTCCATTTAATCTAAAATTAGTTATGGTTTAGCCATTAGGTTTTTTAGTATTCTTTAAAAGCATCTCTAGTTTACTTTATTGAAACTAAGGTTTTAGAGGGCATCATGGTTGGGAAAACATCATCTATAAAAGTGACCATACATCATAAAATTTGCTTTTGGGTCTAAAATACAATTGTTACACCTCAACATAGTTTCTATTATAATACCAAACAAGGCTTTATTCTTAAAAGAGAAAAAGTATCAATCAAATGGCATCATTGCTAACTCCATTAATCTTGATAGGTTACAAATTTTGGAAGTTTGTATGATATGCATTTAAGTCCTATGGCTTTACACCAAGCTGATCTTGTTAAACCATCCAAATAAGGCTTATTTGATCTCAAAATTCTTGGCATTCATTATTAGCCTCGCAATATTAGATCCAACACCATTGACACTTGGCATTGCATAATTATGCAATGTTCTTAGATTATAATTTCAATTGATCAATTTATCTTTCATTAGTTCTTGTTCTTACTCTAATGGGCACTCTTTCCTTTTTATCTTAGGATCATATAAGATAATCTACCCATATGTATGTGGCAGACACTAATCAACATTGTAATGTCAAGAACAAATATTTTTAATAAAAAAATACTAAAAATAGTAAATGTGAATCAAAATGTAGCAAAAATAAAAAAAAATAAAACAATAAAAACACACAAAAATGATTTGAGACCCTTAATTAGGACATCTTTTCCTTCAAAATGGATATGGGCATGGCCACTAATTCAACAATCATTTTTTATTTTTAATTGTACCTACAATTTTAGCTAAAAACACCTATTAAAATAAAACTTTGCAAACATAGAACTAAAAGATCAAATATCAACAAAATCTAGTCCAACCCTTGTTAGGAATCAAAACTCATAAAACAAAAAATCACTAACACCTTAAATAATAACAAATGAATCTAAACAAAAATAATCACAAAAATCAAATAATAAAAGAAACTAATCAAGAAGATATGTAGAATAGAATCATGCACTAAAATTATCAAAATAGAAAATTAAATAAATGAAATTAAAATAGAATAAGAGTATAAATAAAAATTAAATCATAAACAAAAATATAATCTAGATTAATAAAAAAAATTTGTTATTTTGATGTTAAAGACTCCTCTCCCTTAAAATGATGCCAAAAACTTGATTGCCCTAATATCTAGCATAAGTGTATGAGACGTTTAAGTAGTAAAGTGAGTGTAAGTCCAAGTATAAATCCCATAAGGTGAAAACAAAAGTACCAAATTATGCAAATTTTTTATATCATTTAGATAAATTGAATGAAGAAAAGGTTTTCTAATTGTAGAATTAAAAGCCAACTTTCAATGTAAATTAAAAATCAATAAACAAGGGTTTTAAGACTTAAATTTTATCAACTAAATACCATTAAAAAACTTAACATTTGGTTATTAGAATTAAAACTTAATAACAATAATGACCAAATTCCTTATGATATATGATGATCTACATTTATGACTATAGAAACTAACACGAGTTCATTAAGATTTGTGGGATTCTCAATAGTGATCATAAAGGCATATATTTTTATTCTTAACTACACATCATAAATTTAATGCTTTTATAAATTATTGTTAAAGCTTCACTTTTGCTCCATCATTTAATACTTTAAACATGCAAACAATGGTAAGTTATTTACAGAAATGAAATTCAAAAGTATTAAATTGAATTAATTAAGAACAATCGAAGCAACTAAAATATTAATTTGTTAAAAGAATTTAGTGACTACATCATCATCTTAAGATAAAACATCTAGCCATTTATACTTATCAAAACACATGAATAATAATTAAACATTCATAAGACTTCCTAAAATAAATTAGTAAATGATGAGGAAAAAGAGGAGTTAGTAAGAAGTCTAGTAGTCTTAAATTCTTGCACTTTTGTCTATCATCTTTGTTGCTTTATGATCCTTTACCTTATATTTTGTCCTTTCCCTAGGTCATTTGTCATCATGGTATTTATAAATCTCTTTTATAATGGCTATGATACCCTCAAAATTTCCTAAAAAAATATTGCATAATCTTATAGAAATCAAAGAGAATTGACACTAGTTAGACCTTTCAAAAGTAATTTAGTCCTTTAACCAATTTTATGACTAGCCTATGCCTTCTCCTCTATGTTTCAAACCTCATCATAAGTCCAATTCATTAATTTCATTACTTTGTTGATTTAATTTTTCACCATCAACTTCTAGCTAATTTTTGACTATTAAAATTACAAATTTCAAGTTAGGCTTTCATGAGAATTATAGCCTTATGGCTTTAGTTATGACCCAAAAATCAAATAGTGTGTTAGTTACTAGAATAGGAATTCTTGCCAAAATATGAGATGCTTTCTAATCCAAATGCTTTATATCTTTAAGCCTATTTAAAGCCTAATTCACCACTTAGACATACAAAATAAAAAAAATTACATAAATGTCTTAAAATTCAAAATATTATGAGTAATTAACCTAAGAACTAGGAAAACACTTAGATTGTGACAAAAAATGTGTGAAATAATTCCACTTATCAATTGAAATTCCTGAGATAGGCCTTGAAGTCATGTCTCACAAGCTTATCATGGACTTGACTTATCAATCATTGAGACAAAAAAAAAAAAAAAAAAACTAAATTTCATCTTTAAGAGAAAACAACAATTTAAGAAGAGGTTAATAAATTACTTCAAGCTAGTATTATTGGTGAAGCTGACTATAACAATTGGTTGTTTAATATGGTTATGGGTCAAGAAACATAATAACATGTAAAGAATGTGTGTCGACTTCATTGATTTAAAGAAAATGTGCCTAAAAGACACTTATGCCTTGTCCTACATTGATTAACTTGTTTACTTCTTGTGGTGAGAATCATTAACTTTAAGGATGCATTTTAAGAGTACAATCTAATCCCCATTTATGAGCTTTACCAACAGAAAGCATCCTTCATCATGAAAGTTAGGCCATACTAAGGTGATGCCTTTCAATTTGAAGAACGTAAGTGCCACTTACCAATACCTAGTCAAAAAGATATTTAAATAATAAATTGGATGAAAAGTGGATGTTTATGGAGATTATATGCTAGTTAAAAGCATAACAACCATGTAATGGACCTGCAAAAATCCTTTGACATGCTGAATAGATAAAATATGAAGGTGAACCCAACAAAATGTGCCATTATGGTACAATTCTGCAAATTCTTTAGTTTACTCATTTCTAAATTTGGAATTAAAGCAAACCTCAAAAATAGAGGTGATCTAGGCAATCCTAGAGCTATCATCCCTAAAGAGTGTTAAAGAAGTGCATAAACTCATGGGCATGTTAGCCTACATCAAGATATTTATACCTAGGTTTGGAGACAAATAGTTGCAGTTCTTGTAAATTTTAAAAAAAAAATGGTTGAGATAAAACTTGAATGTCTAGGTTTAGAGATAAATAGTTTTAGTTCTTGCAAATTTTGGAAAAAGGGTTAAGATTCATCTTGAATAAGGATGGTAAGAAAAGTTTTTAGTGAGCTAAAAGTGTATCTAGTCACATTTCTACTCCTTAGTAAGTTGGTTTAGGAGAAAGTGTTATTCATATACCTAATGGTAAACTCATTTGCAGTTAGCTTAATTTTGTTTTGAGAGGTAGGGTGAACTTAAAAGCTAAGGTATTATGTGACTGAGGATCTTTAGGGAGTTGAAATAAGGTATCCTAAAATTGACAAGATGGCATTAGCCTTAATCACCTTATCACAAAAACTTAGGCCTTACTTTTAGGGGCATAAAATCATTGTCCTGACCAATCAACCATTAAGACTAGTCTTACAAAAGCTAGACATCAAAAGAAGATTATTGAAATGGTTAATGGAACTAAGAGAATTTGATATCTAAATTTAACTCCAAAAGGCAATAAAGGGCCAAGCCCTAATGATTTTGTTAGTGAATGTGCCAATTTCAACATAGGTAAATTCATCAAATTGCAGGAATTTGAATGGTCAATACATATCAATGGATCATCTAGTAAAGAAGGAAGTGGAGTAGACATTATTTTACAAAGGCTAGGAAATGTGCTCTTAGAGTATGCGCTAAAATTCCAATTCCTAACATCCAACAATAAAGTGAAAAATAAGCCAAATACAAGGTGAATTTGAAGCAAAAGACCATGACTAATTACTTATAAAAGGCAAGAACATATGAGTAGACTTTGAAAAGGCCAATATGTGTCTTGAACTCTTCAAAATTTTAAGGGTAAATAATGTGCAGGCAAATAAGCTCTCAAAATACCTACTATCTAGGAATTTATAAGTTGACAAACATTTCATAATGGAAACGTTAAAATAGTTGAGTTATGCAATCTCAACCATCAAAGTGGCAATAACACAATCCAATCTATAAAATATTATGAAAGAAAGGATAATTTTTTATTTCATTCATCTAATTCAAGAATTTAAAACCTATATATATATATACTACAAAGTGACTTGCCTATTTAGGAAGTATTAGTTGTATAAAAAATAAAATCCTTAATTAATATAATATGCATAATATTCTCATATATTTGCACCATATATTACCTTATTATAAATTATTTCCTTTCCAACACTCCCCCTCAAGCTAGTTTGTAAATATTTTCCATAACTAGCTTGCTTACAAGATAATCAAACTAATTTTTAGGCAGTCCTTTGGTAAGAATATCAACAACCTATCAATTTATAGGTAAGTAAGGAATACATATTAACCACTTTGAAGTTTTTCTTTGATAAAATGTCTATGAACTTTGATATGCTTAGTCTTATCATGAAAGACTATATTATAAGCAATTGAAATCACAACTTTAATATCATAATACACTTTCGTAGGAAGTAAAATTGAGAGTTATAGATCTTCTAGTAACTTTATAATCCACATGATCTCACAAATGTCATGTGCAAGAGATTTAAGTTCTATTTAAGCACTACTCCATGCTACAACACTTTGCTTTTTACTTCACCAAATGACTAAATTTCACCCACAAAAGTGCAATAATTTGATGTTAACTGTCAATCAATAATGTTTCCTACCTAATCAACATTGGTGTAAACTTCTATTTAAATGTTACTATTCATTCTAAACATTAACCCTTTGCTTAGTATCCTTATAAGATACCTTAGTATTCTATATGTAACATCAAATTATTTTTTGCCTAGGGCGTGCATAAATTGACTTACCATACTCATAAAAAATGTAATATCAAGCCAAATGTGTGATAAGTAAATAAGCTTACCTATTAAGCATTGAAAATTTTCCCTTTTAATCACATTTTTACTAGTAGTTGGATTTAGTTTTAATTAAAGTCTCGATTGCTTTACATCTTAGAAGTCCAATTTCATTAAGTAAATCAAGAATCTATTTTCTTTGATTTACAAATGTATCTTCTATTGATCTTGCAAACTTCATGCCTAGAAAGTACTTTAACACTCCTAGATCTTTAATTTCAAATTATGTAGCTAATGTTTTCTTTAGCTTTGATAATTCATCAATATCATCACCTATCAAAATTATATCATCAACATATACAATTAAAATTGCAATCTTATCTTTATGAAACTATCTATAAAACATAGTTTGATTAGATTGACTTTGGTAGTATCCATAACCTTTTACTGCCTTCCCAAAACATTCAAACTAGGCTCTAAGAGACTATTTAAGACCATACAAAGACTTCTCAAGCTTGCACACTTTGTTTTGGCCAATAGTACTTTCAAAAGCTAGAAGAGGGCATATAAGTACCTATTTTTCTAAGTCACTATTTAAAAACATTCTTCAAATCTAGTTGTTATAGAGGCTAGTTAAAATTGGCTGAAGAGATAGTAACACACAAATGGAGTTGATTTTTGCTACTAAGGTAAAAGTTTCTTGGTCATCAATACCATGAATTTAAGTAAACCCCGTAGCAACCAATCTTACTTTATATCTCTTCATACTTTCATATGCTTTGCATTTTATAGTAAACACCCATTTACACCCTACTGTTTTATGATCTTTTGGTAATTTTGCAATCTCCCAAGTCTCATTCTTTTTTAGTGCATCAATCTCCTCCCTAACTACTAATTTCCACTCTAAATCATCAAGTGCTTCCTAAATGCTTCTCAAGATAAACAAGTTAGAAATTTTTTATGTAAATGCCTTATGTTTATAAGAGAACCTATCATATGACAAATACTTTACAATGGAATGATTAGTATAAGAACAAGTTGCTAGAGCTTAGGTATAAGAACAAGTTCCTAGGGATATCCAAATTATTATATTTTGGTTCAAAAGAATTATTAGGAATGAAAGGAGAATCAATAAAAAGAGATGAAAGTTGAAGAGAATCAACATCATTTAAATCTAGAGCTTTAAATTGGCTTAGTGGTGCTTTAAGTAGAAATGATTCTTTACCCTTTTATAACTTTTTTTTCATTGTATAAACAATAACTTTAGGCTTAGAATTATCTAGTAGTGTTTTTTCCCTTGTTAAAGACTCCTCCACACTTGGCATAATAGGACACAGATGTAAGACTTTGGGTAAAATATGCTGAAATCCCAATTATTTTCTTCATTGAGTTTCACCCCTTGAAAAAAATTATTTCAAAAATTTTCAAGAAATACAACATTCATAGTAATAAAAATTTTATGAGTTAAAGGATTAAATCATTATATATCCTTTCTTGTTTGTTGCATAGCTAACAAAATCATATTTTTTAACTTTAGGATTAAGCTTGGATTGATCATTATGAGGAATAAGAACATAAGTTGTGTAGGCAAAAACCTTAAAAGGTAAAGGTGAAACAATCCAAGTCTTAGGAAAACATTATTTAAAACATTTTGGGAGTATAGTGTAATTCAAAACATGAGTGGGCATCTTATTAATTAAATATGTTATAGTTAAAATGGCTCACCAAAGATACTTAACAATATGCATAGAAAACATTAAGGCACATACAACTTCTATTAAATGTTTATTTTTTCTTTCAACAATACTATTTTGTTATAGTGTATCAACATAAGTAGATTAATGTTGAATACCCTTGTTTCTTAAGAAGTTACCCAGAGAATCATTGACATGCTTAATGCCATTATTAGTGTGCAAAATTTCAATTTGTGTATGAAATTATATTTCAATTATAGTGTAAAACCTTTTGAATAAAGTCTAAATTTTAGATTTATCATTCATAAAAAATATACCCAACATAATAAGGTATAATCATTAATAAAAGTTACAAACCATTTTTGTCCCAAAAAAGTTTGAATTTTTAAAGATCCCTAAACATCATTATAAATTAGGTAAAAAGGTTGAGAATGTTGATATGGCTTGAAAAAAATATGTATTTTTATGACTTTTTAATAAAAGGCAATGTTCACATTGAAAATGGGAACAATCACTTTGATTAAACAAAGTAAGAAACAATTTCTTAAGATAAGAAAAGTTAGAGTGTCCTAACTTATAGTCCCAAGGCATTATTTTGTCATTAACAAAGGTAGAACTAACACTACTTAATCTCTAAGGTAATTTATGCTTAAAATCTTCATCTTCAAATTAGTAAAAACCATTTATCATCCTAGCATTGCGAATCTTCCTCCCCCAATTTAGGTCCTAGAAAACACAATGAGACTTAAAGAAAGTAACATGACAATTAAAATCTTTGGATAATTTACTAACAGATGAAAGATTACAAGCAAGTTAAGGTACATAAAGGATCAATTTAAGTGATAAGATTTTTTATAGTTTGACCAAACCTTTTCTTGCTATAAAAAAATATGATGCATTTACTATACAAAATTTTTCATATCCTAAATAAGGATTATATGTGTGAAATAAATTGGAAAAACTAGTCATATGGTTAGATGCTCCTAAATCTATTATCCAAGGAGCTAATTACGAAATAAATTAATAAACTAAGGTATTTAATTTATTACTTGTTTGCAAAGAGAAACATTAGAAGTACCTAATAATCCAACGTTAGATTTTAGAGAATGTGATCCACTTGCTAAGTATTGAATGGGAAAATTTTAGCTTTATGTGCAGTAGGGACATTCATGTGGCTATTTTGCTTATTGAACTTCCCTTTATGCTTGCCCCTCCAATTGGCTAGTTTACCATGAAGCTTTTAGCATATTTCATAGGTATGTCTTGGCTTATTATAATGATCACATTATACTCTAGGCTTCTTATCAGCTTTGCATGAAATATAGCAACTAGTATAAGTGTCACTTGTAGCCAAAGCAAAATCTTCAAGAATGCTATTCAAAGTCATCTTGCCAAGCATGACAAATCTACAACTCTCTTCATAACAAACTTTATAGAAAATTTCTTCAATAGAGGCCAGAGGTTGTTTACCAATTATCCTCTTCCTAACTTCATCGAATTCAACTTTTAAACCAATAAGAAACTTGGAACTTTGATCATCTTTAACCTTTTTTTTTATAGTAGTAGGTAGAAGTTTTCCACTCATAAGTATTGAATAAGTCTAAACTTGATATATGCATTTTAATGAATTGAAGTATTTAGTAACATTAAATTTGCCTTAACATATATCTCAAGGTTTTAATTTCAATTCATAGACTTGGGATTGATTTCCTAAGTTTGAATACATATGATTGATATTGTCCTAAAGCCTCTTAGTTGTGTGATAACATAAGTAGTTGGAATAAATATCTTCCTCCCTGGAGTTCACCAACCATGTCATTACCATAGAGTTTTCAGCATTCCATGTGGGGTATGTTGGATCATCCATGGTAGGTTCCCTTCTATCTCTAGTAATGTTGCCAATTTTCCCTCTTCCTCAAATATACATATGCATAGATTAAGACTAGCATACAAATTATCTCCATTCAGCCAAATAGTAGTTATTTGGATTGAATGAGATTTAGAGGAAACCAAGGTTGAAAGTGTTTGCATATTAGTTGAAATAGGTGTTTCGGATGAAGAAGGATTAGTGGTTGTGGTGTCAAATTAGATTTCTAACATGGTAGAGTTATGGCTACTGATTTATGGCTAAGTGAGACAAGGATATTAGGTATAAATTAAACAACTAGGGTTTTGAAAAAACTTATAAGTAGCTAAGGTTTTATTTTTACTTTACATGGACAAGGCTTGCTCTAATACCAAGCAAAATATTATGGAAAAAAGGATTAATTTTGATTTCATTCATCTAATTGAAGAATTTACAGCTTATATATATTGCAAAGAAACTTGCCAATTTAGGAAGTATTAGCTATACAAAAAATACAATCCATAACTAGTAGAACATACACAACTTCTTATATTTACACCATAAATTACTTTATTCTAAGTTACTTTCTTTCCAACATAACCCCGCTTGGAGATAGTCAACAAGCTAGATGCATCAAATATAAGGTAGTTGGTACACCCTTTTACAAGGAAAATTATGCAAAAGATACTTTAATCTCCCACTGTTAAGGTGCTTTACAAGGAAGGAAGGAGATTATTTGCTTCAAGAGATACATGAAGGAATATAAAGCAATAATTCTAAATGGAAAGTCATGGCCTCCAAATCTTTAAAGTAAGTCTTTTATTGGCCTATAATGAAGGAAGACTCCCTCAAGCTTGTGAGGAAATGTGAGAGTTGCTATCTTTTTGCAAAAATATGTAAACAACCTACCACCTAAATAACCCCTATGTCATTGCCATGGTTGTTTGCACAATAGAGATTTTACTTAATGGATCCTCCCCCCAAAGCCCTTAGAGGTAAAAGATGTATAAAAGTGGCAATAAATTACTTCACCAATATTTAAGGCAAAATATGAGAAATTTTGTTTAAAAATCTATTAAATGCAAATTCAACATGCCTTATATCATCATTATATACAATAGGAAGTAGTTTGATAATGCCAAAGTCAAAAACTTCTACTAGGCATCCACTTGAAATTTTCAGCCGTCAAACACCCCAAAACCAATACGGAGATAGAGGTTACCAACAAGTTTATTGTTTAAGGCATTAAAGATTGAGTAAGGCTAATAAGCAATGGTTGGATGAGTTGCTCAAGGCCTTATGGGCATACCACACCATGCCAAAAATAGCCATAAGAGAAACCCCTTTTGTCTTAGCTTTTGGTCTATACCTTTGGTGCTTTAAAACTATTAAATTCCATCAAACATGGGACTTAATGATCTTAATTTGCTTATCATTAAAGGATTGAATGGTTTGATTACTAAATGATAAGACAATCACTTCATTTCTTTTTAATAAGGTTCTCCTTCCATTGTAAGGACTCATTCATAAAAAATGGTGATGCCATTACTTTTCTATCTACACCATACATTATATTCTTTGTGATAAGCTATTATTTACACCTTTGGTACTCTAAATCCATTAAATTTCATCAAATAAAAGTGTCATTGATCTTTATTAGCTATTCTTATAACAATTGCATGGTTTAATTCCTAAAGTTTGACATTATTGCTTCATTTGTTTCTAACAAGGGTTCTCTTTTCAACAAAAGGACTCATTTGCATTAAATGATCATGAAATTATCTTATGTGCCTACATCAATCATAATATTCATTGTGAAAAGCATGTCTTTACATCTCTAGTACTCTAAAACCATTTAATTTCATCAAACAAATGGGTCAATTATCTAGATTAACTTTTGTGTTAGGTTTAATTGTCTCAATCTTTAAAGGATGGGATCATTACTTTATGTGCTACTAATAAGGCTTTTCTTTCCATTATAAGAACTCATTTACATAAAATGATCATGTAATTAGCTTATGTGTTTACACCAAGTTTTATATTCATTGCAATAAGCATGTCCTTCCAACTTTAGAACTTTGAATCCATTGAATTTCATGACATAGGGGAGTAAATGATTTTTATTAGTTTTTCTTATAAGGATTGAATGGTTTGATTGCTAAATGATGAGATAATCACTTTATTTCATAATAAGGTCTTTCTTTTCATTATAAGGACTCATATAAACAAAATAATCATGAACTTCACTTTTGTGTCCACACTAAACAATATATTCATTAAAACAAGCACATCATTATAGCTCAGGTACTCTAAATCCACTAAATTTCATCAAACAAAGGAGTCATTGATTTTGATTAGCATCTTTTACAAGGATTTAATGGTTTAATTCCAAAAGATTGATATCGTTACTTCATTTCTTGCTAATAAGTCTTCTCCATTCAATACAAGGACTTATTCACTTAAAATGATCATGAAATTGGCTTTAAGCTCTACACTAGGCATTATATTCATTACGACAAGCACATCCTTACAATGTTGGCACTTTGAATCCACCAAATTCCTTTGTCCAATAGAGTTATTGGTCTTGATTAGCTTTTCTTGTTGGATTTGAATGGTTTAATTCTTGATGGATAAGGGCTTCATTTCAGTTCTCATTAATAAAGCTTTTTCTTCCATTGCAAGGACTCATTCATATAAAATGATCATAAAGTTCACTTTTTTGTATATAATAGATATTACTTTCATTACGACAAAAATGTCTTTACACCACTAAATTCATTAAATTCCATCAATCAAGGAAATTGATTATCATGATTAGATTTTCTTACATGGATTGGGTGGTTTGATTCTAAAAGTATGAGATTGTCACTTCATTTCATGCTAAAAAGGATTATGCTTTCATTGCACATACTCATTCATTCAAAATAATCATGAAATTAATTTTTTTTTTGTATGCCAAACATTATATTGATTGTGAGAAGCATGTCCTTGCTACATTGGCATTTTGAATCTATTAAATTTCATTGAACCAAATTGTTATTGATCTTAAATAACTTTTCTTACTAGATTTTGATCGTTCATTTTTTGAAGGATAAGACCACCACTTCAATTCCACCAAATAAGTCTTATGCATCCTTTGTAAGTACTAATTTATATGCCAAACATTATATTGATTGCAAAAAGCACATCCTTACAACTTTGGTAATCTAAATCCATTGATTTCCTATATTTGTGCTTTCATATAAAGATGCTTATTTTAGTGCTAACATCCCTTTTGCAAGATTTTAAAGGTGTATCTCTCAAGGACATTCTAGATGGTTTACAACCTAAAAAGCAAATTAAACATCAAATTTATTTATTTATTTTTCCTTAGAGTAGCAATTCCAAACCAAACTGCATATAAAAAGTAACCTTAAGGAAATGAAGGAACTTTTAAGGTAGGATGAAGAGCTTATGAATAAATGATATATATGAGAAAGCATGAGTTTGTATGTGATTCCTGAACTACTTATGCCTAAAAAAGATGGGATTTAGCAAATGTGCATTGATTGTCACATAATCAACAAAATTACTATAAAATATAGACATCTTATTCCTAATTAGATAAGCATTAGATGAACTGTATGCTTTTTGAATTTTCTCTAGAATTGATTTAAATAGTGGATATCATCAAATTAGAATGAAGTAAGGTGATGAATGAAAGACTACCTTTAAAACAAAGCATGGTTTGTATGAGTGGTTAGTTATTCCGTTTAAATTATCTAATGTGCCTATTACTTTTATGAGATTGATGAACTATGGTTTGTGTGCTTTCATAAATAGATTTAGGATTATTTATTTTGATGTTATTATGGCTTATGGTAAGAACTTAAATGATCATATAGAGCATTTGCTAAAGCGTGCTAGATGCTAAAAGAAAAATAAAAAAAAGATTGGTTGCTAACCTTGAGAAATGTATTACTTGTAAGCAAGCTAAATCTAGAGTTTCATGCCATGATCTTTTTACACCTTTACGCATATCTTATGAACCTAGGTTAACTTATCTATGAACTTTGTTTTGGGTTTAACTAAGCCAAACAAGGGGAAGGATTCTATTTTTATTATGGTTGATAGGTTTTTAAAGATGCCACATTTCATCCTTGCCATAAAATCGACAATGTAACTAACATAATAAATTTGTTCTTCAAGAAAATTATGCAATTACATGGCATTTCAAGGACTATTGTTTTTAATCAAGATGTTAAGTTCTTAAGCTACTTTTGTAAGACTTTATGGGGATAGTTGGGAACTAAAATATTGTTTTCAATTACATGTCATCCTTAAATTGATGGACAAACCAAAGTGGTTAATAGAATATTGAAAGCCTTGTTGTGTACTATTATTTAAAAGAACTTAAAATTAGGAAGAGTGTTTGCTACATTTAAATTTGCTTATAATAAAAGCATCTATCCATTAACTACTTATTATCCATTCAAGTTTGTTTGTGGCTTTAATTTGCTCACCCCTTTGGATTTATTGCCTTTACCTATTAAGGAATGAGCTAGTTTGAACTGCAAGAAGAAAGCTAAATTGGTAGCATATTGCATGAAAGGTTTTGTCAACACATACCAAGGAGGACTAAGCAATATACAAACCACCAATAAAGGGGGAAGGAAAGTTTTTTTTTCCTAGTGATTGGGTTTGGGTGCATATGCATAAGGAAAAATTCCTTGCTTAAAGACATTCAAAGTGGCGACCAAGAGGAGATGGATCATTCTAAGTGATTGCAAGGATTAATGGCAAAACCTACAAAATTGGATCTTCCTAATGAGTATAATGTTAATGCTACTTTTATGTTTCTAATCTTTCTCCTTTTGATGTAGGTAATGATTTTGAGGACAAATCCTTTTGAGGAGATGAGAAATGATAGGAACCAAGTTAGTATATGTAGTGATTCATTGCACATGCATAGAGGTCCAATAATAAGACCGAAAGCTACAACGATGTGAGAAGTTTTAAATATGCTTATTGAAGTTATTTTGGCTAAAGGCATGACATAACAAAAGGATCAAGGCTTAAAGGAACATTAAGGCTTAATAAACTTTATACAAGTTCAAGGGTAGCTTATTTGAGGAGTTTAGGTTGAATTCTAAACATGGCCAACTATCTTCTTTCTTTTGGGGGCCATGCATGTTATTTACTTATTTTGTAATTGTAACAAGCTAAATAGTGTCTCAATTTAAGCCAAATCCTTTATTAGTAGTTTGTTAAATAAGTTTTTTGTTTCTTATTCTATTTTGGATTTCCTATTTTGTTTTGAACTAGGCATATAACCCTCTTTTATAGAGGGTGGTTGATTGATTTTTAATAAATTTGAAAGAATTTTCTCTTTGGTTCTTTTAAGAACTTTGGAACTCATCAAGGTTATTTCTTATGGTGTTTTAATTTTAATTTATATGTTTGATTCATTTTTTTTAAATGAAATTAGGTCAAGGTTTTACTCTTGTTAAACATAATTTAGCCTTCTTAAGGTTTAAATTCCTTATTTTGCTTATGGGTCACATTGAAATCTTTGGGGTTTGCATCATAAACCATGCAATGCTTACAAAAAAATGCTAATCAAGATAAATGACTCTCTAGTTTTATGGATTCAAGATATCAAAGATGTAAGGATCTGTTTTTCAAAATGATTATAATATTTGGTGAAGACACATTTGTTTAATGGAATTCAAAGGTTTCTAAGTACAAAAGGTGTAAAAACCTGCTTGTTTCAATGAGTATAATGTATGGTGTAAACACAAAAGCTAATTTCTTGAACATTTTATATGAATTAATCCATTCAAGAAAAGGAGAAGCCTTTTTATCAAGAAATGAAGTGAATGTGTCAACCTTCAAGAATTGAACCATTCATTCACTGTAAGATAAGTTAATCAAGACCAACAACACTTTTGATAAGTAGAATTCAATAAATTATTAGTACTAAAGATGTAAGGATGAACTTGTAACATCAATATAATGTTTGTTGTAGACATAAAAGTTAATCTCATAATCATTTTCTATGAATAAGTGTTGTAATGGATGAAAAAGCCATATTAGCTGGAATTAAAATAATGATCTTGTCTTTCAAGAATTAAACCATTCAAACCTAACAAGAAATTCTTATGTTTTATGAAATTTAATGTATTTAGAGTGTTAAATTTGTAATGGTATGCTTATTTGAGTAAATATAATGTTTGGTGTAGACACGAAAGCCAATTTCATGATTCTTTTCAGCAAATGCATTATTACTACAAAATGAGTAACCTTTTTAGCATTTAATGAAGTGGCAATGTTAACTTTCATAGATTGAACCATTTAATCCTTGTAAGAGAAGCTAATCGAGAGCAATGACTCCTTTGTCTGATAGAAGTAAATGAATTTAATATAGCAAAGGTATAAGGATTTACTTGGCATAATAAATAAAAGATAATTAAGATCAATGACTCATATGTTTGATTGAATACAATGAACTTAGAGTACCAAAGGTGTAAGGACATGTTTGTCACATTAAATATTGATAAGTATGCTATTTGAATTACATTTATTCTCTTATATTTAACTTTTTTGGTATATTTACTTCCTAAATGTTCTTATTGAATTTGATTTTATGATTTAGGAGAAGATCAAATGAATTATAGCAATTTAGAAGTTTATAAATGTATTTTTGAGCAAATTTGACTATTGAAGGTATTTTATGAATTTCACATTCTAAACTTTACTATATGGATTTAGGACCTTCATAAGAATTAAAATAGACAACTTAAGTTTCCTAAAATGTTTCTTTTTTTTTTTTCTTTTTTGTAGAGATTTGGGTAGAATTGGGTAAACTGGTCAAAGTTGTCTTAATTCAATTAGGAGTTGTTCCCTAAACAAGCCAAGTTAGTTCTAAAGAGAAAATGTCCATCTTTCTTTTAGTTATTTTTGTTGTCCCTTATAACTATAAATAGATATGTTACTATACCAAAATAAAGACATACATAGACCTCTTTTTTCTTTCTTTCTTGTGCACACACTTACAATATACATAAATAGGGTTTATTTTTAACTAAAAGAATTAAAGTCATTGAAGAAAGTATTGTGATATTTATTGGCTTGTATGTTTAATCTAATTATTTACTTTGAATTCTCATATTCTTCTATTATAATTATTATTTATGATTATGTTGTTTGATTGCTAGGATATAATAGATAATTATGCTTTATGATCTAATGCTAGTTTAAAATTTAAGTCCCTAATTGTTTGATAATTCTTATGCTAAGTAAATCATAGAAATTCATAGTTGTGGTCAAGTCTTTGCTTAATTCTATGGTGAACATGCTCTAAAATTAAATAGATTAGCTTATGGATTTGTTGTTTAGAATCAATTATCTTTCTTTTCATATTGTGATCAATAAATTATATTTAGAGAGTTTACCCTAGGTAGTTTAATTGATAAGAGATTAATTGAATAGCTTATATCAATTAATGATAAATTAGGTAAAGATTCAAAATAATAAAGCTAGTCATTATTCTAGGTGGATTATTCAATTAAAGAATTGATGATCTTTAGTGTCAATGATCAATATGTGAATCCAATGGTATAAATATCCTTATTGTAGAAGGTGTTTTCATTTAATTAGTTTTCTATTTTGATTTTTATTAATTTAATTAAAACTAAATTTATCCTCCTTTGCTTTTTTAATTATATTTGCATGAACTTAACAAGACCAAGATCATTAATTAGCTTATTAATCAAAACTTAATTTCTATGGATTCAACCTCTACTCATCCTAATTATAATTTATTAATTAAGAGATTTAAAGTAATTTTGGTGTATTTGGCATACATCAAATTTTGGCAATGTTTGTTAGGAACTAATTGTGTGATTAATTTGTTTTCTTGTGTTTAATTAAAACTAAATTTATCCTCCTTTGCTTTTTTATTTATATTTACATGAACTTAACAAGACCAAGATCATTAATTAACTGATTAATCAAAACTTAATTTCTATGGATTCAACCTCTAATTATCCTAATTACAATTTATTAATTAAGAGATTTAAAGTAATTTTGGTGTATTTGGCATACATCAAATTTTGGCAATGTTTGTTAAGAACTAATTGTGTGATTAATTTGTTTTCTTGTGATTATAGTCTTACATAAAGGGTTTTATAGGCTTGTATGTCTAAAAAAAAACTCTAACCAAAAGCTTCATCAAACAAGAGAACATAAGCATCATAGTCTTAAGGAGTGGGAAAGAAGTGAAAGCACCATCAAACACATCTCCTAGGGCAAAAGAAAAAGCCATGGAAGAAAATACTATGCCTACAAAAGATAAACCCATCAAAGCCTAATGTCACCCTACCTACTTTTCCAAGTAAATTTGTAAAATCTTAAAAATAGGAGCAAGAAAAGGAGATTTTGGGAGATGTTTTGAAATATGGAAATGAACATATCCCTCATTTATGCAATCAAACAAATGCCTTAATATGCAAAATTTCTCAAGAAATTGTGCATCTTTAAGATGAAGCTTAAAAATAAATATAAGGGAGAATGTCTTAGCTATTATTCAAAAAAAATATTTCCATAAACATAAAGACTTAGGAATGCTCACTATTCTTGTATAATAGGCGACATTAGATTTAAAAGACCCATGCTACATTTAGGAGCATCAATTAAAGTTATGTCACACTTTATTTATACTTCTTTAAATATTAGTCCCTTAAATGAAATTGATGTGATTATACAAATTATTAATCAATCTAATATCTATCCTAAGATAGTTGTTGAGGATGTTCTTATATAAGTCAATGAATTGGTCTTCCTAGCAAATTTCTACATACTTGACATGGATAATGACAATTCCCCTAATGTTGTCCTTATCTTGTTAAGAAAACCCTTCTTGGAGACATCAAGGACAAAGTTAAATGTTCATGATGATTTACTCACTATGGAGTTTGATAGTGAAATCCTTTAATTCAACATCTTTAAGGCTATAAGGGATCCTAATGATCTACATTTAGTCTTTGCTATTGACATTTTTTATCCTTAGCATGACAAGTTTTTGTCTTTAATGAGAAAGATGAATTGGAAATAGTCCTTAGCTAACACTTTGAGAAAGAAGATATCAAGAAACCAAATAAAGAAGTACCTTTATGTGAATGCATAAAGGACATGATGATGGTATTAGATCCATTGCATCTAGTTCCAAGAAGGTTTGATGTATCTTATATTGAAATACTTGTTTCTATCAATAAACTTCTACCTTCTATTGTACAAGCACCCATACTAGTTAAAGCCATTACTAGCGCATTTAAAGAATGTTTTCTTGGGACATTGAGAAACTATAATAGTGATCGTTGTAAAGAACTTAACCCCATTACAAGTAGAAAAGCTTGTCTGAGTTATAAGAGATCACAAGATGGCAATTAAATGGACCATAGTGGACATCAAGGTGATAAGCCCATCCATGTGTATGGATCACATTTTACTTAAGGAAGGTTCAAAACCATCAAGAGAAGCACAACATAGATTAAACCCTCCCATGATAGATGTTATGAAGAAGGAGGTATTGAAACTTTTTGATGTTAGTTTGATCTACCCAATCTCAGATCCTAAATGGGTTAGTTTGGTGCAAGTAGTTCTAGAGAAAATAAGCATCACAGTGTCAAAATCTAAGATGATGAGTTGATTTTCACTTGAATTCAAAATAGGTAGAGAAATATAAAAAAATCTCTCTTCATTATTTCTTGTGTAAATTCCTATGATATGTAAGGTTAAGGTTTTATTTTCAAATATAAGGATCAAAGTCATAAGAGGAAGCATTATGACATTTATTAGTTTTTATTTCTAATTGATTCTTTACTTAGAATTCTCATGTTTTTCTATTATAATTAAAATCTATGATTATGTTGTTTGATTGCTAGTATGTACACTAGATAATAATACTTTATGTTCTAATGCTAGTTTATAAGTTAATTCTGTAAATGCTTGATAATTTTAATGCCACATAACAAATAGAAATTGATAATTATGGCCAAATCTTTATTTAATTTCTATGAAAAACATGATCTAAAATTAAATAGATCAACTTTTGAATTTGTTGTTTAAATTGAGTTATCTTTCTTAGCTTATTTTGACCAATAAATTATATCTAAAAAGCTTGTCCTAAGTAGTTTAATTAATAAAGATTAATTGAAGAGTTTGTCTTAACTGAACCTAAACTAAGGAAAGACTTAGAATAATAAAGTTTAGCATTATTCTAGGCCAAATATTCAATTAAAGAATTGACTATCTTTAGTGTTAATTATCAATGCTTAAATCTAATGGTGTAAATATCTTTATTTCCAAAGGTGTATTTATCTATTGATTTTATTTGCAATTATCTTTTTACTTTAATTTTTATTAGTTTAATAAAAATTGAATTCCTCCCTCTTTGCTCTTCTATTAATATTTTTTTGTAAACTAAGACCAAGGTCATTAATTTATTGATTGATTAAGACTTAATCTCTATGAATTCAACCTTTACTCACCCTAATTACAAGCATATTAATTAAGTGATTTAAAGTAATTTTGATGCTTTTGGTACACATTAAGTATAATGTTTAGTGTAGACACAAAAGTTGATTTCATGATCATTTTGTGTAAATAAGTCTTTGTAATGGAAGGAAAAGCCTTATTAGAGAAACTATAGTGTGACCTTAACAAATTAAGCCATATAAAGTTGGCATGAAAATCAAACCAAGATCAATGGATCTTTTATTTGATGGATTTTAATAGATTCAAAGTGAAAAAGTTGTAAAGAAGTACTTGTCACAAAGAATATAATGTTTAGTGTAGATACAAAAGTTAATTTCATGATCATTTTAAGTGAATGAGTAATTACAACTAAAGAAGAAGTATTATTAACATGAAATGAAGTGACATTGTCAACATTCAAGGATGAAACCTCTCAATTTTTGTAAAAGAAGATAATTAAGGTAAACAACTCCTTTAATTAGATATTGAAGGCGTAAAGATGTAAGGGCATGCTCATCACAATGAATATAAAGTTTTGTGTTTACACATAAGTTAATGTCATGTTCAAATTATGTGAATGAGTTCTTAAAACAAATGGAAGTGTTATTTGTTAGAACTAAAGTGATAGTCTTACCTTTTAGAAACTAAACCATTCAAATGTGGCAAGAGAAATTAACCAAGTATATAATGTTTAGCGTATATGAAAAAGTTAAGTTCATGATTATTTTGAGTGAATGAGTCATTGCAATAAAAGGAGAAACCTTGTTGGCAAGACTTCAAGAATGAAACTATTCAATCCTTGTAAGAGAAGGTAATCAAGATCAATGGCTCCTTTGGTTGATAGAATTCAATGGATTTAAAGTACCAAAGAGGTAAGGGCATGCTTGATGTAATGATATAATATTTACTGCAAGGAATAATTTTATATGAATGAGTCCTTACAATGGAAAGAGAAGCCTTTTTGGTAGGAACTAAAGTGATGACCTCATTCTTTAGGAATTATACATTTAACCTTTGCAAGAAATGTTAATTGGCATGAATGGTTCCTATGTTCAATGGAATTCAATGATTTTTTAAAAAAAAAAAATTGATTTAGCTTTCTTGGCATTCAAATTTCTTATCTTGCTTGTAGGTCTCATTGTGCTTTTTAGTGTTTGTATCGTTATGGTTCTCAACAATAGACATTATATTCATTACGGTAAGCACATCCTAACACCTTTGGTACTCGAAATCTATTGAATTATATCAACCAAAGGAATTATTGATCTTGATTAACTTCTCTTATTGTGTTTGAATGGTTTAATTCCTGAAGGTTAGCACCATCACTTTACTTCTTACTAACATGTGTTTGTCTTTCATTAAAAGGACTTATTCAAAATGATCATAAAAATAACTTTTTTGTCTATATTAAATATTTTATTTATTGCAACAAGCATGAACTTACAACTTTGACACATTGAATACATTGAATTTCATTAAACAACTAAGTCATTGATCTTGATTAATTTTTCTTACAAGAATTAAATATTTTAATTCTTTAAGGTTAACACTATCATTTTAGTTCATGTTGATAAGGCTTCTCATTTTGTTACAAGAATTTATTCACACAAAATGTTAACAAAATTAACTTTTTTGTAAACACTAAACATTATATTCATTATGATAAGCACTTCCTTAGACCTTTGGACTCTAAATCCATTAAATTTCATTTAATTAGTTTTTCTTATTGGGATTGAATGGTTTGATTCCTTAAAATCATCATGAAATTAATTTTTATGCCTTAACCAAGCATTGCATTTATTGGATGAGCAGATTCTTATACCTTTGGTTCCCTAAATTGATGAATTCTACCAAATAAAGGAGTTCTCAACCTTCATTAGTTTCTCTAATAGGCATCAAATGATTAAATTCTTAAAGCTTAAGGCCATTACTTAATTTCTTATTAATGATGCTTCTCCTTTTGTTGGAATAATTCACTTAATATGATCTAAAATTAACTTTTGTGTCTACATCAAATATTATATTCATTGTGATAAGCACATCTTTATAATCTTAGCACTTTGAAAACCTTGAATTCCATCAAACAGTGGTGTCATTCATCCCAATTAGACTCTCTTATAAGAATTGTATGACTTAATTCTAAAAGGTTGACATTGTTACTTCAATACTTGCTAACTATGCTTCTCCATTCACTATAAGAACTCATTTACATAAAAAGATCATGAAATTAACTTTTGTGTCTACACCAAATGATAGATTTATTATGTCAAGTATGTCCTTACAATCTTGGCACTCTAAAACTATTGACTTTTTTCAAACAAAGTAGTTATTAATCTTGATTAGCTTTTCTTATGTGGTTTTAATAATTTAATTCTTAAAGGATAAGACTATCACTTTAGTTCTTCCTAATAAAGATTTTTCTTCCATTGCAAGAACATGGTTGTACTAAATGATCATGAAATTAACATTTGTGTCAACATAAAACACTATATTCATCATGACAAGCACATCCATAAAACTTTAACATTGTGAATCCATTGGATTTTATCAAACAAAGGGGTAGTTGATCTTTACTAGGCTTTTTTTTATCGAGTTTTAATGGTCCAATTTTAAAAGGCTGAAACCATCACTTTAGTTCTTACAAATAAGGCTTCTCCTTTGGTTGCAAGGACTCATTCATACAAAATGATGACTTTTATGTCTACACTAAATAGTATATTCATTGTGACAAGCATGTCCTTAAAACTTTGGTACTTTAAATTCATTAAATTCGATCAAAGAAAGGAGTAATTAATCTTGATTAGCTTTTCTTACCTACTTTGAATGGTTTCAATTTCTAAAGGATGAGGCCATCACTTCTTTTACTACTAAAAGTTTTCTCTTTTCATTACAAGAACTCATTCACATGCAATCATAATGAAATTAACTTGTTTGTTTACACCAAATATTATATTCATTACGATAAGCACATTCTTACCCTTTTGCACTCTAAATTCCTTGAATTCCATCAAACAAAGGAGTCATTTATCTTAAGTAACTTTTCTTACATGGATTTAATGGTTTAATTCCTATTAGTTAATAGTCACTTTAGTTCTAACTAACAAGGCTTCTTCTTTTGCTAAAAGGACTTGTTCACATAAAATAATCATCAAATTAACTTTTATGTCTACATTGAATGTTATATTTATTGTGACAAGAACATCCTAACACCTTTGATACTCTAATTCCCTTAAATTCCATCAAACAAAGAAGACATTGATTTTAATTAGCTTCTCTTACAATGACTAAATTGTTCAATTCCTAAAAGTTGACACTACCACTTCATTTTTATCTAACAAAGCCTCTCTTTTCATTACAATGACTCATTTACTTAAAATGACCATGAAATTAACTTTTGTCTACACCAAACATTATATTCATTCAAACATGCACATCTTTACATTTAGGCATAAAGAATCCATTAGATTCCATCAAATAAAGGAGTCATTGATCGTACTTAGCTTTTCTTACTAGTTTGAATGGTTCAATTCATAAAGGTTGACACTATCACTTAAGTTCCTAGTAACAAGGCTTTTGTTTCCATTGAAAGACTCATTCATACAAGATGATAATAAATTCAACTTTTACATCTACACTAAATGCATGATTCATTACAATAAGCACATCCTCACACAATTGATACTTTAGATCCCTTGAATTCCATCAAAGTAGTCATTAATCTTAATTAGCTACATTGTGAGAAGTATGTTAGGTACATTATATTTATTTTCATATAATTAACCCTTTTACTTTTTTTTTTGGTTAAATGTACTTATTAGAGTTGATTTTATATTTTATGAAAAGACCAAATAAATTGGAGCAATTTGAAAGTTTAACAATGTGGTTTTGAGAAAATTTAACCATTATATGGAATTTTTGGAATTTCATATTCTAAACATTAGTTGATGGATTTGGAGCCTTCATAAGAATTAAAATAGACATATTTAGCTTTTTAAAATGGACTCATTTGTAGAAATCTAGGAAGAATTGGGTCATGAACTAATGTCCTCAACCCAACTTATAGGCTAGTTAAAGTTATCCTAATTATGAGTTTTTCTTAAAATAAGCTAATTTGGTTCTAAAGAGAAAGTGCCTATCTCTTTGTAAGTTATTTTTACTTGTAGTGAAAATCTTTATTTCACTTGTTAACTTGTGTGTTAATGATTCATTTACGTAAGGATACCCCTTTAAAACATCCTAAAATGAAGAAAAAACAAAAGGATCTTTTTCAATCAATTTAGTATTATTTGATATTTATGATTCAACCAAAACCTAATAGCATGAAAATTCTTATGTACCTTGCAATCCTACTGAGTATCAATTAATTTCAAAGACTTCAGGTTTTGTCTTCTTCTTTCAAAATGAATAGCATTATATAAATACTCCATCACAAAGCTTTCATTACTATTAATCACTTGTAAAATATGAATCAAAGACTCAATAATATGAACAATAAATATATATCCTCTCTAAAATCCAAAGTTTAACATATCATCAACAAACCTTTTTCCTTGACTTCCTTCACACATGCACATATGGTCCAATCTTTAGATGTCACCATCAATGTTTTAAGAACTAAATTAGTCATTGAACCCTTAAACTAGAAAGTTCAAAGGTTTAAGGTTTAATTGAAATTGAATTAGTAAAATTAATATTTAATATTAAATAAATAAATTATATATATTAACAAAATTACCAAATTTAATCTTTTAATATGAACACAAAACATCTAAAACATGTGTTATAATTAAAATAAAAAAAATGCCTATATTCCAATCTTGATAGGCAGTAGATGGAGGCGTGGCAGCAAGAGGTGGCACAATAGTAGGAGTGGCGATAGCAAGAGGTATGGCAACAAGAGGCAATCAAGATTTGAGGGAGTAGAAGGATTAGGATAGTAGGAGCAAGAGGCTAGGGATTTGGGGAAGCATAAAGGTATTTTTAGTTATTTTTTTTTGTTTAAAAAATGGTTTTTAAAACCAAAATAAGTCAATTTGTAAGAAGTAGGTCCAATTCACCAATTCTTAGCTGAACCAACCAATTTATCAATTTTTGTACTAATTCTTATTTGATAAGTTATAAGAAAGAGCTAAACTAAATTAATAACCAATTATCAATCTTAACAGTCCAACTAACCAATATAATTTGGTTCATTCAACCTTGGTCACCATAGCCCTTAATGCATTTTTTTGAGCCAAGATACTTTGTAAAGCAACAAGGTTAGCAGCAAACTAAGTTAGTGTAGGAAAAATTATCTCTTTTTCATTAGTCAACTTCTCCATCAAGTCCAAAGGATAATATTGATTATAAATGTACTTTGTAATTTGAAAGCATGGTAAACAATGCCACTAACTTTAATCATGTTGCCTATATCATAGAGAATTAAATTAATACAATAAGCTACACAAGGAGACCAAAATAATGTCTTGAATTCACTCTCCAATAATCTACCATCAGCTTTATAATTGGACACATTGTTGGTCATCATAAGAACCACATTTTCAACACCAATAAAAAACACAACTTCTCTAAACAATTTTTATAATGTTTGATCTATCTTTATTGATTTCAAGACATCAACTGACTTTAGAAAAAAAAAGTATTAATTCCTTTGGGACAATAAAGTAAGAAATGTGTCAAAGGCCTATAGTTTTGATTTGTCTACCTATCATCCCTTAATGAATAACCTATCTTACTCTATGTGACATGATAGCTTTCCACAAAATTTTTTATCTCATCAACTTCCTTGGTTAACAAACAATCTTAATAGTCATGAAAAGATGGTGCCTTATTACTTAGTCCCATATTAATTATGACATCAACAACCGATTGATAGTAAATTGAATTTACAACATTAAAAGGTATGAAAGCTTTAATCATCCATCTAGATATAGCAAGACAACACTTGTATATCATATCTTTACTTTGTAATAGATTTTTCAAAGTTAATTGAGAACTAAGGTCTATCCTTGACATGAAAAAAAAAATCCTATTTCTCCTAAAATGCTAATTCATTTTTCCTTAGTTTATGCTCACTTGTCTTCCCTTTACAGCTAAATGGAGAAGTTGGAACTAAAGGCAGTGGAACTTCTCAAATATCAATATCAAGATAATGATATTGTTACTCATCATAAGCCACGTACCCTATGTTAAAAGGATTCAACTTATCTAACATTTCTTGTGCTTTTCTTTTTTTTTTTTTTTGAAGAATAATCCTCGAGATTTTGCATCATTTAATGTTAAACATCAGGCAATATCTTTAAGAATAATCCTCTTTTATTCCTACTAAATGTTGCTTAACTTGATTAATATTAGCCCCAAAAAAGATCTATGTAGTACGAAAACATCAAATTTTTTTCTTCCACTACTTGCTCTTTCATCAACTTTCTTACAATGGCCCCTTACTAAATTAGTTTTTTATTTTTATTTTTTGTATAATTTTGCTTTATGTGGTTCTTGTAGGAGATGCACTTTTAGAAGAACTAAGGAATGATAGAGTGAAAATTTAATAGTTACTAGGGTGCTACCATCTCCCATTGAAAACATCTTGCAACAATAACACAAACATGAATAATAATAAACTTCATAAGACCAAAGGGGCAACACCAATAAGGTTTTGATATTACTTTATAGCTATTAAAAAGCAAAAAGACATGACTAACATATAAGGACAAAGTAGGAAAATAAACCAATAAAAGGCCTAAGCCAAGCACTAAGAATAGTGACCACATAAACTTAAGAGCAACTAGCCAAGGCCGACATAACCGAGGAACTATACAACAATGTAAAGGACACAACATTGGCCAAAGTTGACAGGGGATTGCAAAACATAAAAGCCTAACAATAAAAACAAATTAGCAATCATAGTAGCAAGGTAGTATGAACAATAACAAAGTTGTGACTGAAGTGAGATAAGGATAGAACAGAGTTTATGTCCCTTAATCAACACCAATTAAAGGAGAGTTGAAGTCTTTTGTAACTTATATGTTTTATAACTTTTGAAACCAATATAAATTGATATTTATTCTCTTTCACTTAGAGTTTAGCATATAACCCTTAGCAAAAATAAATTAAGTTCTACACAAGTTACTAGTATGCAAATATTTGTAATTTGTGTAATCACTATTCTTAATGACCAAAGCAATGCCATATATTAGTTGTAAATTCAATTAAGAAGACCATACAACTATGGTTTCCCAATCTAAAAGTTGAACTAAATACAAGGATGGCTCTAATTTACAATTATAGTATCATTCATGTGCTTTATGAAAGTCATACTATACAAGTCAAATGTACCAATTCATCATTAGTTTCTTGCTTTGAGATAAAAAAAAAAAAAAATGTTATTTGGTTCAAATTTATAGTTAGTTGTCAAGTTTAGTCATTCAAGAAGTTATTCTCACTACAAATTTTGCTCCAGGAATTCTATCAAAATCACATGAAAAAAGTGATTAGCTTTTTTTTAAACTTATCATAAGGTATAATCAAGTTAATTTATTTTCTTTTTATGATCATTTAGTTTGCAGCATTTAACTTTCTCTATTAACGTTTCTTTGTGAAAAATTTTCCTAAATTTATGTTTTGATTTCTAACAATTGGAGTGTTAAAAAATTGTATTTTCAAAGTTTAATTAATGATGCCACATCTAAAAATTGGCTTAACTACAATAGTGATTTTTTTTTCCTTTTTATTTTTTGTGATGTTCAAAATTCTTTCTCCTTATTTAACAAGTACTTGCCTCCCATTTGATGACCATAATTGTCCTTCCTCTTTAACATATTACATCATTTCACCAAAGTGCATATTTAGGTTAAAGGAGAACATTGAAAATTTGGTGGTTGTCTATTACAAGTATGAGCATAATAAAATCTATATGCATACAAGTTATTAACATTATAAAATCTATGGGGTATCTAATATTGTAAAATAATTGATTATATAATAAAAGACTATTGGTAAATATTATGATTTTTTTAATGTTATAATTTTCAAGATCTTTATATTAAGTATATAGAATAATTTTATAGTGGTTTTTTTTTTATAAAAATAAACTAATAAAAATAAAAATGAAATTCACACATAATATGTGTAAGTGACTAGTTATTTATAATTTTTAGCTTTTCATTATTTAATTGGAGAAGTTGGAAGAGCTTTCCATGAACTCTTTTTGATTTAAGAATGATATGTCAAATAATTAGATGGTTAACAAATATTTTGCTCTAATTTACGATATAGAATATCAATTTCTCTAAGTAGAAACAATTTCATGTAAGAAAGTAGAAAGACTAAAAGCCCCTTCATTTGTGAGTTGAGACAATATTTCAAGGAGATGTTATATATTGACTAAAAACTCATTAAAAATAAAAACTACGAAATAAGAGAAGTTAACCTAGTATAATTAGTACTCAACAAAATTAAAAAAGAAAATGCAAAGTTTTATTTTTATGATCAATGTTATTTTGTCTTGATCTAGGTAAGAAAATTATTTTCTAATTTTTTGTATAAAAGAAAAAAAGAAGGTATAATGATTGACAACAATGTCATAAACAACTAAATAAGTGAGAATGCTCCCAAAACATAGAAAAAAAAAGTGCAAGAAAATCATTAGGAGGCCAAATGGTAAAAAGGTTGAGTTCTCCTAAACAAGACATTTTGGGGGAGGGGGGAGAGAAAGAGATAGAAAAAGAGAGAGAGGTCAACAAGGAGGAAGAGGAGGAGGAGGAGAGAAATTCCAACATTTACTTTTTTAATAAATTTTATTGCCAGTTTTAGGCATGCACATCACACAGATTGCATATAGCTAATAAGAAGTGTTAAAATAACAAAATTTAAATTATTTTTGTAATAAAAATCAATTAGACTAATTTACTTTTAATTTAGATTTGGAAAAAATAGCTGAATAAAATTAAAATTAATTTGGTTATTAATAATGATTAGTATCCTAGTGAATTTAAGAGTTTTTAAATTTAGACTTGTCTTAAAAGAATTGAATAATATTAAAATTGAATTATTGACTATAAATGAAGAAAGTTTCATTGTTGCATACTAATCATAATTAAAATTATAATCACAAGTTTAATCAATAATATTACTATAATCAACTAAATTCACCAACTACTAAAAAAAATAAAAAGCTTAAGTAAAAAAATTAATATCTAAAATTGAGTAATTTGGTTAAGAGAAAGCAAATAATAATAATAAATAATGTAAGCTAAGCCTACTTGATTTTATAGTGTGAAAAAAATGAATATATATTAAAATTTTAATTTTATTAAAATACTATAGTAAGTAACTAGTAACTTAATATGAAATATGACAAACCATGAGACTGTATTAGAAAATCTTAAAATTAAATGGATGTCACTACTTAGGCCTTTTATGTTCAAAGAATTAATCAAAATCATTGAATTTTTCTCAATTTTGACAACATTAACATATATATAGATTTATGTCATTTCTTCTATCTTCCCTACACCAAATTGATTGGTTGGCACCATTCTTAATTATTTTAAAGTGTAGACAAGTGCAAAAAATGCACATAAGAGGAAAATTGGATAGAATGATTGTGGTCTCAATGTTAATGGTAATGGAAAAGGAAGAGCTAATGATGGACAATGTGCAAGACCAAATATATTTGTGCTAATTAGAATAAGACCTTTAAATGAGAGGGAAATCACTAGAAGTGATATCTCTGACTTAAAATGCATCAATAACAACAACATTATATTCAAGTCAAGTATGCTTAACAACTCCTTGTTCTCTACCACATATACCTTTGGTAAGCCCAAAACTTTAAGGCATTTTGTTAAAATTTTTCCCCTTCCCCTCTTGGCTACTTTCATATCCAAGCATTTCTTTCAATCTTGATTTTCATTTTTAACTTATATTGAGATAATTTTAGAAAGAATTTTCTTATGTGTAGACAAGGCATTTAACAACAATTTTTCCATAAAAGAGTGTAGCAAGAAGAAGCTAAATGTTAAGGAAATGTGAAAACCCAAAATTTGGGAGAAATTCAAGTAAGGTCAAAGTAAGCAACAAACTCACAAGTTTGATACCACATCTCAACTCAAAACCTTAAGACATTGGGCGTATGGGTCTTTTCCCCTTAAATGTCACTTACTCCTCCCTCTCATTTTCAATATTGGATTTCTCAACTACACAACTTACATTTGAAATCCCAACAATCTCTTATTCAAGTGTGAGTCTCTTCCACATTAGTTCTACTTTTTTGGACAGTGCCAAGAACTCATTACCATTCTGCTAAGTTTGTTTGCAAGCTAACCTTACTTTGTTTGATCCTAGAGTTTATATGTACTAGTTTTTCAAACGTCACACTTAGGAGCATGCATGTTACCACTCTTTTTATTAGAGCTTACAAATTCACTTAGGCCTTGTCCTAGAGAGTGTAACTAATCTCTTCCTTCTTTATTAAGGCAATAACCATAGAAAATATGTGTTATTCATACTCATCACTTTTTTAAACCAACCATAGGAAACATATATTATTTATACTTATCCCTTTATTAAACCATTAGCTTTAATACCATTTATTAAGGAATAAGAGAGCCTATTACCACTTAACCAATCTTAAAAGCATCTTAATACAATTTTAAGTGTAAGTTGTATGGTTAAAACATCTCAAATTGAAGATGAGAGGGAGAACTAATCAACATGTAAGTAAAAAAGACTTATAAACCCAATGTCTTAAAGTGGTTGAGATGTGGTATCAAATTCACGATATTGTTGCTTACTTAGATCTTACTCAATTTTCTCCCTAATTTTGGGCTCTCATAATTTCAAACAAGTGGTATTAAAGTTATAAAGAAACTAGTATGAATAGCATACATTTCCTATAGTTGTTGCCCCAATAAAGAAGAAAGAAACAAATTAAACTCATTAGAAATAGACCCAAGTGGAGTGGGAAGGCATGACTCTGGTAAAAGAGTAGTAACATATGTGTATCTAAGCATGACTCTTGCAACATTGCCAAATGCACAATTTGGGATTAGATGAAGTAAGATTGACTTGCAGACAAGCTTGATGGATTGGTAATAGATGTTTGGTGCCTTCATGGAAAGTTGACTCAATGTGAAAGAGACTTATACTTGAGGGAGAGATTATTGGGAGTTTAAGTATGAGTTATATGATTAAGAAATCTCATATTGGCATTAAGAAGAAGGAATAAGTAACAAATAAATGAAAAGAACCTATAAACCTAATGCTTTAAAGTTTTATGGTAAAATATGGCATCAAACCTGTGAGTATGTTGTATTTTGTTCAGATTTCTTTCAAATTTTGAACTCTTGTGTTTCCCCAACACTAACGAGATTACTCTTTTGGTTGTTAGTAGCACTAATTGTTGAGTGATTTTTTGAATCCTTGTTTTCCATTTGATAGTATTTTAATGTTTGCATAATTGATAAAATTTTTCTTATTGGAATAAAAAAAAAAAAAAAAAGCATATCCTATAACTGTTAAATATAAAATTCATATCTAATTATGTTCTATATGATGCATTAATATAAACACAAGGATACAAATATAAATAATGTTAAAAAATAATTAACAAAATAATATATTATTGCAACAAAATGCAAATTAACAAAAGATGTATCATGTTAAAAATGTGCATAGTATTATCCTTAAAAATAGTTTTAATTTTTTAAATAATTTATCATAATTTTTTAAATAAATTTTCCTTAAAAAAATGTGCATAATGAGTGGAGAAATACAAATAATTTAATTTCTTAATTAATCCAACACAAAAAAAAAAAAACTTGTTTTTTCATGTAAAGTATAGGGGAGGGAGCTCACTGAGATCTCTCTTAGTACATCTTTGGGGAGATAAAAAAATTATTTTTATATGATATATCTAAATTTATTACTCATAAATAAAATTAATATAGAATATAAATTTTAATAAAAATAAATAAATAATATTATTATAATATATAAAATTTAATAAATATATAATTGATAATTTTTTATTAAATATATAAATTAAATTTTTTAAAATAAATTAATTTTTAATAAATAAAATATAAATATGATTATAAAATATATTATGAATAATTACATTAAATATTATAAATTTATAATATAATTAAACTTCACATACTAAGTTTTTAAAACTTATAAAAAAAATATACTCAGACGAGCTTATATTAAGCAATTTAAATAGAATTTGCCAAAAAAAAAAAAAAAAAACTCTTATTAACATAAGTTTACAATTTGTAGCCGCAACTTGCAATCTCTCTCATCCTTTTCTTCTCATACTCTCTCTCATCCCTACATAGATTTCTTTACGTACTCTCATATGTTTGACATTTTAATAGACAAAAAAAAAAAAAAAAAAAAACAAAAAGTGTTTTACCTAAAAGTTCAATGTTTTTTATTTTTATTTTTATTTATTAAGCACATTTTAGTGTACTCAATACATGTTCAAAGTATATCAGACAAGTATTTTAATACCAACACACATTATATTAGGAGTGTGTGCATACTGTATTTTATAAATTGTTTACAACTGCACTGTTGCTTCTGGAGGGTTGCATATTCATAAGACCTGTATCTTGTCCCAACTAGGAAAAAACAGTCTCTCAACGACCTGTTCATTTTCTATGCAATTAGAATTTCTTGAAAAGTTCAAATTAAAGTATCAATTTTTAAATATTATTTATGATCAACTCTTTCAATTTCTAGATATTTCAAGTTCAATAGACTTAATATTCTATAATCTCACAGAATAAATAATTCATGATAATTTAAAAACTTAACTTCATGTTTCAGTTTTGGGACGCGCTCGTCACTATATATCAACAACCAATTGAGTGATTAGGTTAAATGCACGCAAGAGTCATGATATATGTCATCCACAGTTTGTGAAAGGAAAACAATTTTAATTTAAGTAAAACTCATGCCCCGTGCAAAGCACTTGTTCTTCGGATTTATAGCATAATTCAGGTATATTAGTGGATTCCAACGAACCAAATTATTGGCCATGACAATTACATGCACAAGCTCAGGAAGCAGTTTTTACAATTTCAAAGGTTGCATGCGCTAACACGTCAAAGGCCAACACAACACAACACAACACAAGCACGGTGATCTTGACAGACAGGTCAGTCATGCATATTTCGCGTGTGATGATGCTGCTTATAATGACAATGACGTTAATGACTGCTAGAGAAACATACTCATCACCACTGATGCCACCAACATCGGCCCCCACACTTGGCCTCGACCCGCTAAGGAGGGATGAGAAGCAGCAGATAATCGGAGATCAATATGTGACTGAACCGACAGGTATGGACGAAGAAGATTACGGAATTTGGAATCCTGTGCCATGGTCCGGCGGAGGCAACTGGGCACCCATTCCCCATGCACAAGAATCGAGCAGTGTTGCTCTTCCAAATCCCTTCTCCCATACACAAGGAAAATAGTGTTTCTTGTTTACTTGTGTGTCGTAATGTTGCAGTTTGATCTTCACGCTGGCATTGTACAACATATAAAACCTTCTAAATAAGCTGAACCCTTCCACCTGCTTATATCGACAATGTCTTTTGTGTTTTTATTTTTTAAGAGTGCAGTGTGTGGTAAGCAGTATTTCTTTTTTCATTTTTGAACAACGATTAAACTTCGTTAATAAATCAAATCGTTTTCATCTAAATTGAGGAGATTACTAAGCTCCTTAGGAGAAAAAAGAACCCAATCACATTGACACACTCAGACTCCAGCAGATTTAGCAATCCAATCTGCAACTTGATTAGGTTGAAAACGAATGCATCTCACTTGGCATCCGTGACAACCATCCAGATTCTGGGTAACATTCCTCTATGATTGCAGCAATTTCCCAAGGAGGCTTCTCTTGGTTCGGCTTAATGACATTTGCAACTTGAGGTGCATCTGTTTCTATCAAGGAGACAAGAACACCAAGTGAAATGGCTAATCTCACAACATCTCTCAATGCCAGAGCTTCCTAATACTAAAAGAGCACTTTTGGATTGACATGCAGCCTCAAACCATTCTACCTTCTGCATTTCGAGACAAACCACTCCTATTCCTGCTTCT